>LPNX010673168.1:7831-126053 GCA_001517045.1 Pseudotsuga menziesii | reverse complement strand
CAAGAAATACCTGAAAAAACGTGATGATGATGTCATCATCACGTTTTTTCAGGTATTTCTTGTTTTTGGGGTAGCGGGGTCCGTCAAAAGTATGCAGTATGNCTCTCTCTCTCTCTCTCTCTCTCTCTCTCTCTCCCCTATCCTAATCTCCCATATCTCTATGTTTCTCCTAATCAACCCCCCTACCACTGACTACCCCACACCACCATAAATCTCTCTCTCTCTCTCTATGTATCTACTACCACCTCCCATCTCTTTACCTACACTCCATTCGTTCTCTTTAATTTCCCTTACCATCCTTAAACCCATAATCCCCATAATCTCTTTCTCTATATATTTCCACAAAACCCCCCACTCATCATCTCTCTGTCCATACCCCCTCCTCTCTCTCCCTAACCCATCTCCTACTTCCCCTACCCCTAACTCCCCCATCTCTCTCATAACCCCACTCTCCTATACCAATTCTCTCTCCCTTCATCTCTCTCTCTCTCTCTCCAACCAACCCCATCACTCCTCCACTACACCCCCTTTCTATTTAAATTCCCTACTACTTACAAAACCTACAACCCTCTTTATTTTTATCTCTTTATCTCCCCTAAAACCCCTCCTCTAACCTATCCCTAATAAACCCCCTTATCTCTCTCTCTCTCTCTCCTCTTAATCCCACACCCGCAACTAACCCCCATCCTCCCTTAGTTTCTCTCCCCTCCTCCACCTAGCCCTTACTAACACCCTCATTCATTCTCTCCCTCCCTTATATTTTTACCTTCACTAGAACCACACCTAATATTATCTCTTGCAAACCACTAACAACCACCCTTTGTCAATTTTTCCCTCTCTCTCCCTAACCCTCTGCATCTCTCTCTCTCTCTCTCTCCTCATCCCCTGCCCATCTCGATACTCCACACCCCCAAACTCCTCAACTATACAATAATTCTTTCTAACTACACCAGTCTTCCCCAAACTCCTAACCTTTCTAATATATATCTCTTTCTCTCCCCTAACCCTCCTCCTCCTCCATACCCCTAATCATCCCCCTTTCATCTCTCTTTGTCTCTCGCAATCCCATACTAATATACCTACTCCTTACCCCCACCCTTTGATCTCTCTTAGTGCTCCCTAACACCCCACTACTCTTTATCTCTAACACACACAAAAAAATCCCCATACTCCTACTGCTACAACTAAATACCCTCCTCCCTCTCTCTGCCCTCCTCTCCTAACCCTTACTAAAACCCTATATCACTCTCTCTCCTACTCTTCCACCTACCCTAATGTTAACACCAAAAAATGTTCACCTAGCTCTCCATGGTGTAAACCATAGTCATACATCATATTCCCAACATTATTTCCTCCATCTTGACCTTCGCAACTAAATTTCAACTAAATATGGTCCAAAACATTATTATTCCTTCCACAAAAATGAAGGGAAGTTGAGAATTATTGTGATTTATCTCCACTCTTTCTAGAAAGGACCAAAAAACCCTACAAATGGGAACGGGTCAAAAACAATAGATTAATACCATGCACAAGTGAAGTATCCAAATCATCTCTTTTTTCCTACACAAAACAAAATAAAGAACAAAGGTTTATATGTAGACCACCTATGTTCTTTCACCATAGTAGTAATCCAGGATAGTTTTCACATTATTCAGACAACCTTCAACTTCTACTATGCGAGAATCACCTAGGAGTACACTCATTGCATTACATATATGCATAGTTAACCTGCGTTCTACCAGTAAAGTGAGAACCTCCTAGGTGCACCTCTCGTGCTTCATGAACTTATCATCTCAACATGGGAACACATATAGATATATATGTAAGGACTGATAATGACCAAACAACCTACTACATCTGGACCTTTTATGTTTCCTGGTCAACCTCAAGGACTTATTACATTTGAACAATCTATGTTCAGTATATTTTTTGTTCAGACAACCTTCAGGGCATATTACATCCAAGTAACATGTGTACCATGCTAGGTCTCATTTTACACTTCGACAACCCAAATGACTTATTACATTCGAATAACCTGCGTACCATGCTAGGTGTCATTTTACACTTGAATAACTTTTGAGAGGACAGACTACGCCGAAGAATAACCTGCAATCTTCACTAAGAACAATTACATCTGAGGACAACCTAAAGTAGTGATTATGTCCCACCATCCTTCTTCACCAGGTTTTTTTCCGCTTGGACAACCTATCTCATTTCCCATGTGAGAAATTATGCATAAACTATTTATGGCATAGAAACAAATGAGGATTGATTACATCCAAGGATAACCTACAAGATTCACCAAGACTTATCCAAGGATAACCTATAGGACTGATTACATATTAGTAACCTACAAACTTTTCCAGGATGGCATGCTCAGAAAACCTGTCTCTCTCGCTATGCTAGAACACATCACTCCCTCTTTCAAGGGATCTCGATCTGGATCACACCAAGTATTTTTATGAAGTAGTCGAACTTCACTCTCTCAAGAGGCTTGGTTAACACATCGACTATCTACTTATATGTTTCCACATACTAGAGCTTTAGTGCTCCTCTCTGCACCATATCCCTGATATAGTGGAACTTTATCTTGATGTGCTTTAAAATTTCATGGAACACTAGGTTTTCCAACAGCTTCATGCAACTTTGATTGTCACAAAAGATACAAGTCACATCCAAATGGAGATCAAATAATCCACACAATATCTTTCACAGCCATACTTCCTCGCAACTAGAAAACAAGTGGAAATATACTCTGCTTCGGTTGTACTAAGAGCCACACATGATTGCTTCCTATTGAACCACGAGATCATGCCAGATCCCAAACTGAAGAAATAAACTGAGGTTCTCTTCCTATCAGTGGATCTTCCTACCTAATCCAAATCAACATAACCATGTAGGTTAATCTTCTGATTCAAATCATATTTTCACCCATAATCCATGGTACCTTTTAGGTACCTCAGAACATGATTTGCAGGTATCAGGTGAACATGTCACAGATCCTTAAGGTACTAGCTCAAGTTGTTCACTGCAAATCATAAGTCTAGTCTCATATTCCTCAGATACATCAATGAGCCAATCCTCTAACGATACATCGTGGAATCAACTGACTTATATGAAGCATCACTTAAAAGCTTCAAGTTAAATAATTGATCATTCTCAAGGGGTAGTCATCGATTACCATTGATAGAGAAATGTCGGTTGACAATACCAGGTTGGAAACCTAGCCTTGAGCCTATATCGAACCATTAGGTTAAAGTTAGGAATTTATGCCATGGTGCAGAGTCAGAAGCTATCCCATGCAACCAATGAACGAATTAGAACCACCTCTATTCATCTATGATGAGTTTCTTCTAGCAAATTCAACATGAAATTAATCATAGGTTGATCTTCCACTCTCCATAGGGTACACACATCAATAAGTTAGCTTATTTCTAGTACCAAATCTATATTTCATCAATAACTATGTTGTGGTTGTCTTAGTGCATAAAAATTTCAACCTCAAATGTATGCACAATTTTAATATCAATCTAGTGTCAATTTTACAAGCATTCATCACAATATGCACCCAATTTTTAAAATCAAATACCCCAAACATAATCAAAATAAAATATGGCATGTTGTGTTTGAACTTACACATTCTTTCAAACCAATTGACAAATTATTCATGGCGATAATGATGACAATAATGATGATGATTATGATAAGGGTGACAATGATGATGACGATAATGACAATGAGGATGAGGATGATGATGACAATGTTGATGTTAATGATGATGATCATGATGACGATAATGACGATGGGTATGAGGATCATGATAACAATGAGGATGGTGACGATGACGATGATGAATACACCAACGATGGGAATAATGTTGATGATTATGATGACGATGAATATGATGGAGATGATGATGACAATTATTATGGCATGTTGGAGGTATTTCGGTAGCTTGGAAACAATATCCTCTCATGGAGGTAGGTTGGTTTCAAATTTCTTATGTTATCTAATTTGAAATTTATAATATAATTTTTAATTNGAAATTCTATTGGTTCTTGAATTCCAACTCACAAAAACTTATTTTGGCACGTTTTCTTATAAGGCCCATTTTAGACCCCAAATTTCCTCTAATGTTCAATTTAGAATTTTACATATAGTGCTAAAATTAAGTTATATTTTCCAAATAAAGTTTTTTTTTTGTAACTAGGGGAATCGAAAACTAAAGCTGGGATGGTACTCGCATGGCATGTGATCTAGGGATCCATTTCCTCTACTACTATACCCCTAGGTGCCCCACATCCTCCCACAAGACACGGGACACAGGTAAACCCAGGTGGGATTTGATCTTGTGACCTCCATTTACAACACGTGACTTCATATCAATCGACGCCAATCAGCCACACCCATTCAGGCTTATATTTGCCAAATTAAGTTATATTAGACATTAGTGTAAAATAAAAATTGATTAATAATCAAATACATATTATAATTTTGTTAATTTTTAATATTTACACAATGTTAATATTAAATTTTAATTTTTAAAATAAAAATAAAATTTATTGTTTAACAATACAATACAATACAAATATTTCAAATAATTTTTTTATTTCACTATTACAATATAACTACTATTATTGAATCTTTCCATCGGTAATTCAATGAATATCGTCAGATTACCAACTATAATCAGATATCCAAGAGATACTGGAGAAGATTAAAAAAAAAATTGAAATTAAGAAGGTGAAATCTAACGGTAGAGTCAATTTTGTCATATTGTGTCATATTTTATTATCGTATTTCGGGTTGAAATCTTGTTCTGACATGCATTTGTTTCTTGTGATTTCTAATCGATCCACATTAGGGGACGAGGATGGACCTCATACAAGATAAGTCTATCCAATTTCCACACGACAAGTTCGATTAGAGCGAGAGAGGCTCTAACTGATCAGGTTTATGTTTCCATGAGGGTAGGTTGTAGTTTGGTCACTCAGAAGGTATATCAATGTGGGGCACACAATAAGGAATCAACCTTATTCCCCAAGAACCACTACTCCCTCAATAAGGTAGGTGGGTTGATTTAATAAAATATCAACCGTCGTACCATCTCCCCACTCGTGGAAATATATGGACATTCCAGAAGCATGGAGCATTGATATCCCTAGTGGCAATGAAAATGTGATTTCTATTTAACTAATTAATTCATAATTGGGAAAGGGAAATAAGAATTAATAAAATGTTAACTAAAACATAGACTCATAGTAATAATAATAATAATAAAAACAACAACAACAACAACATAACAATTAGAAATAAATCAAATAATAATAATAATAATAACAACAACAACAAGATAAACATTAAAATAAAATAATAATAATAATAATAATAATAATAATAATAAGATAAATATGAAAAGTAAAAACAAGAAGATAAACATTAAAAATAATAATACCATCTACAAGGTAGACATTGGAAATAAAAACAAGAAGATAAAAATTAGAAATAATAATAATAAAATAATATAAACATTAGAAATACTATTAAAATAAAAAGAGGTGAAAAAATTAAGCACACGGGTTACTATAAAAGAAAGGAGGAAAGAGCTTTATGCATCTCTTCATGATGGAGATTTTTTGGAGGTAGCTTGGGTTGTGGATCTTATCTATGTGATTGTTGGTGGGTTTGTTAGTCCTTCACTGTGATACAAGTGGGGTTCGGAGACCACCTCAATGGGGATTTTGGTATCATAGTTCATTAGCTAGCAGAGTATCATCATCCCCATTACAACTCAGGGGTCCTAGAGGAAGAATATTCCTCTAAGGTATGGAAGGGAGAAAACCACTGGATTTTTTGGATTGGAAACATTTAAATACTAATATTTCCTCCATTATCCCTCAACCTTAAATAACTCATGATTTATGAGCTATTTGGAGTTATTATTTTTATTATTATTGTGCATTAGAATGAAATTTGATTAATTTTAAATGTTGAGAGTTTGGAAATCTTGGCTCCATAGATATGTTCTCAGTTTTATGTGCTCCAAGAAAATTAAATAAATATTTTTCTTTATAACTTCCGATATGTTTTGTGTTTAGATTGATATGCATATTGGATTTAGCTGGCCTTGAGGGAAGGGCATTCCATCTGAGAAGTGATCCTGTTGTATTGTTGAAAATCAATAAGTTGTTGAGGTACATAATGAAAATCCTCCCCAAAAATGGATTCATCACTTTGTTCATAAACCTGATGAATTTTATTGGTGCATTGGTAAGTCTAAGCATCATAACCAACCACTCGAACGGTGCTTCCCTCATCTAGAATGATGTAATCCATTCATCACCATCCCTAATCCAGATATGGTGGTATCCACTCTTCAAGCTGTTTTTCGTGAAGTATGTCACTCCACTCAAATAGTCAATCAAATCATCCATCCTCATCAATGTGAACCTATACTTGATAGTAATACTATTAATAACCCTTGAGTCGATACACATCCACCATTCTCCTCCTTTCTTGCGTGCTAGTACATCTGGTACTGCACACAGACTCATCATTTATCTTATCAATCTCTTTTCTAGTAGCTCCTAGACCTATCTGTTTAACTCAACATTTTCCATTTGTTTCATCCATGCAATGCCTTGTTTGGAAAACTTGACCCTTGAATTAAGTCTATATAATGAGTTATACTTCTCATTGCTAGAAATCTAGTCCACATCTCATTTACCATTATGCATTTAAATTCTAACAAAACTACTTTGAAATCCATCGAAATGTATCTTCAGTGGGTTAGTTTACAATCAGGCCCTTGGCAATTGCTACAAAGAAAAAATTATCCCTTCTTTTCCTCCTTCAAAAACTACTTACTTTTATCTAAACACATCGGTGCTCCTTTTTCCTAGTAACCACTCTCCTTTCCATAGAGGATATACAATTATGCCAAGTGAATCAGTCAAAATATCTTTCCCTCTTTCTCGACTATAACCGTGTTATTACAACTATCACATACCATGTTTCGATCACAATTCCATGGTTGACCCAAGAATAGGTGACATGCATCCATCGAAATCACGTTGCATAACAGATTGTCATGTAACCCGCTAATATTGAAGTTGATTAGGAATTGTTGTGTCCCTGTGACATGGTGACTGTTTTACAACCAAGACACCTTAAACACATTTGGATGTTGTTGGAACTTCAACCCAAATTTATCAATTACCTCCAATGATCCTCGATTGTTAGTACTTCCTTTATCAATGATGGTCATACAACATCTATCCCAAATCTTTACCTTTATCGAAGAAAGGGATTTTATCTACATCGGCTCCCTTTCCTCATTTTGTGTTGACTTCATCAATTTTCTTTGCATCATAAGGGTTTGAAGTCCTTCTGACATGACTTCATATGAAATTCACTTCAGATTCTGACCAATCTCATCATGCATGCCTTGACCTATGGTGTTTTATCGACTTGTGGCATGTATATTTTCTAGAAACTCATACATCTTGTGTCCCAACTCTTGACCCTTATAACATATTAATTTTAGTTGGTCTGCACATATTCCTATGAAATTTCCTCTATGACCATAATTTCCTCAACCCCTAGATTTTTCACCTCCCCATCGGTATTCTTGTATGATCCCTTTGGTTGTGATCTCTTATAACATTTCTTAGCAACCTTCCTCTTTCCTCACCCTATTTGTATGACCTATGGAGGTGGAAATTTTTTGAATTCGGGCGGTTAAATTCCTTCTAACCATTGAAGTATTTTTTGGCACTTTCTCTTTTTACTTCAGAGCTCCTCGATAGGATTCTACAACCATTTTAAACCTTGAAAGGATAAAATCATCCTGAATGACATACTTCAGTCTTTTTAGATATCTTTCAACTGCCTCCTCTCCTTTATTGGTTTGTCTAGACCTAATGATTAATCGATAAAATTCCTCCATCAATTATTTCACAGTCATTTCCTTCTTCCATAGGTTTTGTAGCCTCCCGAATAGAGAAATCATATCATTGTTGGGAAGGAACTTGTCCTTCAACTTGGAGGAAATTTTGTTCCAATTCCTCACTTTATTGTTCCCCTTATTCACTCTCTTAGCTCGCACATTATCCCACCACAATGAGGTATCAACCTTCTTCAAAGAGGGAACTTTAACCCTCTCAAGGTCTTCTATATACTCTATGTCAAAATATTTCTTTATTTATTGGATCTAGTCTATCATATCTATAGGATTTAGGATTCCAAAGTAGGTAGGCATGTTGATTTTATAATTAACCCTCATTTCAAAAAATAATTTCAATACTTTCCCTTTTGGATCCTCTTCCTCTTCAACATCCATCCCATTTTCTTCATCTTCTACCTCGTCATTGCAATCACTGAGGATCTTAGGGAAATATCCTTGCCATTGCACCTCTTTTATGGATTCCAACTCATTTTTTCTATGTCCTCATTGTCTAGATCCATTCTTCATAATTTTAATGGTTAATCATGACCCTTGATACTCCACATAGTCATATTCCATGAACATTAACACCTCTTTGTTCCATCTTGCTCAGATGACTAAATCACCACTCTTAGCAACTCTATGCAATCACATCTCGAGTTGTTCTCCATGTCCAATTGAAACTAGATCTTTTGTGCTAGATAAATTCCTTCTCTCATACCAACTAATGAAGACATGAACTTGGGACAATTGTAAATTATAGGGAACACAATGAAACACTTAGACATAATCACACAACACTTAGAAGTATTCGAATAATTATGGATTTCAATTAAATGAAACAATATATTTGAAAGAGGAATATACAATGTGATACTATCTCAATTCAGTCAGAATGATCGTCAACATTTTACAACCTTTTCCAATACAAAGGCGCGAGGGAAATTACTTACCACACACTCTTTCCTCTGGTCAGTATCATAACCATGGGAAGCAAAAAATTCCTTCTAGAACATTAAACTAGTATTTATAGCTGACTAGTAGTGGTCACTTCACCCAGATGTTCATATAGAAGTTTATCTTACTTCCAAGAACTACCATGCTTCATTAAATACTTCACGTGGATCCTCTCAGAAGGGTTCACCACCTAGCCTTTTGCAACAACCACCACAATTTTTCTGCGACTATTCCAACTACTCCAATGGCTCTGGTCATTAAGATCCTAGTTAAACATTCGGTGGTTACATTTATCATCATCATTTTAACACAGGGTATTCACTCAATGAAACTATGTCATAGTTCCTTTGTTCATGGGATATTAAATAATACCCTTAATTTCACTAGATATTGATACATACCTACCAAAATACCCCTTTTGAGCCCCCTTGCCAATACATATTTCCAATTAAAAAAACCCTATTTTTATGATATATTCCCTATTTTTACTATATACACCCTTTTATATCCCCCAAATACCTATAAGCGCCCCGTACCCTATTCCCCACCCCCCAATACTTATAATATATTGACCTTATTTTTCACAATTTAAATCCCCTTTTATGAATGAACACGATAAGATATTGGTCAATAAGGTGAATCCCTTGTGCCTTTTTACTCATGACTCCCTCCTTTGTTCAGTTGACATCATCTTTGACCCTTACCACTATGATATTGAGTCAGAATTCCCACAAATCTCCTAGTTCCCATCAATTATCACCCTTTCTATTGGAGGTCATCATTTGTACTACGGTTGTCCTTGTTGTCTATCTTCAACTAATTTTCTTGAGCCTTGATGCCACTGCATCACTTAGCAATCACGGGACTAATGGTATATGGATACCCAGGAATTCTTGTAAACCTAGGGATTACACAAAATAATTTCTCGGCAAGGAAAAATGTTATTAAATTAGAATGGGTCATATTACACATGTGAATGCACTATTAGCAAAATATCCCCACACCTTATAATCTGATGTCTTTAATTTCCTTAGGGAACACGTGTCCCACAAAGTACCCGAGTATGGATCTTATTTGAATTTATAAAATCCATCATATTTAGTATTATATTTATATATTTGTCTTAGGAGTGGTCCTTCATTACCTCATGGCCTTCCTTTCCTTTAGGATTAACTTTTCGGGATCCTTGCTTACATCTACATCCATAACTTCATACACACTATTACCAATATTAAGATTAGTTAGGAGAGGCCATCATGCCTTGTTTTATGGAGAATGGTTTGTTGGCCTAAGAATCAAACGAGGAAATGGTCAATTCAACAAGGAAATTATTATCATTCCCACATGCCTAATGATAGTGACACTTGGGGAGTCATATTGCCAGGAGATTTTATCAAAAGGTTAGTTATCATCCAATAATTTTATTGAAAGATATGTTTTTTTAATTGATATATTCTCTTAAATTATAAAATCCAATGTCTATTAAATTCATGATATAAAAACATATTTTGCTTTTATAATTTAAGAGAACGTGATAGAAAATGGCTTGAGAATGCTTAAACTTAAAACTATGTAATCTTGAAAATTGACCCATTTAGTGGTCACGAAATTGAATTTTAACTTAATTTAATTTAAATTTATAGGTACTTAGTATATAAGAAGTTGCATTTTAATTTCAAATAATCAAAATTTATAATATGTAATATACATATATTTAGACGTGATTGGATGTTTAAGAAAGGAAGGAAGTTATTTTAACTTGAAAACCACAATCATGTAAAGTTTGTTATAGTTTTAATATTTTTTATTATAATGTTGTTAGACGTTTGTCTAGAGACACCCAATTATATTAATAATAATAAAAATTATTATGTCCTTAGACATATAGTATTCGGTGAGATCTATTAATCAAATTATATTAAGAATAATTTTTTTATTGTGTAATGTTTTTATATAGTTAGTTTTTTGTTTATTTATTTTGAATTTTTTATAAAATAATTATTGACATTTTTATTGGTTGACAGAGATGATTTCATTCTCAAAATTTGTTTCCAACACCCCAAGGGCTGACAGATGTAAGGTTTCTACCATTATTAATTAATTGCTTTGAAATTTATGTTTGATGGATTAGTCGAGGTGGGACACAAGGTATTTTTTAATGTCCATATTGATAAGTGTCTCTACGAATGAGATTCTGATGTAACGAATACGTTTTTTCTGAAGGGAGCATCTCCATGCATATCTAAATTTTCCATAAGTATTTCAATTTCCCTGTCATAACATCAGGTTCACTGTGTGCGTGTCACCTTGTGTGCTATATACCCACAAGGAAATGGTCACCAAGACATCCTATTCTACTACTAATCATTTATGCTATGAATGCTGCATGTTCAATTATTACTAATTATCAATTCTACTAATGAATTCATGTGCTTCACCTTACGCGACACTTTTTTCTATGAATTGATGATTGACCAATCTGAATTCGATCAAAAACATAAAGAGAAAAACTTATTTTAATCTACAGCATAGATTTACCCTAACATATCAAGATCCACCTTTTCTTTATGTTATTACCTTGTGCAAATTGTTGGTTTTGTGTGTTCCTTCCAATAATGATATGGCCTCGTGAGCTGAAAGGAAAACAATCTATAGGCATAAATCCGATAGTAGATACCCCATCGCTACTGGAGCTATACCTGGGTCCTAATATAAACGAAGAAGGTTCGATCCTATTGTCTCTATATTATAGGTAACACATAATCTATTAAATTGCAACTCTTGTTTCGTAGGGTAAATGATTTTAGGCATGGGTTTTGGCCCAAGAGAGAGAGGTTACTACATTGTATGTGGGAGTTTTCCCTCCTCACTAAAGGGTTTTTGGGGTGAATGAATGCCAACCACAAGTGGATAACACTAGACCATTATCTACATAAAAATAACTGATAGGGATGGCGATGAAGAGATAGGCCTTTTGATGACCCAAACCAATGGAGGAAATGTTGTTTGTGGGGGAGGACATGGTGCTCCCAAGATAATATCATCCAACTAATATTCATAAATGCCATTAATTTATTCCGGTCAAACAAGAGGGATCCATAAAAAATAAGTGTTTCAGTAATTTCAGGGATTTCTTCCGTCAAAAATAGGATTTGACTATACCAAAATGTCAAATTAGAATGTTTAGTATGATATATGGAGTCCCAAGAATAAGCTAAACTCCCTAAGTAAATACATCTCAAATTCATTTTGCATATCTTTGTCAAACTTCTGACTCAACCCGTCATTATCACTACCAAATATGATATAGAAACATCAAAACCAAAATTCCAAATTCATTTATTTAATTACAACATTTATTTTGTCACCTGCTTAAATTAGAATTGTTGTACCTATATTTATTCTCATGTTTTTAAAACATAGAATAGGTTAGTTATTCATCAGTTTTAATTATTAAATACTAATAGTGTATGCATATATATCCATTGACCTCTGCAACATCTTTTTTTTTCCTGGGAATTATATGAAGCTCTAAGAAACAATGGAAGAATCCTAATTCATATTTCTTTATCACTAAGAAGCATGGAGAGAAGAATTAAAAATGGAGCCACCTATAAAATGACTGTTGATTGACAAAATAATTGATTTTATCAAGCATTAGAGAGATAAATAAATGTTGACTGATAAAATAAAATAAAATCCAAATAAATAAATGTTGAAATCTTATTGCCAATAAATGTTGTTTAAAAATCCTCACCACTACAAAATAACGCACATGAACATAATTACTCGTCTAAAATTGTTCATGCAATACTTTGTTGTTTATATTGTTTTGTTGATTTGTTTTTTCCTAATTCATTAATAGCATAATTTGAGACTCACCATTCACTTCTATATATTCCATATCGTAGCTACTTCTGAATTCTCTACATTTTCAATATTTTACTTACCAATATATGCTTTATATTTTTCCTGCATGAGTATCCTCAAAATTTACATTTGATCTTGTGGTTTATTACATCAACCACTAAGTATCATTTAGATAATTGGCTATGTAATACCCCTTGAATCAATAATTTATTATTAATTCTGTTGGAAAAATACTTTAACTATTATTTTATTATTTTTTACAAAAAACTAAAAACTAAAACATTTTGTAATAAAATATTCTAAAGGGAAACAAAAGTGGATATAGATGTTAAATAGTGTTTTTTGACCCACAAGAGGAAAATACATGTGGAAAAATCCACTGAGTGATAACTCAAGATGCAGGAGGCATCATCCCCAAAAACAGGTCACAACTCCTAGTTGAGTGCTAAAGAGTAGGAGGATCATAAATGATCAAGACCTAGGAAAAATACTATATATTAGTATGTCAATGAACAACATCAGGCTAGCATTGGGAAGGGATTAAATAAGTGAATGCAAGAGATGGTGCATTGGAGGAATTTTCTCTTGTGGTTCAGCAAACATGATCAGGGGTTCTGGAGAGCAAGTAACTTGGCTACTCTAGGATTTGGTTGGGAGGAACATCTTCTCCACTTTTGTTTTCCTAGCACTTGTGCCAGGTTCATAATTTATGTTTAAATGTTTGTATAATGTGTTTTCAATTCGATATCTGAAGAAGATTAATGTAAAACCTGGTATATATAAGTTATCCTAATGATGTCATGATTAAATGCTTATAATTCTGATTCCTTTCGAAATTTGAATTCTGCACATAAATAGATTGGAATCGTCTATTTCTAATTAGTATCGTGTATTTATAAATTTAATATACTATTTTCTATTTGTATCAATTATCTCTAAAATCTTCCTTAGTATGTAATTACAAAACTAAATGTATACCAAATCTCTAACCATGCTAGAATTTATCTATTTTATCGGAGTTAAACCATAGTAAGGGTTCCATAAGAAATTATAAATATATACAGATAGAGTATCATCCAAATGCATATACAAATATAAGTATTAGAATATAATCTTTTGCTTATAGTATAGATCTGTATTATGTAATATTTACAAAAGGACTTCATTTTAAAAATATTAACGTTATACAAACTATATGATTCAAATTAAAATATTCTAATATAATAATGAACTTACAAAACTATTCATGAAAGTACAGGCCCATAACCAAATCATTCATGGATATAAATCACATATCTACAATCATTCAACTAGAGACTATATAAATCATAGATTTATAATAATTCAACTATGAAATCACTTTTTGTTCTAGATTTGGTGGAAAAAAAAACGAATCGAAAATCTTATTTTATTAACATACACAAAGCATGTCACAAGCCCCAATTTTGCAAAAAACAATTTGATATTATTTGAAGACAATATCTTAAATTTTATGCTAAGTTAAAATTGATGAGTCGTCAGATTCAAGGATATTTAATGTAATTCTGAATATTTTAATTATAAATAAATAAAGGTGAAGACAACAACTTAGGAGAGCTGTTAAAAGAGCGTTTACTGGTCAAATTGGTGGAGGAGACTGGGTGGAGAGCAAACAAACATGCGGCAGCATCCTCAAACCACTTCCAACTATTGTAGGTGGAAACCTCCCTACATTTGGGGTCATGATCCCCCAAGAAAGTGTGATCAGAGCAGGTGGTTCAATTAATGACAATTGACCCAAAATACCTAGGCAATCTTTATAAAAATGCCCATTGAAGAGAGTTGAGGCTACTCATTATAGAGAAGTGATCATTCAGGTGAATGTACTTCAGAGAAATTCAATGGAAGGGAATTGTGGAAAGAGTTTGAGGGGATAACTACTGAGTGATCTAGTGCAGCTTTTTGGCTGAAATATTTTACTGTTGAGTGCAGAGTGTTTTACTGAGTCATTGGACTAGTCTATTGTTTGCATGCTCCACCATTTCTTAGCCAAGAAGACCAGGAACAGGCTCGGGTGTCCTGAGGAAGCGTTGTTTGAGTGCTCTCCAGGAGTTTGGTAGGGAGGAACGACCTCCTAACATTGTTGTTGTCTATCCTAATCAGGTTCTACATTATTTTGTTTTACTGTTTTAGATAGTTAAATCTGAATCTGACTGTTAAATGAATCTTAAATTATATTTAGTTGTAAAATGTTAGAGTTATTAATCATTTATATTATTGAAGAAATGAATATGAATTAGTAATGTGTTAAGATGGAAAATAATTCTAATCTGTTTTTTTCTACTCCTGGAAGGACCGGGCCGTACTCGAGCACAAATAGACTATTTACAGTAGATGAAGAAAATGTTAAGAGACTGAATAGAATAGATGTGGTTCTGCATTTCATAATAGTAGAGTAATTTATTTCAGTATGTAGGTTATTATAAAAAAAAGAACAATAATCTGGTTATCTATGTTTATTGTTCTTACAATCTTATTTGTGTAAATATACTGGAAAAGAAATAGCAGTAATCTAGTACAGGTAGAAGGATTAATATGTTAAGAAAATACCCTAGTAGATAAGATCTCGTGTTTACAGATAGTAGATTATTCTTTTTATTCAAGCTAAAATATGTTGGAGGGTAAACTATATTAAGTTAGATATATTTTCCTTGTGTTTACTTAGAAATTAATTGCAATGCAGTAGAAGAATTACAGTCAAGCTATCGTTTATATTCAGTTCAGTTAAAAAAAAATAAACTACTAATCATATAGTTTATTTGCTAATAATATCAACTAAACTAAGACTAACAATTACTATAAATTAAGAAGGGTTATATGAAAAGTATTTAAATTAAAAAGAATAAACTAGTTACAGAATCTATGCTTATCTTTTCAAATAACTCTAAGTAAAGTTCTTTCTATTATTTTAGTAAATCAAAACAATAAGAATATGATAATAACTAATATAAAAATAAATATATACATCTATGTAAAGATCTGTTCTATAATTATCAACAGGTTTATACCTGCAAAAGTAAACTATAGGGTCAAAACCCTAAACTAAATATATTGTTTCAAATAAAAACAATTAAACTATAATCCATTTATTTGGCTCATTATATCAATAAACAATTAAGGTATTATAGACTAGTTACAGTTCTTGCTGCAAATATATGTACAGATACAATTTAAAGATATTATAATACACACCTGTAATAATATTAACTTAAAACAAATTTAACAAGTAACATAACCTATTTTAAAATAATTATTTAAACAAGGGTTTCATTCAGGAAAACCCTAGCTCGTATTTCCTGAGCAAACAAGTAAAATAAATTAAACTATCACTGAGTTACAGTCTTAAAATATTAACAATAATCTATTACAAATATAATAAACAGTAAAATTTTGTATTCACAGTCGAATAGGGGAAAACCCTAATTTACACAGAGTCACAAAATAGTATTACTGCAAAACATGTCTGAGCTCAAATGAAGTCTCTTTAAAAACCATTGTAATGCAGTGGCAGGCCGTAAGGCTAAATCTTTTAACTAATTACAACACCCAGCTCATGGCCGGGACTACCCATCGACTTAGCGAGGGTTGCAAATCCAATAGAACCCAACAACATTCTTAAAAGGAAAACCAGATATCTAATGGTGAAACTGGACAAGTTTCCAAGCTCGGGTTTCACCATCGACAACCCTGTTACAAGCAGAAAAAAAAACCCAATCGTTGAACACAGGGCTTACCGGATTGAAGCCATGGCCTTCGAGAGTAACTAGCATCATATTCTTCACAGTTTGCAAGTGTGGTCTCGAGTTCATACAAAGAGAGCACATAACTGTGTTAAATTCAAAACTCTTTCTATAAAAATAAACCCAACTGTAAACCAATCTTTACCGTGAGCTTTCTATTCTGGATTGAAACTAAAATATTTACCTTAATAAGAGTATCGAATAGTCTAGCGACGGGACTGTCACCATCGACAGTGTGCATATAAAATCCCAAAACCCTACTACGCAGATGGAGCACAACCAATAGAGGTGAAGCTTTGCATCTCACCACAGTTACAGGCCATGGGGAAGGCAAGACAAAGTTTAAGATAGACTACTAACAAGTGCAAACAACCAGTGAGCTCTCGCATGGTAAAACCCACAGCGACAAAGGCTAGCAACAAGACTAAGCTCAAGATACTACAGCATGTTAAACCCAGGCATTGGAGCAAGCTGGAACAAGAAGAACACTCACGGCCGCCATGAAAACCTTGCAAAGCGGCCCGAAGGCCAGTGTGAACTGCGGAGGGAGAATGACAAGGAGTTAGGGTTGTAAGAGTTATATATCTCCAATACACAGACAGGAGGTGACCACGTGCCCTCAAATAATTCAAACCATGCATGGGTCAATTTCAATAGTTCACCTGCGTTTCAATCATCCCAATTATTTAAACAATGATTCTTATCAAAATGATGCATGAACTATAATGTATGCAATTATATATCCCATCGTTAATCATGTAACATGTATATCATAATGTTTGATAGTTTCGATTTGGCGTTTGGGTAAAACAATGGTTTCTCAATGTTGACCCTAGTAAAATGTGATAACCATTTGATGTATGGAAAAGTCCAAAGTTGATTTGTTTAGAACCTTCGAGCTAACTATAGATTTATATGCTTGTAAACATTGTTGATTATGCATGTTTATAACCCTTTTAAAACCAACAATTTTAATAGTGATAAATTATAGAGTTAGATAGCATAGTAAAGAGCATAGTTATGACTTTTACAAAGTTCCACTTTGGTTTAAAACTTTCATAGGCGTAAGTTGCTTCTCAACTTGTCAATGCTAGAAGTTTATGATATTTGTGTATGTTGGACTAGTTAGTTTTGTGAATATACAAGATAACCTGTACTTCTTATAAGGTGGAAATTTTTTATCATAATAAGAAGATATACCATAATAGTTGTTCTAGACATTAACATAATGTAGGAAAAGCGTTATGGTAATAATAAGAATTACAATGGAATAACATTACTCAAGTCCATAATCATTGGAACAACATTGATTGACTTAGATTAGGAAGTAAAGGCAAACAGTTTTCCATGTGAAACGATGCAGTTGATTTTGCACCAATCAAGCTTATAATATCAAGAAGTTTTACAGGCAGTAAGTTTTCCTACAGAATGTAAATATCGATTAGTTTGGTACTTAAGTAAATAATACGATAATGTATATGATACAATAGTACATGCAGTACGACATTGACGGGGAAGCTAATAACCTATTAGTGAGGAACCGATTTGTACATATAAGTAATAGGTTGATACTTACCATAACTAATAAGTTAAAAATGAAATCGAATTTATTCTATTGAGAATATTTACTATCAATATTGATAGAATCTCTTTCATGAATAAAAACCAATAGTACAATAAGTATAACATTTGCAAGATAAGCATGTTAAAATAGAAATTAATATGCAACAAAGAATACAAGCTTAGAGTTCACAGTAAGTATCGTTGGTATCGCTAAGTTTGATAAAGAAAGGAACTCATTTATCTAAACTTTGCTTACAAGAAAAACTAGAGAAAATAAACTACTTTACCTCATTGAAGTTGTTTGGGATTTATCAACTTATTTTACTAAGCACATTAATTGCAAATGGAAACACTTCTTGATACTTTATGAATTTAAAACGTCTACTTGTTCGATCATACCTATAAACCTGTAAGAACCAGTAATCTTTCTGCATTAGCATAAATTCTAAGTAAGCCCAGGATTCAAAGTTAGATTCCACCTACTTTCCATAAAGTAAACTCATTAGTAAACTGAAAGACCACAGTATGCAAGCAAATATTATTTACATTATGAAAAGGAAACTGCTTAGTTAACCTAGTTGAAAATTCGTAATACTAATCATTAGACTGTTTCATTTTCCGCTAACCGTTAGCAGTTAGTAAACCGTATAATCTGCATTTTATGTTATCTCAAAATTTTAAATTTTTGTGAAAATTTGGGGTTTTGACAAAGCATGTGCAGGATAGTGAACACAAATCAAATCATATATATTACTGACTGATATTATATATATCATATCTACATTCAGGACATATAAGGATCAATCACAAAACCGATATTGTTTTCCATCCAACCAAAGCTATCATCGATAGCCGAGTATCAAAAACACAAAGATATTAAATTTTGTTTAAGATATCATAGACCCTATGGGTCGTATCAACTGGAATTATAGGGTTGTAAGTCCACATCGTGGCTACCCCAATTTATACAAAGGAAGATCCTCGATAAAGTATTCATTTACAACAATCATGTTCATCACACAATCGTATTATTTACACTATAAAACAAAGGTAGTATTTCTCAGGGTTGTAAGGCCATCAAAGATGGAATCCTGATGGTTTAACAAAAATATCATATAAACAAATATACACGGATAAGACAAAAAAAATGATATCTGAATTTACACAGTCGAAGGATGACACTCTTTTCCTTTAAAACAACACACACACACACACACACACACACATATGTTAAAGAGTGGATAGAATGCCATCTCTCATGGCTTCCACATTAAATTGAAATACCAACGTTAAAACAATATGGCACCAAAAAACTGCCATGTTATTGTTTAAAAACATTACATTATACTGTCATGTTAATGGATAAAGAGCCGACACAAACAAACCCAAGAATCATTTATAAAAATGTTTATGAAATTCAAACCAAAACACTTATCTTTTAAATCAACGTGGCTACCATTTGGAGCCTTTGCGACCTCTTCCTAGCATGATCGGAAACCATGGCATCGATGGGACAGGGTAGGTCAAAATATTTAAAAAAAACAAAGTAATAAACCAAGGATTAGTCACATATTGTACATGAATGTTTGGAAATGCATGCCTGGGAGGAGGTGACCTTGTCGCCTCCCTCTCTATCATCGAAACATGCAATTGTCCATTACAGTAAGAAAAAAATCACATTATAATTTTAAAATGAATAGATAACTTGAAGTGGGATAAAATACCTCTTGGAGAAAGGTTATAGAGGGCCAGGGGTTGGCTCCTCTGAAGCACCCTTCTCCCTCCTCTATCTGATTCACAAACAACAAGAAAAACTCAATGAGTGTGCTAAACATTTCAATATGAATTCAAACAGTAGAAAACATATTTTAAAACTGAAAACCATTACTTGTATAGACAGTTCGATCGACAAGGTGGTGGAAAGGAAAAATTTTCTCTACCGTCTGCCATGGAATCCAAATAAACACTTTTAAACACCTCGAGAAGGAAACAAGCAGAACACTATTAACATTTTCCTAAAAAACAGGACCGGCACCTAGAAAACAAACCAAAGCTCGACATCCTTGCTAGCCAAATAAAGGTCTAAACAATTTCTTTCTTCCACTGAAGTAAGGGTAGAGACTTCAGCTCCTGCCAAATGCATAAAGAGACGAGAGCCACATGTACACTATTCACCATGACTAGAACTCGACTCTGTGTCGGCTCACCAAAAGAAAAATTGCAAATGAGGTTTTGAACACACTTTTGGCACATTAAATGAGTCTAAAAATCCTATATCTCATCTTCACAGATGGACGGTGGAGAAAGAACCACGTATCTAAGTATAATACCTGGATATGTTGTCAACTCGTAGCCAACTCATGAGTTAATGCCAAGGTCAACCAAGGACAACACTTTAACCATTGATTGCATAAATTATTAAAAATCTAATCATTGCATTTTCCTTGAGATTATATCATATGCCTAGAACATTCATGGTGATAGGACTGGCATGTAATTCCTTCGTGTTTTATTCCAAGGTCCACACCCTTAAAACTATAACCATAGATCTATATAAAGTTAATATCACTGAACTATTTAAACCACCATGTCACTATGTTACTTAGGTCATCGAAATATTATTACAACCATAGCATACCACTATGCTTTAAAATTATAAAATTACATTGTAAGCATCATATTCGAACATGGCATGAACCTTTAATATTTTGCAGTCATCATATAACCATATTATATGGTATATACACCATAAAACATTAAGGCTAATAAATAAGGTGCATTTAGGCCATACCATGAAGTCTCATTCTAGGTATAAGATCTTAAACCATCACCTTTTATTTATATAATAAGAGGTCACCATGAATTAGGTGATTTTCATCCTATTATAAAGATAAAAAGAATAAAGAAAAGGTATAAACCATCACCTTTTATTTATATAATAATGAGGTCTCCCGTACCTTAAGCGAGTTTCATCCTATTATAAAGATAAAAAAATAAAGAAAAGATATAAACAAAACACATCACCTTCATCGACATTACTAGAGGTTCAGGAAGGACCTAGCCATCGTAGTCATCATCAGAACCTGGCATAACCAATACCAGCATGACAATGATATTAAAAATAACAGAAGTAAAAACATAGAAATATGATAAGTAAGAGAACAATGCATTTAATTTTTTTTTTTTTTTACGATTTTTAGGTGTGTTACATAATGGTATTAGAGAATGGTTAAAACACTAGGCCTGGATTGGACAAACATATACACTAATAAAGACACTGAAAAAATAATGTTTATTTTATTTTCATGGTTTAAATTCTCTTACAAAATAGAAAGAGAAGGATAATTGTATTTTACAAGAAAACATGGCAGATGTAGAGATGTCTGCAGAAGAAGAATGTCACCTATAAAATCCTTTAAATCATGAACAACGAAAATTAAAGAATGGGGAAATTTGGGTAGACTTAAATGACATCCAAAATAATAAATTTGAACTAATAAGAACTGTGAAAAAACTTAGGTCATATTTAATAAAAATTAAAGAAGATAACGAACGAATTCTAAAAGCTCAGGAATAACTAAATGCTATTCTGTTAGCTAAGATGCACAATGATGAAAAGGAAAAGAATAAGGATTCTGAACAAGACATTCCTAAAACTGCACCTTACAAACATAAGGGAGGGAATATGGAATTTTCCATCCATAAAACTAAAACTTCCAATGAAGAGTCAGATAAAAATCACAAAAAACAACAAGACTCTAGCGAAAGCAATGATGATAAAAAAGGAAAAAGAAATACATAACCTGTGAGGAAATATTTGGTTATTTTAAGAAGATTAAAACCACCAATGTTTAATGGGAAATTGAGAAGGACAAAGAGGCGGAAGACTGGCAGTCCGGAATAAAAAAGTATTTCGAAATATACAACTAATCTAACAAATTAAAGGCTAAAATGGACATCTATAATCTGACTGGAAAGGAAGATATATGGTGGCAGGATATAAATAAGGTTAATGGGATAAAATAAAGATATGTAACTTGGAAAACATTTAAAAATATTTTTAAAAGAAAGTACCTTTCATAACAAAATTATGAAGAAAAGGCCATAGAATTTTATGAATTAAGGCTAGGAGCCATGACTATGAAGGAACTCTGCAGTAAGTTTCTAATCCTGCTTTGTTATGTTCCTTAAATAATTAATGAGAAACTTAAAATACAACGTTTTCTCAGTCTTTTTCCCATCATGTTCAAAGAACATATTGAGTATGATAATCCAAAGATGCTAGAGGAAGCGATGAGAAAGGAAGACTTGTGTTACGATAAAAAAATAAATAAAAGGGAAAATGTACCAACTTGGAAGAGTAAAAGGACAACTAATTTAGATCCAAGAAAGAAACATAATATGTTCCACAAAAACACAGGAAATAACTATAGGGGGTATCAGGGTAATAACTAAAAAAACTTTAAACCACATAATTCTGCATTAAAAGAACCTCCTACTGTTCTTAACAAGAACCCAACACAAAAAGAACCATTAAAATTTTGGTAGTGTGGAGGGCCACACTACTTTAATTACTTCCCAGTAAGAAAAAATAATTTTAATGTTCATTATATCCAAGAAGCAGTTATAGTTGGGGACATGGAAAGGATCATACCCAAAATTTCGTTGCATTGGAAAACCGACAATAATATCACCATAATTCTATGGTTGAAATTGAAGGTATGTTAAACAATCAACCTATTTCTATTTTAATTGATCCAAGTGCAAGTGTGACTTATATATCACCTAGAATAGTTGAATTATCCAAATTAGTACCAAACAAGTTTGATAAGTTGTGAATAGTACGATTAGCCACAGCTACAAAACGTAAACTTACTAGCCTTGTTAAGAATTGTAAATTGATGATGAATGATTTCATTATGCATCCTAATTTAAATATCCTACCCTTAGGTTCCTATGATTTGTTAATAGGAATGATTTGTCTAGAAGAACATAAAGTTGTGCTAAACTATTTCGACAAAACCTTTACATGTACTGAAGATAATGGAAACAATAAAAAAGTAAAAGGGATCCATAGGAAGGTTACAATTAGAGAAATATGTGCGTTACAAATGAAAATATCAGTAAGAAAATGATGTAAAGTACTTGTGTTCTATATGATGAATGACAATGAAAATGATGATAAACTTACACTAGAAGGCATACCAGTCTTGAAGGAGTTTGAATACATATTTTTGGAAGAAGTTCCTAGACTTCCTCTGAAAAGAGACATTGAATTCACAATCGATCTGATACTCGAAGTGGTACCAACATCAAAAGATACTTACCAAATGAAAATAATAGAAATTACATATATGAAATCACCACTACAAGAAATAATTGATAAAAAGTACATTTGACCTAGTGTCTCTCTCTGAGGAGCACCAGTATTATTTGTAAAAAATAAGGACGGAACCTTAAGATTATGTAAAGACTACCAACAGTTAAATAAAATTACCATTAAGAACTATTACCCACTACACTGGATAGATGATTTATTCCATCAATTCTTCATAGCAACTATCTTTTCAAAGATAGACTTAAGGTCTCGTTATCATCAAGTATGAATAAAAGATGATCATATCTTTAAAACAACATTCAAGACCCACTATGGTCACTACGAGTTTTTTGTAATTCCTTTTGGGTTGACAAATACACCTATTGCATTCATGTGTTTAATGAACACCATCCTAAGTACATACCTAGATAAATTTGTGGTTGTATTCATCGATGAAATACTAATATACTCTACGAATGAACAAGAACATAAGGAACATTTAAAGATAATTCTACAAGTACTAAGAGAACAACAACTTTACGCAAATTTCAGTAAATGTGATTTATTTTAAGGTAAGATTCAATACCTCGAACACATAGTGTCTAAGGACGGAATCTTTGTCAATACCAAAAAAATCAAGGACAACACTGAATGGATGGTTCCTAAAAGCATAACCAACATCATATCATTTATGGCCATTACCGGATACTACTAAAAGTTCATAGAATTATTTTCTAAATTTTACTACCCCATAACTTCATTTAAAAATAAAGTTAAAAAGTCCAAATGGACCGAAAAATGCATGAAATATTTAACAGACTAAACATCTATTAACTACCGCCCCGATCCTAAAGATTTATAATTAATTCAAGGGTTTTGTCGTATGTACCAAGACTTGCAAGGAAGGGCTAGGTGAATTTTAATTACAACAAAATATGTCATGGCATATGAATCTAGGAAATTAAAAGAACATGAGAAAAAAATGCGACACATGATTTAGAACTTACTTCCCTAATTCACGCCTTAAAAATGTGGCAACCTTAACTAAGTGGAAGGAAATTATAAGTCTTAAATTTTTATTTGATCAAAACAATTTGAATGCTAGACAGGAAAGATGGTTGTCCTTTTTAAGCGAATATGATTTTGAAATCAAACACATAAAGGGAAAGGAAAACAAAGTAGCAAACTCTCTAAGTCGTCATGCAAATTTATTGTTTGCAAGCAACAACTATGAATCTGATCTGGAAAATCATATTCTAAGCACTAAAAATTATGATAGGGAATATCATATTTTAAAATAAAAGACTGCTAAAAATTCACAAAATCAAGTAAAAACAGTTTTTAGCCTAAAGAAACAAGGATTATTGCTCCATAAAAATAGGCTATACATAACAAACATATCAGAAATTAAACTTACAGTTATGAATGAGCTCCATAAACAACTGTATTCATGGAATACTTGATACCAGAAAATAATCACCATCATTAAAAGGATTTATTCTCACCAAACATGAGAAAAGAAGTGCTTAGCTCATTGTCTTGAATATCAGCAAGTTAAATCAGAACATCAACATCGATCCATATTGTTGCACTCACTACCCATTCCAGAATGGAATTGGGAAAAAAATAGTATGGATTTTATAATAGGCCTACCGAATAGTTTTTGACAACATGATTTAATCAAGGTCGTAGTTGAAAAATTAAGTAAGGATGCTAATTTTATTCCTATTAAATCTACCTATGAAGATGTTAATATTGGACATATTTTCATGAAATATATATTTACGTTACATAGTGTATCAAAATTAATACTCTCAGATAGAGACGCAAAATTTACATGTAACTTATGGAAAGTTTTGTTTAATGGTTTAGGAATACATTTGAATTTCAATATTGCATATCCTCCACAAAAATATGGGAATACTAAAAGGGTAAACCAAGTCTTATAGGAAGAAAATTTATGCCGATTTAAAAAGAACTCCTACAGAGTTTCAGGTGGGTGATCATGTGTATATAAAGGTAAATCCCAAAAAAAGTTCTTTGAGACTGGGAAAGTATTCAAAATTGGCACCGAAGTATTGGAGGCCATTTGAAATTTTATCCAAAGTAGGGTTGGTTGTGTACTAGTTAACCATACCACCCAATATTAAAATGCATAATGTGTTTCACGTTTATATATTAAAAATATATGTTCATGATGTTTCTCATGTGATTGATTGGAAAGAAATCTAGTTGGAACCCGAAGGAGAGTTTCAAGTGGGACCGGATCGCATTCTCAACAGGAGAGAACTTTTACTCCGAAACCATACCATCATAAAAGTCAAAATTAAATGGAAGCACTTTAGTCTGGAAAAATCTACTTGGGAGCTGGAAAGTAATATGCCAGAGGCATATCCAAACTTATTCCAAGAGGATGAAATGGAAGAATAAAACATAAATTTATAACACCAAGGATGGTGTTATCCTTTAAGGGGAGGTGTATGTAACACCCCCTAAAATTAATAATTTATTATTAATTCTACTGGAAAAATAATTTAAGTATTATTTTATTATTTTATTATTTTTGACAAAATAGTGAAAAATAAAAAAAATTGTAATAAACATTTTTTATTTAATAAAATATGCGGAAGGGGGGAAAAAGTGGATATATTTGTTAAAGAGTGTTTGCAGACACACAAGAGGAAAAGGCATGTGGCAGAAGCCACTGAGTGAGAACTCAAGATGCAGGAGGCACCATCCCCAAAAATCAGGTCACAACTCCTAGTTGAGTGCTAAAGAGAAGGAGGCTCATGAATGACCAAGTCCTAGGAAAAATACTATATATTAGTATGTCCATGAGAAACATGAAGGTAGGGTAGTGTTGTATTTTGATCTTGTGTTTCAACGAACACTCTCAGGGGTTATAGAGAAAGTAACTTGGCTACTTTGGGAGCTTGTTGGGAGGAACAACTTCTCCACTTTTGTTTTCCCAGCGTTGGTGCCAAGTTCATAATTTATGTTTAAATGTTTGTAGAATGTGTTTTAAATTTGATATCTGAATAATATTAATGTAGAACCTAGTCTGTATCAGTTATCCTAATGATGCCATGCTTAAATGATTATAATTATGATTCCTTTTGAAATTTGAATTCTGCACATAAATAGATTGGAATCATATATTTCTAATTAGTATCGTGTATTTCTAACTTTAATTTTCCATTTCCTGTTTGTATCAATTGTCTCTAAAAAATTCCCTAGTCTGTAATTAGAAAACTAAATGTAGAATGAATCTCTAATCATGCTAGAATTTATGTATTTTATCGGATTTAAACCACAATAAGGATTCAATAAAAACTTATAACTATATACAGATAGAGTATCATCCAAATTCTTATACAATTAGAAGTATTAGAATAACATCTTTTTCTTATAGTATAGATCTATATTATTTAATATTTACGAAAGGAATTCACTTTAAAAATATTAACATTATATAAACTATAGGATTCAAATTAAAATATTCTAATAGAATAATGTTTACAAAAGTATTTGTGAAAGTACAATACAATAACCAAATCATTCATGATATAAATCGCAGATATACAATCATTCAACAAGAGACTATATAAATCTTAAATTTATCATAATTCAACTATGAAATCGATTTTCATTCTAGATTTGGTGAAAAAAAACAAACAAATTGAAGATCCTATTTTATTAACATCCACAAAGCATGTGCAGGATGGTGAAAACAAATAAAATCAAATCTATTACTGATTGATATGCTAGCTATCACAACTACATTCACGACATCGAAAGCTCAGACACAAAACTAGTATCATTTTCCATCCAACGAAATCTATCAATGATAGGCGAGTATTAAACACCCAAATATTTTAACTTCTATTTAAGGTACCATAGACCCTATGGGTCATGTCAATTAATGAAACAAACACCGTAATTATAGGGCCATAAGTACACATCGTGGCTACCCCAATTTATACAGAGGAAGAGCCTCCATAAAGTATACATTTACAACCATCGTGTTCATCACACGATCACACTATTTATATTATAAAACAAAGGTAGTATTGCTCATGGTCGGAACACCATCAATGATGGAAGTCATATGGTTTAACACAAACAATGTATAAACAATTATACACAGAGAATACAAAAAAGCGATAATTGAATTTATACATCCAAAGTTCGACACTCTTTCCCTTTAAATCAACACACACACACACACACACACACACACACACACATATATATATATGTTAAAGAGTGGTTGTAAGAGCATCGCCGATGGATTCCATAGCAAACTGAAATACCAACGTTAAAACAATATGGAACCCAAACTGTTTGAGGGTATTGTTTAAAATCATTACATTATAGTGTCTTGTTAATAGCTAAAGAGCCAAGACAAACAAACCCAAGAAGGGTTTATAAGACTGTTTACAAAATTCAAATCAGAACACTTATCTTTTAAATCAACGTGGCTATAGTTTGGAGCCCTCACGATCTCTGCCTAGCGTGACCTACAACCATGGCATGGATGAGTGAGGGTAGGTCAAAATATTTAAATAAAAAATAGATTAATAAACTAGGGATAAGTTGCATATTGTACCTGGGCATTTAAAAACATGGCCCTGGGAGGAGGTGACCCTGTTGCTTCCGTCTTCAGTGCTGGAACCTGCAATTGTCCATTACAATTAGACAAACAACACATTATAATTTTAAAATGAATATAGAACATGAAGTGGGATAAAAATCACATTGGAGAAAGGGTAGAGAGGGCCAGGGGTTGGATCCTCCAGAGCACCCTTATCCCTCCATTGTATGCTTCACAAACAACAAGAAAAACTCAATGAGCGTGCTAAATGTTTCAATACGAATTCAAACAATAGCAAACATATTTTAAAATTGAAAACCCTTACCTTTACAAACAATTCAATCGGTGAGGTGGTGGGAAGGCACGTTTTTATCTACATTATTCCATGGAAGCCAAAGAAACTCTTTTAAACACCTTGAGAAGGACAAAAGAAGAAGACTAGTAACATTTTTCTAAAAAGTAGGATTGACACCTATCAAAAAAATCAAAGTTTGATAGCATTGCTAGCCACACAAAGGTCTAAACAAGTTATTTCTTCCACTCAAGTCAAGGAAGAGCTTTCGGATCATGCCAGCTACATAAATATGCGAGAGGAACCTATACAATATTCACCATCACCAGAGCTCAGCTCTGTGTCTTCTCTCCAAAACCAAACTTACAAATGAGGTTCCAAACATACTTTTGGCACATTAAACCGGTCTAAAAACCATAGCTCTCATATTCACAGATGGATGGTGGAGATAGAATCACTTATCCAAGTAAAATATCTAGCTATGTTGTCAACTCACAACCATGTCATGATTTAATGCTAAGGCCAACCAAGGACAACACTTTAACCATCGACTGCATAAATTATTAAAACTCTAATAATTGCATTTTACTTGAGATTATAAACTATGCCGAGAACATTTGTTGTGATATAACTAACATGTAATTCCTTCGTGGTTTATGCCAAAGTCCACACCCTTCACTCTCTAACCATAGTGTTATATAACACTAATATCACCGAACTATTTAAACCACCATGACACTATGTTAGTTAGTCCATTGAAATATTATTACAACCATAGCATACCACTATGCTTTAAAAATATAAAATTACGTTGCAAGAATCGTATTACTTCATGCCATTAACCTTTAATATTGTGCAGTCATCATATAACCATATGATATTCTATATACACCATAAAACATTAAGGACCATAAATAAGGTACATTTAGGCCATACCATGAAGTCTCATTCTAGGTATAAGATCTTAAACCCTCACCTTTTATTTATATAAGAATATGTCACCGTATGGAGGAACCATATGCTTTATAAAACCTAAGCATATTATGCTTAAGGGAAGATCTTTACACACCATAGTATCAACTATGTTAAGCTCAAGGCCTTTAAATTACAATGCAACTTACAGGTGTCTCCCATGCCTTAGGCTGGTTTTATCATATTATAAAGATAAAACAATAAAGAACATGTATAAAAAAAATAGATCACCTGCGTAGACATGGATGGGGGTTCTTGAAGGAGATAGGCATCATAATCATCAGCAGAACCTTTCATAATCAATACAAACATGACAAAGATATTATAAATAATAGAAGTAAAAAAATAGAAATCTTCTAAGTAAGAGAGCAATGCATGTATTTTTTCTTTTTTATGATTTTTAGGTGTGTTACATAATGGTATCAGAGAATGGTTACAACCCTGGGATTGAATGGGATCAACGTATACATTGATAAATAAACCTCTAAAAACTAATGTTTATTTTAGTTTCATGGTTTAAATTCTCTTATGAAATAGAAAGAGAAGGATAACTATAGTTTGCAGGAAAACATGGCAGATGCAGAGATGTTTGCAGAAGAAGAATGTCACCTATAAAATCCTTTAAATCATGAAAAAGGAAACTTGAAGGATGGAGAAATTTGGGTACACTTAAATGACAGTCAAGATAATAAATCTAAACTAAGAAGAACCGTGAAAAAACTTAGGCCAAAGTTAATAAAAGTTAAAGAGGATAACGAGTGAATTCTAAAATCTCGAGAAGAATTAAATGTTATTTTATTAGCTAAGATAACGATGAAAAGGAAAAAATAAGGAATATGAAAAAGACATGCCTAAAATTGCACCTTACAAACGTAAGGGAAATAAGCTGGAATTTTCCAGCCATAAACCTGAAACTTCCAATAAAGAGTGAGTTAAACATCACATAAAGCAAAAAGAGTCCAGGGAAATTAGTGATGATAACAAAAGGAAAACGAAATACAGACCCTATGAGGAAATATCTAGGGAGTTTAATAAAATTAAAACCACCAATGTTTAATTGTGAAATTGAGAAGGGAAAAGAGGCAAAAGACTGGTTGTCTGGAATGAATAAAGTATTTCTAAATATACAGCTACTTTGACGAATTAAAGGCTAAAATGACCATCTATAATCTGACTGGAAAGGAAGATATATGGTGGTAGTATATAAAGAAGGTTAAAGGGATAAAAGAAATATATGTAGCTTGGAAAAAAAATTAAAATATTTTTAAAAGAAAGTACCTATAATAACAATATTATGAAAAAAAGGCCAAAGAATCTTATGAATTAAGGTTAGGAGACATGACTATGAAGGAAATCTGTAGTAATTTTCTAATCCTGCTCATTACATTCCTTACATAATTGATGAGAAACCTAAAAAACAACATTTTCTCAGTTGTTTTCCCATCATGTTCAAAGAATGTATTGAGTATGATCATCCAAAGACACTAAGGGAAGTGATTTAAACATCCTGCCTTTAGGTTCCTATGATTTGTTAATAGGAATGGATTGGATAGAAGAACATAAAGTCATGTTAAACTCTTTCAACAAAACCTTCACATGTACTGACGATAATGGAACTAATATAAAAGTAAAAGGGATCCCTAGGAAGGTTAAAATTAGAGAAATATCCACGTTACAAATGAAAATATCAGTAATAAAAGGATGTAAAGTATTTGTTTTCTATATAATGAATGATAATGTTAATGATGATAAGCTTAAACTAAAAGACATACCCGTCTTGAAGGAGTTTGCTGACATCTTTCGAGAAGAAGTCCATGGAATTCCTCCGAAAAGAGACATTGACTTCACGATCAATCTGATAACAGGAGTTGTACCAACATCAAAATATCGTTACCGAATTAACATAATAGAACTTACAAAGCCGAAATCACAAATACAAGAACTAATTTATAAAAACTACATTCGACCTAGTGTCTCTCCCTAGGGAGCACCGGTTTTATTTGTAAAAAATAAGGAAAGAACCTTAATATTATGTATAGACTACCGAAAATTAAATAAAATGACAATTAAGAACCATTACCTACTACCCCAGATAGATGATCTATTCGATCAATTCTGCAGAGCAACTATCTTTTCAAACATAGACTTAAGGTCTCCTTATCATCAAGTGCAAATAAAAGATGAGAATATATTTAAAAGGACATTCATGACCTGCTATGGTCACTACGACTTTGTCGTAGTGCCTTTTGGGTTGAGAAATTCACCTGCTGCATTAAGCGTTTAATGGACAACATCCTAAGTAACTACCTAGATAAGTTTGTGGTTGTCTTCATTGATGACATACTAATCTATTCTAAGAATGAATAAGAACATAAGGAACATTTAAAGATAATTCTGCAAGTACTAAGATAACAACAACTTAACCCAAAATTTAGTAAATGTGATTTCTTTAATGGTAAGATTCAATAAATCAGACACATAGTGTCCAAGGATGGAATCTTTTTGGATCCTGACAAAATAACGGCCATCAACAAATGGACGATTCCTAAACACATAACCGACAATGGATCATTTATGGCGACTACCAGATACTACCAAAATTTCATCAAAGGTTTTTCTAAAATTGCCTACCCCATAGCTTCATCACATAAGGTAAAAAGTATGAATGGACTGAAAAATGAATGGAAAAATTTAATAAGATAAAACATCTATGAACTACTGCCCCAATCATAAATATTGTTGATCCATTCAAGGATTTCGTCGTATGTACTGACGCTTTCAAAAAAGGGCTAGGAAGAGTTTTATTACAAGCAAACTATGTCGTGGCATATGAATTTAGGAAATTAAAAGAACATGAGAAAAAATATGCGGCACACAATTTAGAACTTGCTACCATAATTCATGCCTTAAACATGTGGAGAAATTACGTAATTGGAAGGAAATTCCTACTTATGTCAAATAACATAAGTCTTACATATTTATTTGATCAACAAAATTTGAATGTGAGATAGGAAATTTTTCTAACCCTTTTAATTGAATATGATTATGAAATTAGACACATCAAGGGAAAAGAAAACAAAGTAGCAGATGCTCTAAGAAGTCATGCAAATTTACTGTATTCAAGAAGCAACTATGAATCTGATATGGAAAATCAGATCCTAAGCGCTGAAAATTTCTGATAGGGAATATCATATTTTAAAAGAAAAGACTGTGAAAAATGAACAAAATCAAGTAAAAATAGATTTCGGCCTAAATAAACAATGATTGTTGCTGCATAAAAATAGTATGTACATACCAAACATAACATAAATTAAACTTATAGTTATGAATGATCTCCATAAACAATTGTATTCAGGGAATCATGGATACTAGAAAATGATCACCATGATCAGAAAGAATTTCTTCTAGACGAACAAAAAGAAAGAAGTGGAAAAATAATTAGCTCACTATCTTGAATGTCAGCAAGTTAAAGCAGAACATCAACATCCATCCATATTTTTGTATCCACTACCCATTCTAGAATGGAAGTGGGAGACAATTAGTATGGATTTTATTAAAGACCTACCGAAGAATTTTCGACAGCATGATTCAATCATGGTCGTAGTCAACAAATTAAGTAACGATTCTCATTTTATTCATGTTAAATCTACCTATAAAGATGTTAAAATTACATATATTTTCATGAAAGAAATATTTCTGGGTTACACGGTGTACCAAAAGTAATAGTCTCAGATAGAGATGCAAAATTTATAGCTAAATACTCAAAAGCTTTATTTAAAGGTTTAGGAACTTAATTGAATTTCAGTACTTCATATCATCCACAAATAGATTGGCATACTGAAAGGGTAAATCATGTATTATAGGACCTACTAAGGATGTATGTCATGGACAAACCAGGTAAGTGGGAAGAGTACCTATGCTTAGAAGAATTTTCATATAATAATAATTTTCAAGTTTCTACAGGTATGAGTCCTTTTGAAATATTATATGGGCACAAGTGTAATACTCCAATTTCATGGAGCAATCCACTTGACAGATTAATTTTAGGAACTGATTTATTAAAAGACATGGAACTAACAATGAAACAAGTACAAAAAACTTGAAGGTTTCCCCGGGCAAGAAAATTTATGTTGATTTAAAAAGAACTCCTACAGAGTTCCAGGTGGGTGATGATGTGTATTTAAAGTTAAATCCCAAGAAAAATTCCTTGATACTGGGAAAGTATTCAAAATTGGCACCTAGGTATTGCGGGCCATTTGAAATTTTAGCTGAAGTATGGTCGATTGTGTACCAGTTAGGCCTACCACCCAATATTAAAGTGCATAACGTGTTTCACATTTCTATATTAAAAGGATATGTTTGTGATGTTTCTCATGTGATTGCTTGGAATGTAAAATAGGTGGAAACCAGAGGAGAATTCCAAGTGGGACCAGAGTACATTCTTGACAGAAGAGAACTTTTAATCCAGAACCGTACCATTGGAGAAGTCAAGGTGTAATGGAAGCACCTTATTTCAGAAGAATCTACTTGGGAGCTGGAAAGTACTATGCAGGAGGAATATCAAGACTTATTCCAAGAGGATGAAATGGAAGAATAAAACATAAATTTATAACATTGAGGACGGTGTTATCCTTTAAGGGGAGGTATATGTATTACCCCATGAACTAATAATCTATTATTAATTCTGCTGGAAAATCACTTTAACTATTATTTTATTATTTTTTATAGAAAAGTAAAAAATAAAACTTTTTTATTTAATAAATTATGCTGAAGGGGGAGAAAGTGGATATAGTTATTAAAGAGTGTTTGTTGACCCACAAGAGGAAAATACATGTGGTAGAAGCCACTGAGTGAGAAATCATAATGCATGAGGCATCATCTCGAAAAACCAGGTCACAACTCCTAGTTGTGTGCTAAAGAGGAGGAGGTTCATAAATGAACAAGTCTTAGGAAAAATACAATATATTAGTATGTCCATGAGTAGCAGGAGGATAGCATTGGATGAGGATTAAATCTGTGAATGCAATAGATGTCGCATTGAACTATTTTTCTCTTATGGTTCAGCGAACAGGATTGTGGGTTCTGGAGCAAGTAACTTGGCTTCTCTATGGAGTTGGTAGAGAGGAACAACTTCTCCACTTTTGTTTTCCAAGCGTTGGGTCCATGTTCATAATTTATGTTTAAATGTTTGTAGAATGTGTTTTAAATTCTAGATATGAAGAATATTAATGTAGAACCTATTATGTATCATTTGTCCTAATGATTCCATGCTTAAATGCTTATAATTCTAATTCCTTTCAAAATTTAAATTCTACATATAAATAGATTGGAATCGTCTATTTATAATTAGTATCGTGTATTTCTAAATTTAATCATCTATTTCCTGTTTGTATCAATTATCTCTAAAAACGTCCTTAGTATATAATTACAAAACTAAATGTAGACTGAATGTCTAATCATGCTAGAGTTTATCTATTTTATTGAATTTAAACCACACTAAGGGTTCCATAAAAAATTATAAGCATATATAGATAGAGTATAATCCAAATTCTTATACAAATAAAAGCATTAGAATATAATCTTTTGCTTATAATATAAATCTGTATTATTTAATATTTACAAAAGGACTTCACTTTCAAAATATTAACATTATACAAACTATATGATTCAAATTAAAATATTCTAATAGAATGATGTTTACAAAAATATTCATGAAAGTACAAGCCAATAACCAAATCATTCATGGATATAAATCGTAGATATACAATCATTCAACAAGAGACTATATAAATCATATATTTATAATAATTCAACTATGAAATCTCTTTTTGTTCTAGATTTGGTGAAAACAAACGTACGGATTGAAGATCCTATTTTATCAACATCTACAAAGCATGCACATGATAGTGAAAAAAAATCAAATCAAATCTATTACTGACTGATATGATAGATATCACAACTAAATTCATGGCATCAGAACCTCAGTCACAAAACCAGTATCGTTTTCCATCCATGCAAAGCTATCATCGATAGCCAAGTATTAAAAACACAAATATGTTAACATCTATTTAGGATATCATAGACCCTATGGGTCATATCAAATAAAAACAGAAAACATCGTAATTATAGGCTTGTAATTCCACATTGTGGGTATCCTAATTTTTAAAGAGGAAGAGCCCCGATAAAGTATTCATTTACAACTATCATGTTTATCACACGATCATAGTATTTACACTATAAAACAAAGATACTATTTCTCACAACCGTAATACCATCAATGATGGCAGCCAAATGGTTTAACACAAATACCATATAAAAAAATATACAAAGAGAAGAGAAAAAAAATGATAATTGAATTTACACAGCTGAAGGCATGCACTCTTTTCCTTCAAAACAATAGACATATATATATGTTAAAGCGTGTCTATAAGACCATTGTCAATGGCTTCCACATTAAATTGAAATACCAACATTACAATAGTATGGCACCCAAACCCTACCAGGGTATTGTTTAAAAATATTGCATTACAATGTCATGTTAATGGCTAAAGACTAGCCGACACAAACAAACCCAAGATGGGTTTATAAAAAAATTTATGAAATTGAAATAAAAAAACTTATATTTTAAATCAATGTGGATATGATTTGGATCTATCATGACCTCTTCCATGTTGACATGCAACCATGGCATGTATGGGTTAGGGTAGGTCAAAATCTTTAAAGAAAAAATAGATTAATAAACCAAGGTTGGGTCGCATACTATACCTAGGAATTTGGAAACACGGGCCTGAGAGTAGGTGACCCTGCTGCCTCCTTATCCATCCCTAGAACATGCAATTGTCCATTACAGTCATAAATACATCACATTATAATTTTAAAATGAATAGAGAACTTGATGTGGGATAAAAAACACCTTGGTGAAAGGGTAGAGAGGGCCATGAGTTGGCTCCTCCAGAGCACCCTTATCCCTCCTTTGTCTGCTTCACAAACAATAAGAAAAACTCAGTGAGTGTGCTAAATGTTTTAATACGAATTCAAATAGTACAAAACATATTTTAAAACTGAAAATACTTACCTGTAATGACAGTTCGATCAAAGAGGTGGTGGTAAGGCACATTTTTCTCTACAGTCCTCCATGGAAGCTGTTACAAAGAGAAAATTCATATGGCTTGGGGGTACCACAACAAAAAAATTGACACCAGAAATCAATCTTTCCCAATATGCAAGAGAAACCAAACATCTAACACTAAGGGATATTGAATCATACCTTGTTTCGGACAGTTGAAGTATATCCCCATTGAGCTTTTCCAATTCACACTTGCGTTAGAAATTATCTCTCAACAATAGCAAAAAAGACAAGCATGCTCTATAATAATTTCTTAGACCTACTCTATAATATATATTCAACAATGTATAAGATATTAAATACATCCATGGATACAATATTCATATTCAAGTGCACATTAATTGGATATGAAAAGATATTTCTATTAATAAAATCAGAGATTACAATAGTGACAAACTCTTTCGGCACGTCTACGAACAGGAGAAACCAAGTCCTCCACCTAGGCCTCCACCACCTCAATCCTCCATCTCTCGATAACAAGCTCACAAAGAAAAGGAAATATTGAGAAGAACACAAAGTGCTCCAAAGGGACAAAGGGATGCAGACTCAAGTATAAGCAAACTGAGAAAACAATGGACTATAGTTTCTTTGCTCTTCAGTTCCTCCTCCTCAATGTATCCAATGCGTTCCTTACATATCACTCTAAAATGGTAATGGAGGGTTGAATCTGAGCAATCTCAAGGAATATGGAAGGCCAAGAGTCAGGATCTTTAGAATCATATGAGGAAAACTCCAAAAATATTTAGACTTATGCACACATCACGATGTATAAGGGTTTGAGGTCAAAATTCTCATGAACACGCGAGTATGGGATTAAAAGTCACGTATAGCAATAAACATGGGTTTTGTAGGGATGATCTTGGAAAATCAAAGGATAATATAATTACATGGGGTCTAAAGAGTTTGTAGAGGGACAAGGAAGGCCATAAATATGTGATAAACCATGTGTGGTAAAATCAGCTATAACAGATGCCCCCTAATGTGTGAGGTCAAAGGGGTAACATGATGGTTGAAATACATTATAAAATCCATCCTAGAAGTGGAGTAATGAAGACCCAGGTGGAAGAAACAACCACTCATCAGTACAATAAAATAATCAATATCTGCATGTGACTGCAAATACATGGAGAAGTCTCGGATACATAAGAGTACAATGGTCATGAATAGGCATGATATACAAAATGTGTCATGTGTGGTCATCTCCACGTACAATATACAATAGATCAGAATCTCCAAAGTGGATGAAGATATACAATGGATCAAAATTTCTATAATGGCTGAAGACATACAATGGATCAAGATCTCCATAATGGCTGAAGATATCTAATATACACTGGAATCAATTCACGATAGATGATATCTCATGAACATTGACATGATAAACGAGGTAGCATATATGGAATTCCACCAAGATGGAAGGTCTTCTACATGAACATCTACGAATACATGTCCTACTATGAAAATATATGTTTCAAGGTCGAACATAATAGTCCATCATCAGATTTCCGGTCATTGATGTATATCGTTAACAAAAGTGATATCACCCACCGATAATGAAAATGGGAATCAAGGTATAGAGTGAAATCTAACAAGTGTGAATAGATGTGTTGAGGTTGAATGCTTGGAACAAGCCATCGATCAGGGGACATTGTTGTATTCCCAAAACGTTCGATGGATAGAGAACCTAACCAATGATGAATGTAAGTGTCATGGCACTCAAAGGACTCTAGACTCCTATTCCAGAGTAAATGATCTGAATTCGATGGAATAGAATCCACTGGAAGGAGGGAATTAAGGCATCCCCCATCAACCAAGACGAGGTACTCAGCAATGCTACATAATGTGGAATAACCCAAACAAGATGTGCATGAACTAGTAACAATACCGTGAATTTCCAACATGCAAAGTCAAGATAACTGAGGAATGGTCGACTCAGGCTTCAAATTCCTTCAAACAAGATCATAAAGGGAAATGGTGATCGAAGGTAGGAAGCATGGACTCGATATGCAAATTGGGACATCTCTGTTACATAGGAGGCATAAAGAGAGGCTCCATAGGGACTGGAAGCTTAACCAGTCGGTGGAGATAAAATCATAGTAATGAGTACAACTCCTAAAGTCAAACTAATAACCCAACCAATGGATGTGATATAAAGTGCTCTATTTGAAGGCGACACGACTCGACTACTACCAAAGATAACATCTTTTCCTGTCTGTCTTTTTTGGTTTTTTTATTTTTTTGTACTTTTTCATATATTTTGAAAAGCTTGCAAAAGAATAAAACTTCTTTATAGTACAAATCTAGGAGGAGACGAGTATCAAGGGGACAAGAAAACTAGTTCCAAGCAGTGGAAAATGCCTATGCTCAATGCAAGGATATATGTGTAGGATAATGACACTCAAGGGAAGGTCTCCTCCTGGTAAAAGGGATGATTAAGCTGCAAAAGATATGTAAAAAGGGTCTACTTGGATAGACATGAGACAAGCTCAGGCTATATGGTTGATAACTCAAAGTCAGGGAGCTGGCATAAAGCTCAAGAGGGAAAGCAAAAATCATGAAGATGCAATTACAACTTGATCTATACAAGGGATTCTTGAGGGAAATGGCTAGCATAAAGTTCAAGAGGAGTATGAATCTCTTTCTCAAAGACATGACGGGACCAAAAAGGGACTCCCACAACCTAAAGGAGAAATGTCAGCATGGGCATCAAATGCAATATAGGATGTAACTAGGGTACCCATGTATGGGAAAGCTCTACCATTCACATAACACCACTTCTAACAGTAGCATGAAGGTTTTGTGATATCATGGAATGAGTTCGTACCTAATTTTAAGATGAAAAGGTCATAAGGTCATGCAAAATGCAAGCAGATATGAAATCCTAACATATATGCCAGTTTAGACATGATACCTGAAATAGACACGAACGGGTCAAAGAAATGGTCAAATCGCACTCAAAACTGGATCCTACAACATCATATTAGTCCAAACAGTCCAAAATTGTCAAAAACAGTAAAAAATATATATGAAGTGGGTAAAAATTTCTATAAAATGGTGAAAAAATAAAAAATTTCATACCATTTGAAAATTCACCCACCATAGTACTTTGTATCCAGAATTTCAAGAGCTGATTCTGGGAGCATCGTCCAACAAAATCACTCCACATTTGGTCCAGGTAATTACCCATGCCCTCCTCTTTCACTTTCATACAAAAGTTCTTAATTTTAGTGGTCAATGTTTTTACTTAGGTCATCCCAAATTGTGTGTTTTGGCCCACGCAGAAATTGGGTTTTTTTTCCGTGTATAGGGATGGGTATACATGGAAAATACCACGATACCCGCGTACATACACAGTTTTTTTTCAAACAGACACTTAGATGGATGTGAATATGATTTTCAAGGGAAAATACTCATGAAACTTGAAAATGTTTGTGCAAGAATGCGCTAGAATGGAGAGAGAGAGACAACATGGTGATGTTGAAGAGGTTGTGCAGGCTGACCTTATGGCTCAATAAGCATTGAGGGCTTGTGGGTTATATAAATTTTGGCACCTTGGAATATTAAGATCCAATCCAAGGCTACTCTAGCTACTAGTGGATTACTGGGATCCAGAATCTAAGACCCTTCATTTTGATGGCATGTCACTCATCCTAGAGGTTGAGGACATCTATTTCATCACAGGTTTGTCCTGGCGAGGGGAGGTGGTGAACCTCTGATCCTACGGGCCAGGAGGTGGGTTGATTATAGAGGAGTACATAGCTATGTATTTCCTTCCCGATACAGATAAGGTTTGTATTCAAATCCTAACAAACACAGTTCATAACTTGGGGCCGAAAGCCATACTATTGGCATTGGGAAGAATCACAAGTTTAGCATCACTGTACCAGGCCTCAAGGATAATGATGTTCTATTCCATAGAGTGCACGCGACCTATGATATATGACTGGATTACCTCGCTGCTAAGAAACATGAAACAACAAATTAGTGATTACAAGATGGGCAGGGTACATAAATTTGGGATCGGAAACATATTGAGTGCATTCTTTTTTGATAGGGTGTTAGGGCTAAGCGCTATAGTTGAAATTTCTCCACACAGAGTTAGGGATCCAACTCAGCTACGCTAGGCCAATTTTATGCAGAGACTGGGAGGTTGAAGGGTTGCTAACCCTTATCCAGCAGACATATTCCTCTGGTGGTGGAGACAGATCATCGCCATAGAAGACTACCCCCATGGAGGGATAGACTTTCGCGGAAATCTGGATATGCCTCTACCACTAGGAGCAGCATATGGATACATAGGTAATGAATCCCAACTCACTTTTGTTTTTTGAGTTATTAATTTTTTTGTATTTTTTTATATATGAAATCAAAAGACATGTTTTTGGTGTGACGACACATAATGATACTCTATCATGTACATGCAGATGTGGGACCACAACGGACAGAAGGTTTTCCTTGTCATCGACAAAGGGCAATAGGAAATGAGATCATGGGTGTAGATCTGGAGCGTACGCTCCAGAGCATCCATGTGAACTCTGTTTGGCTAACACATAAGGTTCCCATGGTGCAAGTCGAGGACTTTCCTGAGGCCATGCAACTCTAGGTGGTTGGAGTACCATGGGCATGGGTTTGGTTATTTCAACATCTAGTTAGAGCCATGGTGTGCTACCATGATTAGCACCCTCCTCCACCTCAAGCTTAGAGACCTGAGTGTATATTTTTTTATGATCGTGTAGTATATTTTGGTGGCTCAGAAGCCCCAATTTTGTATATGACTCTTATGTATTATGGAGTCACATTTTTTGGGATTAATGAAAAATATTTATGATGAATGATTATTATTCTATTTACATGTGTGAAATGTGTTTGTGAAATGATTTTATCATCTCTGAAACAAATTCCAATATAGTACATAGTTAGCATATGAATCAAGAACTTGATTAAAATTTCTTGAAATGTGAATGTATGTTATGCTCTCAAATTTTTGTTCTAGCAATCTTACACCCAAGAATATTTGTAACAAGGTCGGATCCCTAACATGATACAAGCCATTAAGTTGTGATACCACTAATTACGAATCAAGACGTACCTCAAGAGAAAGAATGCCATGTGAAATGGCATCACGCAATAACTCAATAATGACACTGTATTCAACAACATTGTTCGATGAAGGCTGTAAACATACGCTTCCTGAAGACAACACTTGACCCGTAGGACTATAAGTCACCCAAGCAGCTAAAGATAAGTTTTGAGTGTGGCGACTAGCACCATCAGTGAATCCTATGTAAACCAAAGACTACATCAACATATTCCATAACAAACGAAAGCTAATCAACAAACCCGATCATCATAAGAAAACCAGACTACACTATGAAAAATGTACAATAATATATAAAACATTATCCCTGGTTGAAGATTGTGCATAGTAATTTTTAAGATAGAGTCCATTCCTAGGCTCTGCCAAGGTCGTTCCTTCATAATCCACCAACTCGTATGTGTATTTCTCTAAGACACACTTGACCATTCAAGGACCATGCCACATCGGTTTGAACTTTCATGCCCCTAAGGGTTCCTTAGCTTGATCCCACAAAAGGACCAAGTCACCTTCACTAAACCTCCTAGGATGGATAGACTTATCATAATGGACCTTAACGCGACGCTTGTTAACCTTAAGAGCCACTAAAGCATCTTGACGATACTCATCAAGCTGCTCCAAGTGGACCAGACGTTCTTACAATGCAGAAGTCTTTGGTAAAAGCTCCACGGCTAGCTTCAAAGAAGGGATTTCACATTCAACCGGCAATATTGACTCCACCCCATGCACAAGCTGATAGGGAGAAAAACTGGTGGTAGTCTTGACTGCGGTTCTATAGGGCCACAAAGCATGATATAACATGATATGCCAATTATTCTTGCTCTGTGCGATGGTTCATTGGAGAATGGACTTAAGTGACTTGTTCACTACTTCAACATGTCCATTCACTTGAGGGTAATAATAAGAGGAATTCTCTTGCTCATACCCTAACTTCGAAGACAACTCTTCCATCATTTTGTTCTGAAAGTGCCTTCCATGGTCAGTGACAAGCTCCCTCAGCATGCCAAACTGGGTGATAATTTGGTTAAATATGAAATGCGTGGTTGTTTCACCATCGGATTTGATAGTGGGAATAGGCTATGCCCGTTTCATGAATTAATCAATATCCACAATAATATGATGGTTCCCCCTAGCCGAAGCTGGGTTACAATCCATAAAATCGACCCACCAATTAGTGAAGGGACCGATGGTGGTTATGGGATGCAAAAGGACCAAAAATGAGTGCATATTCTGTGCAAACAACTAGAAAGGGTGGCACCTCTTGACCTCATTAACACAATCTTTAAATATGGATGACCAAAAATAAATCGCTCTCAGAATTTTTTAAACTATAGAAAGACCAGATAAATGACCACAACACGCTTCTCTGTGGAAATCATTAAGCATGACCTCAGCCTCCTCATGAGTTAATTAATGACACAAAATGGAATCAACCCCATGACAATACAAAGTATCATCCACTATGAGGTAGTTCCTCGCTACGTGACATATTCGTCAACACTCATCTCGTGAGAGGTGAGTAGGAACCTTCAATGTTTGGAAATAAACAACAATATCTCCATACCAACGGTCTATGGTTGAGATGAAAAATATATACTCATAAACAAGAGAATCCTCATGAACCCCCCTTCATCCAAATTTGGAAAATCCGATATGAGTTTAGAAAAAATTAATGATTTCTTCGACTTTTCTGAAACAAACTCGAGATCAAACTCCTGCAATATCACAATCCATTTATTGTGACTTTCCCCAAATCATCCTTCTAGTGAGGACATATTCAAATGGATTAATGTTAGCATGATAACAAAAGTTTGGAGAAGGAGGATATAATGCCTCAAATTCTGAACCGCATGGACAGTGGCTAAGGCTAGCTTCTCAACATGGGTATAATGAAGTTCTGCATCAATAAGGTTTCAATTAAGATAGTATATGACATGCTCATGGACCTCCTCATCCTCTTGAACCAATACCATACCAATTGTCTCTTGAGACACTGCCACATAAATAAAAAATTCATGGCTGTAGTCTGGTTGACTAAGCACAAGGGCTGATGCCAAGGATTTATTAAGAGCATCAAAAGACTCCTGGACTCACGCATCCTAGTAGAAAGGAGTGTCTTTCTTCAACAAACTCATGGACCCTTTATTAAAATTGGAAAAATTGACTATGAACCTTTGCAAGAAGTTCGCCATTCCTTGTAAACATTGAAGATGTCGAATGTTATGCGAGGGAGAGAATTGAAGCATTGCCTCAAGCTTTAAGGGATAGACTCTAATACCCTCCTTGGACATAATGAATCCTAGTAAATGACCAACCTTCACACAAAATATGCACTTGTGAGGATTTAACCGAATTCGATAATGACTGCATCTTTTGAATACCAATCACAAATGATAAGGATGACACACTCTCAAATGAGAGTGAGAATCTAGATCATCCAAATACACTTCAATAATCTTTTTGATATCATGAAAGGAAGAGGCAATGGCCCATTGAAACATAGCTCCGATGTTTTTAAGGCCGAAGGGCATCTTTTGATATGCAAAATTTATCCAAGGACAAATAAATACAGTCTTATGTTGGTCCTCGAGTTTAATATGTATCTTATTATATCTAGAAAATCCATCCATAAAGGAGAAAAACTCACTTCCCGCACACTCATCCAAAATCTGATCAATAAATGGTGTAGGGAAATTGTCTTTAGGAAAGGATTGATTTAAATCATGGAAATCATTGCATATTCGAATCACTCCTTGCTTTTTATCCACCAAAAAGAGATTTGAAACCCACTCCATAAAGGAAACGTGATAGATAAAACCATCTTTGAGCAGGTTCTCTATCTCTACTTTAATAACGAGCACGTTTCTAGGATTCATGGCACGCAAATGTTGTCAAACCAATTTTGCATCTGGATAGGTTTTGATTTCATGTTTGACAATGCGAGGGTCTATTCCTGACATTTCCTCATGAGAACATCATGAAATTCCTTGAAAATATTGGTGTACTCTTTAATCTCATTAGGGGAACAATGTTCCCCAATGTAAACATTCTCAATCTTACCGGGAACATGAGAAATATTGATAGGTATCATAGGTGACAAGTTGACCATGTTCCCTTCAGCAATCTAATTAGGAGAGATTAATGGGACCATGGGGCTACCAAATTTCTCGCTTAGAATCTCCCTAAAGTCATCACACTCTAAACGATCAAGCTTAGGAAGGAAATACAATCTATGGTGCAACTCTCCCCAAGGTTGTTCTATGCTAGACATAGCCTCAAGAATAGATTTATCCAATGGAAAAACATCATCAAGGAAATCTTGAGAGCAAGATGTCTCTACTTCCCAAGCAGGAAGCACATGAGGGTCCTCCTCCTCTGTCCATGAAGAGGAAGGACTAGGTTCTACAACATGATCAAGATTATCTTGATATGCCACCAATGTTGTAGGAAATGGCATGTATGTCTCTACAGGTATAGGATTATCACTTGAAGTACTCAATGAAGGAAGAATCCAAGGATCCTCCATATGAGAGGTGCAAAATGAGACCAAATTCAATGTGGTCGAATCCTTACCAAGACTAGACCCAATCATAAGGACGGGCATAGGACAACTAAAGGTTCCCATGAGAGAAGGATACATACCCACACCCACATTCTCATTTGTCAGCTAAGAATGATCGATAATCGGAATAGAATCTCCCGATGATGCTTTTACACATGGATTCTGGAAATATTTTTTATCAATAGAAGTCAACATGTTCACATATTTAGACAATGTGCAAGAACCTAAGACCTTCCAATAGGACAAAGACATCACAAAAGAAACAACTTCTTCATCAATCATAGTGTGTTTCATGGTGTGGTTTAGGCACTATACGTGAATCAGAAGAGACACATAGTAAGGAAAGCGGGGATGGATTCCATGAGTTTCAAATTTGACCATGGAAGAAGAGCTATCATCACCCACCCCAAGAGCAGACAACGAGGCCTTTCTCTACGAAGGACAAGAAAAAGTCTGAAGCACTTCTAATGCAGACATAAGACAAGGATTCTAGCCCAAATCCTCGACAATTGAATAGTTATGGGCATATCGAGCATTAGGATTGTGCCCCAAGCACTTCAAGAATCCCTAGGAATGCAAGGCATAACTTTAGGATTATCTGTAGTATTTTCAATTCGCAAAGGGATCTCAAGGTGCTTTCCCAAGGTCTGGTTGTGACGTACCATAGTCTTTTGCATGTGTCATAGCACTCATATATTTCACCATGTCGATGCCACCATGTCCACTAGTGGAATCCAATGGGTTTTGAGTTCCACCAGAAGCACTACCAAGATCTACAGTCCTCGAGTCCATATTGTGATTATTTGGTAAAGGAATAGTGAACATAGTTGGGCCTTGTGCTATGAACTTCAAGGAATATTCCATACAAGGGAACAATTGAGTGAGATGATCATCCTTGCACAACTTGCAAGAAAATTTTACCTTTCGCTTAGGCTTCCTATCCCCCCAAGAATTATTTGTGTTCTTGTCATTAGTCTCATTATAATTTTTATTCCAACCATTTTTATTATTTTTTCCTTTGGTTTTATTCCTTCCAGGTTGCTGGTTACCTTTCAGGTTCGACGATTTCACTAAAAGTACATCTACCAACTGGGTAGGAAGAGACGAAGCGATAGCTTGTCCCAATGCATACTGGTTAAGCAATAACTTGCTCACTTGTTTCGTAACCGAATCTGTATGTTTGGTACTTGTGGAGACAACAATACCATCCGCATGTGGCCCAGGTTTAAACATGGGTTCAAAATTGGAACGTGGAGCATTCAGTATGATCTCATAAAGGATCCCATACTGAGCATAAATAAAGTCCAACTATTGGGCCCTAAAAATAGCTTGGTACTCATTTTGCACTCCCGATGTGGAAACATCCTTCGCGATATAGGGTAACAACGACTTGAGGAACCACTCTAGAAGAAACTCTAGTGGTATAAAGGATTTAATCATCCTCTTCCATCTACAACACTTTTGAATGTGATCCTAAATGTAGGTGGCTTTGTCTTTCTGAAATGTCAACAAGAGTTTGGTACCGGTATCGTAACGCACGGGTAGCTGGAAGTGATTAAGAAAAGTCATATCAAGTTCATTGAATGAATAATATTTCTCCCCAGGTAACTCTATATACCATTTCATAGAAATACTTGTGAGGGTGCATTGAAATAGTCTCAAACAAATAAAATCATCATTCAAGGACTTCGAAGAGCACCAAAGATGGAAGGTCGTGATGTTCTCACCAAAATTTTCACTAGAATTACCTTCAAATTTTGGAATGTCCGAAGGAATTTTGATAGGAACCAGAGGCCATGTAGGTTATGAGATACAAGATCATTTGTCAATCTCGAAAAATCAGGTAGATTCAAAGTTGTAAGTAAAGGGATCCTAGGTTGAGCCGGTTGGTTCCATGGTACCTGATAGGACTGGTTCACATAAGGTTGATTTCTATATACACCATGGCCTTAGACAGTGGGATAGTAACCTCCTCCCATTTGACCCATACAAGGTTTCATGTAAGGATTGTAAATTGGAGTACCTTGAGGATGGGGTGCTACAAAGCCATAATTAGGTGACTGATACGTGGGTTGATACCCATACCCATAAGGTGTGTAGGTTTGTCTGTAAGAAGTTCCATAAGAGGTTCCATAAATTGGACCATGATATGGTCCATAAGATGGTTCATGAGAAGGTATATGTCTTTCTGACACATAACGAGGCACATGGGCCTATGACACTACAGTGTGAACAAAAGCAGAATGGACATGGCTAGTAGTAGAAATCCAACCAGAAGTCCCACTAGAGTTAGGAAGAGGATTCATTATTAACAAATAATTTGAAGGGACTAGTGTTGAAGACGATGGAATATCTGAAGGAATATAACTTTTTCCACCAATATTCATATGTCTAGGTTCTAGTCCCCGAATTGGAACACTAGTGCTAGGCCTAGGATGTGTGTGCGAAGGAACTTCCATCCCAGGGATGGAAGGTGTAATGTGACTAGTGCTACCAAACCTCTCCACATGGAAAGGGATGGAAGTGCCCCCAGGCACAACACCAAGGTCAACAGCCAATTTGACATGGGGTGTCAGACCGATCTCAAGACCATTAGGTGTACCATACCTAATAGTACTAGTGCTAGTGAGTGCTTGGTGAGTCTCATCACCCAGAATCCAATACTAGTGATGTGTGTGCATGTAGTGTGTGAATTGTGATAAATATTTGCGTGACGACCCACATGGTGGCCAGACCCTAAAGTAGTCCCTTATATGCTCGGGGGATCAACCTCTCATAAGGGGCAAGGTGAAGTGGGATGATCTAGAATCTCATACTCATAATCGCCCATGGTGTGTGAATCAAAGTGAGAATAAGTCTACCCGAAATGTTCGATTCTCTCTCCCAAAGGAGGAGGATAAGTAGAATGCGGAATCCCTGCTAAATGATGAGAATGAAGAGGTGTTCCACCTAGACTCATAATGACTCAACAAAAAGAAAAGACTCAATCTAGCTACACAACCATAAGCAATATAGCGTGCATAGAGCATACACCTAAGAAAATCTAAAGCCAAATCACAAGAAAAAAAGGGTAGGATAAGTGAGCTCCTAAATGAAGAAGGTATGGCTCTCCTAGGAGAGGCTTGAGAGTCCCATACACAACAAGTAGAGGTTCGTAAGCAATTATAGTGGCCCTCGGCTGCAACACATATAGAAACTCATTTTTCTGGCCCCTACCTAGCCAGGACACCTGCAGAATAACCTCTACAAATATCCCCTTGATAACCTAGGTAAGGAAACTAAGGTCACCTCAATATAACCAATGCTCAGGAGGACAGACATAGGCGGGATCGATCATATGGGCAGGGTAGCAAATCCCGAAGCATGAAAACACAAACCGGTACCCTAAGGGTGCACCGACCGTACCTTAAAGGCCCCTAGATATAAATTCAATCCTAGAAATATCTTCGGTGCTCACAAAAAGTGACTAGGGGTCATCCCAATCACATTCGCGTGCACTTCCTCATGCTTAACTCTTGTGTAAGAGGAGTGTCTTTATAAACACTAATTATACCAAGGGTTTCACACTCTCACCTAGATAGACACCTACTTGTTTTGTTTAGTGGTCTTGGAGAATTAATTCCCAATGAACTATTCCAAGACCCTAAATCCTATTCTTGTTGATGCACCCTATAAAATAAAAGAGTGTAATTCATTTTATTAAGCATTGATTTTAGTTGGATGTGATTACTCAAAGAGAAATAGTCGTGAAACTAATGAATTTATGACTCAGTAGTGAAGTAAATATGCACAACTAAAAACAAATTCCAAGTGAAATGTGTAGAATGAAGAACAAGGTATGCCACTACATGAGGTGCAATATTTTTCCTTCTAATGTAAGTATAATCATTCCTATATGAAAATATAACTATAATAATAGTAATAAAACCTAATGCAAGTACCATGCTAATGCAAAATGCAAGAGATGCATAAGTATGCAAAAGAAAAAATATTTTTATTTTATTTTTTGTAATAAATGAGATATGAAAGCAATAAATGACTCTACAACCCCTAGACCCTGCAACCACTCACAAACAACGGCCAAGCAAGGAACCAAGGTAAAAGAGACCTAATGCACTAATCTCAAAACAAAAAATGGATAAATAGATGTCAAGAACAAAGCTTAAAAATAAACTAAAAGAAGTCTCTGGTCAGAAACAGAGGGTGTATACAAACACCAGAAGCATCCAAGAAGACTCAGCAATCATCATAACTCACCCAACAACAATTAGTCCTCTAACTAAGGATCAATATTAAATCATAGGTGATTGTTCTCAGTAAAAGAGCGTATATACAGGACTTTTCAGGGAAAACCCACGTGTATACATGACTGTGAATGAAAAACCCGCGTACAGGAAGAAAAAGGAAGAAAAATAGGGCAAACAGACAAGCCAAGATCAAATTTACTTCTTCAGGACCCTACTGGGAAAACATGCCCCTTGACTTGACATGGAAATAGAGAAATCAAGAGCAATTCAAGTACACTAAATACCAAAACCCCAAAGAAAAATAACCAGGAATTCTCCCTAGTGGAGTTGCCAATTCTGTTCCAGAGAGAAACTTCCTATGGCTTGGGGGTACCACAATAGACAACTCAACACCAAAAATCAATCTTTCCCAATATGAAAGAGAAACCAAACATCTAACACTAAGGTATATCGAATCATACCTTGCTCCAGATGGTTGAAGTAGATCCCCGTTGAACTTATCTAATTCATGCTTGCGTTAGAAATTCGCTCTGAAAAATAACAAACAAGACAAGCATGCTCTATAATAATGTGTTAGACCTGCTCTAGCATATATATTCAATAATGTATAAGCAATTAAATACATCCATGGATACAATATTTATATTCAAATGCACATTAATTAGATAGGAAAAGAAATTTCTATTAATAAAATCAAAGAGTACAATAGTGACAACCTCTGTCGGCACGTCTACGAACCAAAGAAACCGAGTCCTCCACCCGAGCCTCCTACCTCAATCCTCCATCTCTCGATAGCAAGCTCCCAAAGCAAAGGAAATATTGGGAAGAACACAAAGTGATACAAAGGGATAAAGGGATGCCGACTCAGGTATTTAAGCAAAATGAGGCAACAATGGACTATAGTTTCTTTTCTCTTCAATTTCTCCTCCTCAACGTATCCAAGGGGATCCTTATATGGCACTCCAAAAGGGTAATGGAGGGTCAAATCCGAGCGATCTCAAGGAATAGGGAAGGCCAAGATTCATGATCTTCAAACTCATATGAGGAAAACTCCAAAAATGTTTATACTTATGCACACATCCTGATGTACATGGGTTTGAGGTCAAAATTCATGCGCACACGTGAGTATGGGTTTAAAAGTCACATACATTAATAAACATGGGTTTTTTAGGGATGATCTTGGAACATCAAAGGATAATATAAGTACATGGGGTCTAAAGATTCTGCAGAGGGAAACGGAAGGCCATAAATATGTGATCAACCATGTGTGGTAAAATCAACTATAACAGAAGCCAAATAAACTCTTTTAAACACCTCTATAAGGACACAAGAAGAACAATAGTAACATTTTCCTAAAAGCCGGGACTGACACCTAGCAAACAAATCAAATCTTGACAGCCTTGTTTGCCACACAAAGGTATAAGCAAGTTCTTTCTTCGACTGAATTCAGGGAAGAGCCTTTGGCTCATGCCGACTACATAAAGAGGTGAGAGCCACATCTACACTATTCAACATGACTAGAACTCAGCTCTGTGTCAGCTCACCAAAACCAAACTTGCAAATGAGGTTTCGAACACACTTTTGGCACATTAAACCAGTCTAAAAACCCTATATCTCATCTTCACATATGGACAGTGGAGAGAGAACCACATATCCAAGTACAAGACTATGTTGTCAACTCGTAGCTAGGTCATGATTTAATTCCAATGTCAACAAAGGACCACACTTTAACCATTGGCAGCACAAATTGTTAAAACTCTAATCATTTCATTTTCCTTGATATTATAACGTATGTCGAGAACATTCATGGTGATAGGACTAGCATGTAATGCCTTCGTAGGTTATGCCAAGGTCCAAACCCTTCATACTATAACCATAGTGTTATATAACGCTAATATCACTGAACTGTTTAAACTCCCATGGCACTATGTTACATGGAATGGTATGTATTTCTCTTCTCATGTGTTTATTAATATTTGTTGAAAATGATTAGGGAAATGATTTTATGAGAATATTCATCCTTCAACTCCTGTAATCTGTTCATACCTTTATCCTTTGAAGACCTTTTATTAGATAGCAAAGTTATGGACTCCTGAATTACTTCGGTTACTATCAGGTCTGTTTCCCCTTCCACTGAAGCAGATTTTTGAGTCAAAGGAATTTTAATTGACTTTACTTGAGAGACACCAACTTCCTGTTTCTCCTATTTTTGTTTTTCTGTTTCTAGTGTAGAGTGTAGATTAGTAGGATTTTTACTCTTTTCCACTGATGATACCATTATTTCGTCACTATCCTTTTCCTTTTCACCATGTATGATTCCATTGTTCATTTCTAAAACAAAAACATGACCAACTACTTTTTCATTTTCAGTACTAGTTCCTCTCAATCTTCTATCATTGGTTGTTTCTTCCAAACCGATTTCTTCAATCTGCATCATCTTTTGTGGAAGGAGGAACACATCTGTAGCCTGTTCAGTTCCTAAGTAGGGCTGCAAATGATTTCGCATTGAAGTTGAGTCAGCATCACTAACACATAATAATTTAGCAAAGGCCGCCACATCGGATATGGATTTTTCACCAAATCCTGTGATTTAAAGCTAGCAAAAACCATTAAGAGATCTTTACATTCACAAGTCATTAGCATATAATTATTGTCTTATATGTTGCAGGAAAATTTTGATAATTTTGATATCAGGCAAGTGACTATTTAAGTTTCTATTCTTATGCATGATCCTTACAAAAGAAATCAATCTCAAATGTTTGACACCATAATCATAGAGACAACTAAAAGGTCGTTTGTTACATAAAAGAATGTTAGGAAAAAAACCGGGGATATAGATAATCTAAGCAAAAATATGAATGAAGCAGCCTTCCAAAAACTCAGTGATAATAAAAAATGTAGAAACATAATTCTATCTTTGGGGGTTGTGTTCTGATATACTTGTTAATATTGTATTTTAGGAAATGCCTAGATGTCTTGGGTGAAAATAACTTTCAAATGTTTTGTAATAATGGTGAGAAAAGAGGAAATTTTGACCAAAGGGGTTGGGAATTTTTAAGTTTTCTCAATCAATGAATAACTACAGATGACCCAAACTCCTCTAAAATTAGTTGTAGAAGAGCAAATGCACACACACAAAAAAGAGTTTATTGAAACAGTCCTTAGAATTTGGCAGAAAAAAGAAGAGATCATTGCTAATGAAGAGTGTTGGATTCAGATGGCAACTAGAAGGTACCAGTGCCTCAAATCCATTCTGGAAAAAAAAATCTATGCCTCAAAAGGAACATGACAGATCAGCTGCAAGGGAATAGAGAGACTCAGGTCCAGTTGGAACTTGGTAGATATTGATGTGCATGCCAAAATTCTAACATACAAAATTGAAGTTGAATATGCCAAACTCATTGACAAGAGTAAGGGAACTGGAGGACCAACACAAGGAATTGTTTCTTCTTTTTGAATGAATATGATAATCTCTGATATTGTCTCTCTTGGCATCCTTTTCCTCTCCTTTCACTAAAGTCGCCAAACAACCCTTTGAACAACTATAGGCCTCCATTATTTTCATGTCATGTGGCCTATGGTTTCGACCACCAATCATAAAGTTGGATGTATGATGGGAAGCATGCCTTATTGAATGTCCCTCCCTCCATACATCACTTGTACTTGTTGTTCCTCTCTAACATTTGATTGGAAAGAGTTATTGACAGCTCAAGTCTATGCGGGCCCCTTTTGGGCCATCCTGAACAACACCCTCGAAATGATCAGAGGGCTAGTTGAGATTATACAAGGATGAATGTCTAAGCTCAACCGATGATAACTTCATATGTACCTTACCTTAGACTCCTATGCACAACCAACACCAACAAAAATTAATACAGGGGCCAACTTCATGGCTAGTCACCATAAACCTCATGGCTGAAATCTGTTTTTTCTTGGTAACACCAACATATTTCTTCATGTTTGATGCAAGATCACATAGATGCAGGGTACAAATATTTATCAGATCCATAACAGTATTGGGTCTACCTTTTGAGCCACCATGAACAACCCCCTTGAAATGATCGGAGGGATAGCTGAGATCACATAGGGCTGAATGTCTAAGATCAACCCATGATAACTTCATACGTCCTCTCCCTTAGACTCCTATGCACAACCAATACCAACAAGAATTAATACAGGGGCCAACTTCATGGCTAGTCACCATAACCTCATGGCTGGCATCTATTTTTTTTGGTAACACCAACAGATTTCTTCATGGTTTGATGCAAGATCACATAGATGCAGGGGTTGATTCCTCATCAGATATATAACAGTGTTGGGTCTATAGCATATTCCTTATATATACTTACTTGTTGGGATTGAAGTGAAGATTCCCTGCAGGTAATTCTCTGTGTAAAAGCAGGCCTGGAGTTGGACCATGAAAAAGGTGGAGGTAAGATGTTTCTGATTGGATTTGCAGAGATCTGTGTGCTTGATGTTATTATTTTTCTACAGTATGTGTTTGTAGATTCTAGGATTTGAATATTGTTGCTGTTTAAATAGGTTTCCAGCTTTATCACTACCTAGGGATTTTCATGATTATTCTTTGAGTGCATAATATGAACAGTTACAGTGAGATCCTGGCACTTTTCAGGATCTATCTAAATTTTTCTAATCAATTTTCTATGCAACTACCCTTCCCTTATAGAATACTTACTACCAGAAATATGTGATTACTAATTTAGAATATTAAGGCCACAGCCTTATATGCCATCATTGTAAAGGAAGTCATGATCATTTCGATTGGCTTCTGTGGATGGTCTCATCTTCCCAGAGAACTAGTGTAGAGAGAGGTATTTTGAAGGTGGTTCTCAGCATTTACAAGATTAATGCTAGTTATGTAGGATGCACCGATTTGTCAAGTGAGATTGAAGTGAAATGATTGCAAGATGTCAATTGACTAATACATTTTCAGATCTTTTCAAAATGATCCAAAATTTTGAAGTCAGAGATGAGCCATCAATTCATGTTTGATGGTTTCTCAATTTAGTTGTGTATCTCATCTATGCTTTTGACATTTCTACTTTGTTGTATTTCAGCAGTGGAATATCAGTCTACTCATCAGGTTAAATTCCAGGTGCAAGTCCTGGGTGATTATGACATAAGAGTATGGACTTAGCCAAATGAAAAATAGTTGTAATTACTGATTCAGATTTTTAAAGGCCATCGTACTGGTAAAAACTGGTAAGCACGAATACTTACTTGAGAATTGAGGCATACAACTTAGTATTATGCTATCCTTTGAGTATATTTTGGGAAGAGCCCATAAACCCTGATTCCTTGAGCCCCTTTTTTGATTTTTTTTTGGAATCCTTTGGAGATGAACCTTTAAACTCCAATTCCACATCTTTACGAGATTCTATAGACCCACGATATTTCTTCTCGGTGATATGAATACAAGCTTCTTTTGAGTACACAAAAAAATATGTTTGCAATTTTCTCACAGCATTTTGCACTGCTACAGTTATTATCCATCATTCTTCTGTGCGGCATCAATTGGTTCTTCTGTGGGACATTAGTTAGTTCAAAATGGATTCAAATGACAGATGAGGGTTAAAACAAGACCTAGAGCTTGCATAGGAAAAAGGGAAGTTCAGACACAAAAGGGCAGTTCTACATGATTGGTTTATTTTAAAAATATGGAAAACATTGCAAAAGGGCGGTTCAAACACAAAAGTAGTTATACATGATTTTTATATTTTCAAATTAGGCTTCACCATAATTTGGAAACTCAAATTTAGTCAAGTTCATCTAAAAATTGGTCAAAGTTGTTTAAATTGCATTTAGAAAATTTGAAAACACTCAAGGTACTATGATCATGTAATTTTATTATTTTAAATTTTGATTTTATCAAAACAAAATTTTAAGTTAACTCTATAACTCAACATAATTCTATAGTAACAATATTGGTTAGTAAATGGCTTTTTTGTTCAAATTTAATAGAATAATTATATAAGAAGAAAAAGATAATAAAAGTATTCATTTTTTAAAGGGCAAAAACCATTTCTTCTTATCTTTCATTACATTTATAGAAATTTCCTCCATTTGCAAAAAAAATTGAGATGATTTAATTATAATAATCACACATTTTAAAAAATTTAAATTTCAAAATAAAATTCAAGTCCCTTCATGTGATTACTTAGTTAGGTATGTAATCATTTAGCAATAAAAGTCATTTGAATTCCATTCCCTTATGAATGTGGGAGTGGATTTATTAATCATTAATTAATTCATATAATTAACTAAAAAAACATCATCATCAAGTTTAAAATTAGTCATAAGCCATGGTCTTCCAAGGTTTGAATTTAAATACACTATATCAACCTAGAAAATAATTCCATTATTTTTCTCAATGTAAATAAAATTATTCACCGCAAATCTTTTTTTATGGCAAATTTAAAACAGTGATAACTTTAAAAAAATCATAATGAGGGTCAAATTAATTATATAAAATGTTGAACATTTTGAATCCAACTTCAGTTTCTTTGCCATAAATTGAAACATTTTATATGGATTCTTTGTGTGATGTGACTATCCAAGCAATACGTGAATTTCAATGAAAATTAGATACTTTATATTTTGAACAACCTCAAAGTTTTTGAGGAGATATTTAATGTTTTTGACATTTTTTAACATATAAATTTGTAGAGTAAAATTTGAACATTGCACCACATAAATTAAAATTTTGTAAAATTTTATATCAAAACTAAAAAATGCTAGGTAAAATTACAAAATATGAATGCATGTGAATTTAACTTTTTTGAAAAAATGAATTGAAATATTCACAGGAAATTCTAATTTACAAGTGTGTGGGTTTTTCTTTTAAATCATTTCTTTTGATACAAAAATGGTTTATACATCGTTGAAGTTAAGAAACATGTTTTTATTAATTTTGTGCATCGGAGGTATACAATTGAATTACTGTTAGTGAAGTAATTTGAAGTTTAACCCTCTGAAATCCTATCAATGGTGGGTAGTGGAAATTAGGTTTTTGGTTTTGGATCCCCAATTCATTTAAACTCAGGGTGCATTGAGACTTCAAGAGGTGGTTAAGCAATTTTTTGATCTTGGGAGATTAAATTTCTTATGTGTTTACTGAAAAACTCATCCTATTTTCTTGTCAAAGCTGAACAAATATCAAACAACCACCTACTATGTGTCAACTGATGCTGGTTGTCTTGAGCTCAATCCAAGAAATGTGAAATGGCCTCATATTACTGACTGTAAACCTAGCATAACAATAGATATTGGGATACCTAGCTCAAGAACATTGATTGTATCAAAAAATAACCATAGGGTTTTGGAAAGGGAAATCTTACCTTTTCGACAAGTGTCATTAGTGTAGAAATATGACTATATCCCATTTTGTTTGCTTGAGTGTCGATGATGACCATGCTATTTTCCAATTGTTAGAACCCATGGATTTTGGCTTTGACAATGAAACTTGACAATGAGAGGTTCAACCATGAAGTTTACTATCTAATCCCTATGGTGATTGTTTTTTAATTGGGTTTAACCTTATATTGTTGTGCTCACTCAAACTTTAAATCTCATTATTCATTATGAAGTTTGTAACCTATGTGATATTACATCACATAGTTCTAAAACTTATTTTGCACAGGATGTGTGTTCCTTGATGAAGATTTATCTTGGTGCAATAATCTATCAAATTGTTTCAAATTTTCAAGCTCTATGAAATTTTTAGGAACAATCATACCTTTGGACTTGTGCAATTTCATCACATCCCTTTAAAATCTATGTTCAATATGATATGGTCTTTCTTATCCATAATTTGTTTCATGTAATATGTCAGGCATGCATTCCACTTTTTTTTTAACTACAAGGACTACCACACTACCCATTGGAGGGAATGAAGCATGGAGGATGCATGTAAGACCTCAACTCATCATAAGATATCGCCCCAAATCCATTTCCTAGTCCACACTATGCTCCAAATCAAAATACTTTTGATTAACTATACAATAGGAAATGAAAACTAAGATGCCAAATCGAGGAAACCTCATATTTGGATTTTGTTATCATCTTTTTTCCACTTCAACAACATATCTATATAATGTGCCTAGTTTTTTACCTATACAATCTAGCACAAGTAGAATTTAAATGTAGTTTATTTGGGATGCTAAAGTGGATGTAATTTGCATCCACTTTAGCATCATCGTGATATAATCCACCTAGTTTTGCACATAGACAACCTAGCATAAGGAGAATATAAATGTAATTGATTTGGGCTGCTAAAGTGGACACAATATATGTAATTGATTTGATGATAATGATATTCACAATGATGTGATTATATGATGATGATAATGATGAAAATGTTTTTGTTGATGATGGAAATAACAATGATGAAGATGATGGCGATGATGATGAGATGAATGATGATATAGATAATGATGATGAAGATGGTGGCAATGACGATGAAGTTGACAATGACAAGAATCAACTTTATTAATATTTATGGGTTTGTAAGTAGTCTCATGGGAGTGTTGAGTGACTCATGCACTGATTTTTGATGATGTGATGGTTTCTTTTGAGTTTGTAATTTGTCATTTTCACACTTACCAATTTGTATTTTACTGAAGATTGCATGATGTTTATCTTCTCTCCTTAGAGGAGGGAGTATCCAAATAGATTTTGTTAATCTAAAATTTTATATGTTGCCTATTTGTGTTACTATTAATGTGATCTATCTTGAATTTTAATTAGATATCCTAGATCATTTTAGATGACTAGTAGGTGCTACACATCTAAGTCAGTATTAACAATTATTGAGAAGTATTACTAGGTTTATATTATGTAAAATTACTATTGTAATATCGAGAATGTGATGGAACCGTGTTGGATAAACTTAAAATCAATAATTGTAAAATACCTAGCGCTTAAGGCCATGTTCATTTGATGAAAATAGAAGATAATGGGATGAATATCTAAATATGAAAAGAAAGTTAAATTGGCATTAAATGTATGATAAAAATTAACTTTGAATAAGTTTCCTAAAGAGTGGGAGTATGTATTTCCCCCAGTAGTTAGACTCGTGACATGAGCTATACTATATTGGTGGGTACATAAGTGATCCAAGAGATGGAATATGAGTAGGTGCAATCCATCCAGGCATGGCCAAGAGAGGATAAATATTGACCTAAAGGTTTTTTGATGTGCATCAGACAAAAAATAACCACAAGGTAGAGATAATTGTTCTTGCAAGTGAGGTTGTAAAAGAGTTCCATTAATGTGGGGGTTCAGGGACTATTGATATTAGTGAATGATTGGGAACAAACTCTTTCTGTCTCACTTTTACATCATTACTAATATTTATTCTTGATATTTTCATGTTCCTCTATGTGAACTATATGTCAAATCCATCTCAAGTCAATGGCTTGAGTAATTTGTAGGTATGAGGAAAGGGATCCTTAATGGCTAATTCTATTCATATTGTGGAGCAACGAACTCGATATCTTCAGTGTCAATTAATCGATCAATGTTAGGTTTAGTGGGATAGCTATAATACAGCTCTACAACATAAGACTACACATCAAGGATGTGTAGAAAGTTTCCATACTTATTTTACAACTTCGGGACTAAGTTTTGTGAAGTGCAGGTGTATGTAGTGCCCCGTTTTTGTTATAGACTATAGAATTTGGTTAGGGAACATAGATATGATTATTAATTATTCTTTGAGAACATTTAGTTGTGAGTGACCTAATTATTTGCGCCTTAGATTTAAACTATGTGATGTTTTATTTTGATGACATTCGGTTTGGGATGATCTAGTTACATGTGTGTGAGACAGTTACATGTTTTTATCTATGATCTGTTGATGATTATTCTATATCATTGTGTTATGATGATGATCATCTTATGATTTGATGTTGATCAAATGTTATATGTCTCTCTTATTATTTTGAGATGGTTCACATGTTATATTATTTTATCATGATTCAATATGATAGAATGAATGTGCAATGTGAAAATGTTGATTATTTCTTATGCTTATATATATCATGTACTATCATGAGTTGTTTAGTGTGACATGTAGAGCATGTACATGTGATACAATAGGCATCGATATCCCATGGACTCGGAATGATTCACAAATAAGTGAAAAGTATTGACAACCTGGTATATATCTGTGATTATGTGGAAATATTGGAAAAATATTTGATGCACATGATGTGCATGGAATCTGAATGAGTTAGATACATTGACAGGTGATTTCAAGCTATGATTTATGTTTTATTTGAAATATTATTTTATAAGCTTTGATGCACATGGTATTTACGTGCAGGTGTTGCTTCTGATTACCAATCAATCCACATGAAGGGGCGAGGTTGAACCTGATACAAGATAAGTTTATCCAATGTCTACATGGTGAGTTTGATTAGAGAGAGAGAGAGTCACTGACTCATTATGTGCATGTTTCCATGAGGGTAGGATGTAGTTTGGTCACTCGCAAGGTATATGGATGGGGGAAGAGAAATAAATACTCATTGTTACTCCCCATAAACCACTTGTCCGTCAACAGGGTAGGTAGGTTGAGTTAACAACATCTCAATCGGCATACCATCTCCTCACTTGATGGAATATATGAAGGAAATGCGAGAAGCATGACGCATTGATATCCCTCATCATGACAAAAATTCGATGGATAATTAACTAATTAATTTATAATTGGTAAAGATAAATAAGAATGAATAAAATGCTAACTAAAGAAGAAAATAATAATAATAATAAGATAAACATGTGAAAAAAAAGATAAGCATTACAAATAATAATAAAAGCAACAAGATAAACATTAAAAATAATATTAATAAAATAATATAAACATTAGAAATACTAATTAAATAAAAAGGAGAGAAAAAATTAAGCACACGGGTCACTATAAGACAAAGGAAGAAAGAGCTTGAGACATCTCTTCCTAATGGAGAATTTTTCGAGGCAACTTGGGTTGTGACTCATGTCTAGGTGACTATTGGAGGGTGTGTTAGTAGTTCACTAAGATATAAGTGGGGTTGGTAGACTCCCTTAGTGGAGATTCTGTTATCTTAGTTCATTAGCTAACAGAGTACTGCGGCTCGCCCTCCCCATCATAGCTTGAGGCTCCCAGAGGAAGAAGAGTAGTCTAGGGTATGGAAGGGAGGAAATCGATGGATCTGTTTATATTGGAAATATTGAAGACTAATATTGAAGTGGATTTGGTGGCAACATCAACCTTTATCTTGTACCTAAATCTTCAAAAAATCACAATTTATCGAATATTTGGAGTTATTAGTTTTGTTATTATTGTGCATTAGAATGAAATTAGATTAATTTTAAATCTTGATAGTTTTGATCTATTGGTTCCATAGATTTGTTATTGATTTTATGTCTTACAAGAAAATAAAATAAATGTTTCTCTTTATAAATTCATATATGTTTTTTTATATGTATATTCATATTGGATTTACTTGGCCCTGAGGGAGGGGCATTCCATGTGACAAGTGATATTCTCTTGTCTTGTTGAAAATCGATATGTCGTTAAGGTACATAATGAAAAACCTCCCCAAAAATTGATTCAACACTTTGTTCATCAACGTGGTAAATATTCTTTGTGAATTGGTCAACCTAAATGACATAACCAACCACTCATGCAGTCCTTCTTTCACATTGAAGGATGTATTCCATTCATCACCATCCCTAATATTGAGATGATGGTATCCACTTTTCAATTTGATCTTGGTGAAGTATGTGACTCCACCCGGATAGTGAATTAAATAATCCATCATCGGAAATGCAAACATATACTTGATAGTAATCCTATTGATAACCCTTGAGTCAGTACACATCCTCCATTATCATCCTTTCTTAGGTTCTAGTACATCTGGTACTACACATAAACTCATTCTTTCTCTTATCGATCCTCTTTCTAGTAGCTCCTAGACCTGTGGGTTCAACTCAAAATTTCCCACTTGCACCATCCTATGTGATGCCTTTTTTGGGATACTTGGCCCTTAAATTAAATATATGTGAGGATATATACTTCTCTTCGGTGGAAATCTAGTCGGTGTCTCATTGAACATTATGAATTTAAATTCTAACAACACTTATTTGACATTCATCGAGATGTATCTTAATTATGTTAGTCTACACTCAGGCCCTTGGTAATGGTGACAAAAAAATATTATTTCTTATTTTCCTCCTTCAAAAACTCTTTAGCTAAACACATCAGCTCTTGCTTTTCCTAGTAACCACTCTCCTTTCCTTGGAGGTTCTATTCTTCGACCAAGTTGATGAGTCAAAAACTATTTCCCTCTTTATCGACTATAATCGTGTTCTTATGACTATCATATACCATTTTTTTATCATACTTCCATGGTTTAACCAAGAATTGGTGACATGAATCCATTGAAATCAAGTCGCATAACACTTTCATGTAACCCGCGAGTCTTGAAGTTGATGAGGAACTCGTGTGTCACTGTGACATGCTAACACCTTTGAAACCAAGACACCTTATACACATTTGAGTGTGGAAAGAACTTCCACCCCAATTTGTAAATTACCTCCAATGATCCTTGATTCTTAGTACTTCCTCCATCAATTATGGTCCTATAACATCTATCCCACATTTTTACCTTTGTCCAAGAAAGGGATTTTCTCTACCTTCGTTCCCTTTACTCTTATCATGTTGACTGGAACAGGTTCTTTATTTCATTAGGTTGTTACCTCCTTCTAACGTGAATTTATATGAACTTCACTTCACATTTGGACCAATCTCATCATGTACGCATCGACCTATGGTATCTTGTTGAATTGTGGCATGTAAATTTTCTAGGCACTCATACATCATGTGTCTCAGCTCTTGACCCTTATAGAAGATGAATTTGGGTTAGTTTGCATGTATTTCACTTAAATTTCCTCTGTGACCATAATTTCCTTGACCCATATAGTTTTCACATCCCCATCGATATTCATTAGAGGAAATTTGGGGTCTAAAATGGGCCTTATAAGAAAACGTGCCAAAATAAGTTTTTGTGAGTTGGAATTCAAGAACCAATATAATTTCAATAAAATAAGTCAACCATAATGGTTGAATTGACATATTTGTCATTAAAAAAAACTACCTTTTTTGTTCGTATTTTTGACATATATCCGTGTGTTTTTACTCAAATTTCGATTGGGAGAGCTCGTTGGATGCGGAATTTGATTCCACATCCAACGAGTACCCACATTGCATACTTTTGATAGACCCCGCTACCCCAAAAACAAGAAATACCTAAAAAAACGTGATGATGATGTCATCATCATGTTTTTTGAGGTATTTCTTGTTTTTGGGGTAGCAGGGTCCATCAAAAGTATGCATTGTGGGTACTCGTTGGATACGGAATCAAATTCCGCATCCAACGAGCTCTCCCGATCGAAATTTGAGTAAAAACACAGGGAGATATGTCGAAAATACGAACACAGAAAGTAGTTTTTTTCTTTCTTCCTCCAAAATTAATCAATATTATTTTATTATTTTAACTATTATTTTATTATTTTCCTTAGGAGGCCCATTTTAGACCCCAAAATTCCTCTAATGATGGTATGCTTCCTTTTGTTGAGCTCTCTTCTGATAGCTCTTCACAAGCTTTCTCTCTCCTCGCCCCAGTACTCGTGATGAAAAAAAATTGACTTCGAGAAGTTAAATTCCCTCTACTCATTGACATATTTTTGGACATTTTTTGTTTTTCCTTTGGAGTTATCCAATGGGATTCTCCAATCGTCCTAAACCTTGAAAGGATAAACTCATCGTGAATGGAACACTTCAATCTGTTTACTAATATCTTGTGACTTCATCCTTCTGTTTTTCAGTCTCTCCCGACTTGATTGAAAATCGATATAATTCCTCCATGAATTATTCTGTATTCATTCCCTTCTACTGTAGGTTGTCTAGCCTCTTGATCAAAGAAATCATATAGTTGTTGGGAAGGAACTTGTCCTTCAACTTAGAGACAATTATGTTCCAATTCCGCCCTTTATATTTTCCTTTTTCACTCTATTATCTTGCACATTATCCCACCACAATGAGGCATAAACCTTCATCTTTAAAGATGCAACTTTCACCCTCTTGGGGTCTTCTATCTTCTGTATGTTAAAATATTTCTCTATTTATTGGACCTAGTTTATTAGATCTTCAGGAATTAGGATTACATAGTAGGTAGGAATGTCAATTTTATCCTTACCCCTCATTTCAGAAAATAATTTCAATAGTTTTCCTTCTAGGTCTTCCTCCTCTTCAACATCCATCCCATTTGCTTCATCCTCCACCTCCTCATTGCATTGTTGAGGGTGGTATCACGGACATATCCCTTCCATTGCACCTATTTTATGGATGCCAACTCATTTCTCAATGTCCTCGTCATCTAGATGCATTCTTTAAAATTTTCATAGTCTATCGTGAGCCATGATCCTTGACATGGTCATATTCCATTAACATTAACACCTCTTTGTTCCATCGTTCATGCTTAGACAATTAAATCACCACTTTTAGCAGCTTATTCCAACCGCATCTAGAGTTCTTCTCCACGTCTAATCAGAAATGGACCTTTTGTGTAAGATAACTTCCTTCTCTCATACCAACTAAGGTAGACATGACCTTGAAACAACTATAAATCAGAGTGCATGCAACAAAACACTTAGAAATAATCACACAACACTTTGAAGTTTGCCAAGAATTATGGATTTCAATTAAATGAAACAATCTCTTTGAAGGAGGAATATAAAATGTGAGACTATCTCAATCGAGTCGAAAATATCATCAACTCTTTTCAACCTTTTCCAATACACAGGAACGAGGAAATCTCTCCATCCTCGACACACACTCCTTTCTCTAGTCAGTATCATAACCATGAGAAAAAAAATTCTCTTCTTAGAACATTAAAATAGTATTTATTGTTGACTAGCATTGCTCAGTTTACTCAGGTATTCATCTAGAATTTTCTCTTACTTCTAGGCACCACCATTGTTCATTAAATACTTCACATATCCTCTCAACAAGTTTCACCACCCGGGATTCTGCGAAAAAACTGCCATAACTATTATGCGATTCTTCCAACTAATCCAACGGATCCACTCATTAGGACCATGGTTAAACAGTCGGTTGTTACATCTATCATCATTTTTTCGACTCACAAATCCCTCCTTTGTTTGGTTGACATCATCTTTGACCCTTCACTACTACTTCTCATCATTTGTCGTTGACCATATCAAGTTAGAATTCTCACAACTCTCCTAGTTCCTGTCAATTATCACCCTTTCCATTGGAGGTCATCGTATGTACTCTGTTCATCCTTGTCATCTATCTTCAACTAATTTTCTCAATCCCCAATGCCCCTACATCACTAAGCAATTAGGGGACCAATGGCATATGGCTACGAGGGAATTCTTGCAAACCTAAGGGTTACACAAAATAATTTCTTTGACATGATAAATGTTATTGAATTAGAATTAGTCATATTCCACATGTCAATGCATTGTTATCCAAATGGTCCCACACCTTATAATCCAATGTATTCAATTTCCTTGGCCAACCGACATCCCACAAAGTGGATCTTATTTGAAACAATTTATAAAATCCATCATAGTATTATATTTATATATTTGTCTTAAGATCTTATTTGAAACAATGTATAAAATCCTTCATATTTAGTATTATATTTATATATTTGTCTTAGGAGTAGGTCCATCATTACCCCATGGAATGCCTTTCCTTTAGGATGAACTTTTCGGTATCCTTGTGTTACATGTACATCCATAAGCTCATACACATTATTGTGAATATTGATATTACATTATCGTGAATATTGATATTAGTGAGGAGAGTTCATCAAGCCTTGTTTTATTGATAATGGGTTGTTGGCCAATGCAAAAAGGAAATTATTATGACTCCAGCATGCGTGATTATCACTCCCACATGCGTGTGGATAGTGACCCTTTGAGAGTCATATCACCATGATTTTTTCAGAAAATGTTAGTTGTCATCCAATAATTTTATTAAAGATTTGTTTTTTTAATTGATATACTCTCTTCTTGTAAAATCCAATGTCTATTGAATTCATGATAGAAAATCATATTTTACTTTTATAAATTAAAAAAACGTGATAAAAAATTTTCTTTAGAATGCTTAAACTTAAAACTATCTAACCTTGAAAGCTCACCCATTTATTGGTTACGAAATTCCATTTAACTTAATTTCATTTAAATTTATAAGTTCTTAGTATCTAAGAAGTTGCATTTGAATTTCAGCTCATTTAAATTTATATAATCTTATATACATATATCTACATGTGATTGGATGTTTTTAAGAAAAGAAATACATAAGTCATTTTAACTTTAATACCATTTAAACTTTGCTATAGTTTTAATATTTTTTATGATAATGTTGTTAGAAAATTTGTCCAAAGACATCGAATCATATTAATAAAAGGGAAATGATTTTACTTGGCATTAAGTTTATGCATTACTATTTTATAGTTGTTCATATAAATATATAAATTTTAAAAATTTATGGATTTATTTATAAATATATTTTGGTATATGACAAATAATAACTTGGAGAAAGTGTTTTCTTACAAATATTTAGAAATTGATATTTATCACAAGTTTAATTGGAACTATAGCATTAAGAAAAGGATTAATGGAGGGTGGAAAGCTTATTTTGGTCTTGAAAATAATTGAAAAGCACCAAACCTTGTGATGTCAGATAAAAGAAACTCCTTTTTGAAACTTTAGTCACTTATGTTATCTTGTATGGGTGTGAGGTTTGGGGTTGTAGTATCTTTAGAGAATCCTGGAGAAAGATTGAGAAAATCCAGAAGCGTTTTATAACGTATAACCTCAAAATTAAAAGCAATACACCCTACCCCATTCTCCTTATAGAAGTGGGTCTTTCCCCTATCGAGAGCCTTGCTATGACTAGGATCCTGTTGTACAAGCACAAAATCAATAACATGGGAGACCATAGACTTCCTAAGCTAGCTTTAAATTCTAGCCAAAAACACCCAAAGGCTCAAGTGAGGTTGGTATAAAGATACTAGGCCCTGGTTAGACCATTGCGAGATCAGCGAAAAATGTTGCATTCCTAAATATTGATAACATTACAAATATTGTTACTTCTAAGTTTAAAGAGAAAATGTGGTGTGAGAAATATTTAGAGGATAAAAGAAAATTAAGATATTATAAAGAGGTCATGAACCCTACTCTAGAAGATCAAAAGTATCTCTTTGTTTTAAATAGTTCGAAGAAAAAAAATTAATATAGCCAAGATAAGGACAAACTCTCATGAGCTCCATAGTGAAATAGATTATTGGGCAATTCTTAAAACACCATGGGTGGAAAGGATTTGCCATCTCTATGAGAATATGAACATTGAGGATGAAAATCACTTTCTCTTAGAGTGCCCTCTGTACACCCAAATTATATCTCAATTTCATAATCTTTGTTGCAATACCGATCTTCCCAGCCTTTTAACGTGTCAAAATTATAGTGAGCTTGGGATGCTTCTCTCCAAGCTCTTTGAGCATAAAAATACAATTTTAAAAAAACTAAATAATTCGTTTCTTTAGGTCCCATAAACCAAAGTTTGGTCTTAGTGGACATTAACCATCATCATTATAATCATATTAAAATTAAAATACAAAAAGTAAATTTGGCATGAAATTTATATACATGTACTTCTTTTATATATATTTTTTTATATTTATTTATATAAATATTTAAATTTTAATAATTTATAAATCTTTATATTGGATTTTTCACCCATATGTTAAGATATTATTTTAAAAGAAAAGTACAATATTAGAATGAGAAACTTATTTATGAAATAATTTTCATAAATGGTGATGTATGTGTTTATCTGAGTTTTTTTTTTAATATATATTATTTTATGTTTAATTTTCTTTATATATAGATAATTAGTTATGAATCATAATGAAAGTGGTTTAATAAATTTATTTATAAAAGTATAATTTATATTAATTAGAATATTTACTAATATAAAAATATTAATGAATAGTAGTTGAGAGGAATGATTTTTATCTTCTTCACTCAAGTTTAATTCTAATTGTAATTCTTCTTATACCTAGATTTTCTAGAATAGATGTAAGGATTATAAGTTTTAGAGCAGGGCGCCCGCAAGAAGCTGCTACCTAATTATGATGCAATGGGAGCGTGCGAGCAGGCTTAATCAACAATGTGCATGCACCGCTTAGATCCATGCACGCACTCCCGCTTTGGAGTGACAAACCTCCACGTTGGATTTCCAGCGTGGGAAATAAGAGCGTGCACACGCATGTGGACGCCCACGCACATTTGGACGCCCATGCACATTTGGATGCGCGCGTGTGCTTGTGTATTAAAAAAAATAGTGGGCGTATTGTTTTTTAGCAACCCACGAGCGTGCAAGGAGGAGCCAACGACCCCCAAGGAGACGAATTTGACCCCCAAGGAGCCCAACTAACTTGTGCAAATCACCTAAAACGACGTTGGAGTAAGGTAAATAGAGTAGGAATGCAATTTTTTTGGTTTATTTCATTGTTTTTAAAATAAAATACAAAATTAAAAAAAAAATGAAAATCAATTGAAATGGGGAAAATTTGATACTGCAAGTACAAATTACCTAACCACAATGACCAATACCAATGAACCATCCAAATTAATGAATGAAACAAACCAAACAGAGGACCCAAACCCCGAATTAAACGAAGAAGAAAACCTCGAAGATGAATTACACAGGGATTTAAACCAATTAATAATTTTGAGTGATGAATTGAAGAACACGAGGGAACCCTCTCTAGTTTCCCTCGCCACATCAATACAAAACATATCAACATTGCTCACAGTGAGATAACCAGTTTGAGAGAATATAGGGCTTAAATGAGAGAGCATTATAGCACTGGTATATCCAAAGAGGATATAAAAAACTTGAATATCACAAAAGCCCAACTATGGAACAAATTTACATATCCTAGAACAAGACAGCCTCCAGATGTGAGGAAGAGGCGAGTTTGCATGGACTGGTGTAATTACCAGCCATGGAGAGAAAACTGGACGAAGAGATGGTTCATGGTATTCGACAAGCCTCCATGCAACAATGTCGAGGTCCCATAGTATTTTCTTAGAAAACTGTGGGATGAGTTTGTGTTAGGGTTCCATGTCAACTACTTCGACATCACCAAGTTCCAGGAGGTTGGTTTTGGCTCAGCCCAAGATCGTCCTCACACCCATCGGAACCCACTCAGAGGACCTGCTGCACCTAGGCGAGAACCGAACCCGCCTCCTCAACCCCATGGGTTAGGTAGTAGGCTAGATGAGATCCATGATTTTTTCAGATGTGCCACATGGCACCTTCTGAGGCATACCACATTTGTGGCTATTTCCTCACAGAGCGAGAAAGACCCCCCGAGAGACACACTTATGCACGGTCTACTAGTGGTGGGCGAGGAAGAGCAGATACAGGTGGTAGCCAAGTGGATCCATCTAGCTCGATGAGACCAGTGCCACATCAGTTTTCTCATTGTGGGCATCCATGCCAGGTTCCCATGTAGGAGCATAGCACAGAGAGATACTTACACCAGGTTAGTCATTGTTTGATTTAATGTCATAATTTCTAATAAATTTAACTTAGAATATGATGTTGATGACTTGATTTTTTTTAATGTACAGCTTTTTAGTGCTGAGTCTCCAACACACGGGTGGGAGGACGTTGGTTCCTTCAACCTATATGGAGCCATGGAAACTGTAGAGGAAATCGCAGCACCATACACACAGGTAGTTTTCTTTCCGTAATTAAATTTAATGTTAGTAGTTAATCGTGTCGTCCAAGATATGTGTCTCTCTTGTAATTTGTTTTAATATTTGCACCGTGTTTATGTTTATTGTTATTGCTCCGCGATCCTGTTTTTATAACAAGGTCATTAGAGAAAAAAAATATTCTACCACACTATCTTAACATTCATTCAATTCCTTCAAAAATGGATGAAATGTTCTCTTACCTTAATTGGTAACAAGCTAGGAAGTATGTTTGACATTGGTGACTAAATGAGGGACCTAGAAAAAACTTACGTGGAAAACATTTACATGGAGATACACCAAGATGATGGGTTAGATAATTAAATTGGTAATTAATGAATTGGGTATCAGTTGTATTGTCAATAATTGAATCTATGAAAATAACCATTATCTGCTTAGTATTCTACCTATAATAGAAACTTAGAAGAAAATGTACTAAGAAGGGTATTTTCAATTAGGATACCTTAAAAAATTAGGTTTGAAATAGGAGGAGAAGAGAACTCATAGCCATGTCAACTCTCTGGACTAGAAAGGAAATGAAGCATAAGCCAGGTTTACTAGGGCTAACTAGTCAACTAATTCGTATATAAGGAAACTTTAGCATCAATAATGGATACAATTTTCAAAGATATAGTTAGGGAAAATATGACAAACAGTTACCCTACAAATCATCCATCCTTTGATATTGCACAAGACAAGCATATAATTTTTGAATATCATTTCAAGGATCGACGAGAAAGCCTAAGGAGTAATCCCATAATGTTGTGGATATTCTCTAAAATAGAGAAAAATCTAACATCCCTCAAAATCATAATTTAAAAGAAAAATTATTATGCAATTTTGGGACTATTATTATCACCATCATATCATTGATGTTATGTCGCTTGATTGATTTGTGACTTCTATTGTATCACTAAATTAGTTCTTTTCAATCATCGCATATTTATTTAAATTTTCGGCCCATATTTAGTTAATATTTACTTATTGAATCTAAATATTTTTGTGCAAATGAACAACTATTTGCAGGATTGAGTGACCAGCCATCCCCACCAGGGATCAGCAGATCCCCTCGTGAGTAGGTATCTTGTAATAAAATATAAATTTAATTTCAGTTCTAATGGCTTAGATTCGTATAGTTATATTTTTTATGTACTAATACATGATGCCATAAATATGTATGCAAGTCCCACCACATATGCACGTCAGTGTCACTATATCTCCATCGACTGCCTTTTTCCCACCATATATGCCAGGTGTAGCCCCTGGCATACATGTACCTTTCCTTGCATCCCTCCCCATCCCTTTCCATCCATCCCTTGCCTCCCACCCACCACTACACTTCCATCCAACTTCCCCCCTCCCCTCCCCACCCATCCACCCCCTCCCTTGCAGTTTCCCATGTTTCCACCCTCCCCCCTTCGACCACATTACACCATCCATCCACATTCACTCATCCCTCCACCCCATCCCAAAACTCATCCCCCTCCTCCATATCCCCCCGCCACCCTCGTTTCCTCTTCCAGGATGGCCCATTCCAATCTACAACTAGTTGGCGTTTATCGTCGTACATCACCAATTTTCCCACTCTATTCCACGCCCTTTCCCATCATGCCCCCTAGTGTTGTATCCAACATCAATGTGGCTACATCTTATGCTATGCCATCCACCCTAGCATCAGAGCAGGTTGTACAACCCACTGCTCCGATTGCCACCCCCTAGGACGAGCCTGTTGTGTTCACAGTGAGATTGATTAGTTTATGAAAATATCATTCAATATTAACAAAAATTAACATAGCAGTAAATTGTATGAGTTTTCTTACTGTTTAAATGTTGCAGGGTGGCATTGTCGAGAGACTTGGATGACAGAGGAGGGTAGCATGCTCACCACTTACGGTCTCATCTCAGGTGAGCTATTTAATATTTGAAAGTGTAATTTTGATATTTAAATTTTGTTTAGTACTTGTCTAATTTCCTATAAGAAATTACATTTGATTGTTGTCATTTTAGAGCCCAAGGGGAGGTGGCCAAAGCAGCCGGAAGAACCAAGCTTCCTCTAGCTCGAAGAAGAGGAAGATCGATTTTAGAGTTGGACCAAGGAGCTCTGAGGGTGGGCAGGAGGATTGAGAGAGCCTCCTATGTACACTAGCCATGATGTGGCATTTTGGCACGAGTTGCCATATTTTGTATAGGGCACGAGTTGCCATTTTTTGTATTGGGCATGAGTTGCCATATTTTGTATATGACATGGGTTGCCATATTTTGTTTATGATTGGAAATTTTTGTATATTAATATATCGTTTTGTACTTCTTTACAGTAGTAGTTTACAATTGATGCGCGTGCAATACTTATTGTTGAAGAAGCAATAAAGTCCATATGTTCACAATAAAATGCATAAAAAATTTAACACTGTAGGTTAGTTAACAAAAAAATACACAAATGCATAAAAATGCAGTCTTATTCATTGTCCAAATTGCAATAGAAATCACTTGTCTTCCTTTGGTATTTACATAGTAATTCTAACTTTGGGCCTTGTACTCCATTTTCTATCCTTGACTAACCCTAGGACTATCTATCAAACTAGACTGTAATACTACCTATTATGCAGCCATAAGACACACCTAAACCATTCTATTCTAGCCTAACCCTTGCTAAAACCCTTTCCCTAAACTCCTACCTTTCCCTCTCTCTAAAGCAAGGGTTATTCCTTTCATTTCCACACTACTTATACCCCCATGACTCTCCCTATATCTTTGACTGTAATATCCATTTTGGGCAGCCCTAGAACACCACTAACTCATCTTAAGCTTCCCTAACTTATTCACTGTAATATCCTATTTAGGGCAGCCCTAATAGCCTTCTTACCCACCTATCATATCCTAAGGTCACTTCCTTTCCTTCCTATATTACCCACTCACTAACACCTCTACTCAAATGTGTCCATAACCCAATTTAAAGTGGCACAAAGACACCCTAAATGGACTGTATATAAACAATCATTCCCAGTCATACTTAAACAAATTTGACAATGGTATATAAACATCCATAACTTGGAAAAATACTATAAAAGTCCTTGAATTGCTTGCAAGTCATTATGTCATAAAAAGCCAAGTGAATATACTTCTTATCATTCGTACTTGACTTGAAATTACATCTTGGACTATCACAAGACATTTTACTTGACTAGAAATTACATCTTAGACTGTCATAAGACATTTTACTTGATTGGAAATTACATCTTGGACTATCATAAGACATTTTACTTGACTGGAAATTTGATTTGGTTTAACAGTCCCATTGTCTTAAAAACTTGTCACTTATAAAATTGTTTATCACTGATGTTTACTTAAAAAGATTGTACCTTTGTCTTGACAAGCTAAAAACTGAAATATAGGACTGTCATAATGCTAAATGCTTGGCTGGAAATACTTTTATGTCGGTTGCAAGAGAGGTTGAATTTGTACGATATGATGATAACGTCCCATCAACACCACTAATATGCTTCAACCACATGCATAATTGAAATGAAAACATCCCATAATGATAACGTCCCATAAAAAATTGTTCTTCCTTGACAAATAAAAAATGAAACAAGTTCATGAATATGTGTCTTCTATAACGATCTATTAAGCATTTGCAATTTTAATGAGATATTGTACTTGTTACAATTTTAACGATTTAAGGGTTATCATGCATAACCTAGGGTTTAGAATCAATGAGGAAACCATAACCCTAACTGGATTTTAAAGGTTAGCATGCATAACCTAGGCTTTATAATAAATGAGGAAACCCTGACAAGTAATATCCTATTTAGGGTAGCCCTAATAGCCTTCTTACCCACCTATCATAGCCTAAGGTCACTTTCTTTCCTTCCTATCTTACCCACTCACTTCCTATCTTGTCATCCCTATTGATCCTTCCTTTCGTAGCAACATGTTCTCTTTGTGTGTACAATCATGGTTTGAAGGGTCATTTTGGTGAGCAAGTTCCTTTTATTACAGTGGATTTTCCTTAGTCATCATCTTGATGTCCTACACAAGTGCATGATGACCTATCCAAAGGTCTTCACTTAGGATATCTAACGAAATAAACACCATTGAAATTTACTTAACAAATTCAACACAAAATTATCTCAAATTAGCATGCATAACCAATGCTAGAATCTACCCAATCATAAAGATAATATAAGCTAAAATTCAAATCTCCACACTATATTTGTTTTCCTCGTTAGGGTTTATAAACCCTAATCATCTTTCATCATAGAAGCACATGGCATTTCAGGAAAGTCTAGCATGTAACTATTCATCAATTACAATAGTGTTAGCTAGGATTTAGGATAACAAAGAAATTCAATTCATAACCTAGGGTTTAATTCAACTGTAACAATTTGATAATTTGAGTATTGTTCCTAGCATTTGCACACATTGGCATTTGCATTTGTGAACATATGAAATAGTAAGTAGTTCATATTAATCCCAATTAAATTATTTCATGTATGTGCATAGCCTAGGTATAGGGCCTTTTTGTTTTTACTTAAATGATACTAACCAATCTAATTATATATACCTAAAGAGGACATAAAACCCTAGTTCCATCTCATAACTTGTGAAACCTAGTTATAATATGCAATTTGTAGTTCATGAAACCCTAGTTGGTTTTCAATTTGTAAGTGTATCCTAGGTCTATATGGTCTTTTGGTTTCTACTTAAATGATACTAACCAGTATAATTTGATCTTCAAACCTAAAGAGTTCATACAACCCTAGTTTGTAGTTCCATGTCTCAATATGTGAACCTTAGTTTTATTATGCAGGTTGTTGTCTTATATTCTAGTACATGAATAATATAATGCTGCAACATGTGCTTTCTTAGTGATATCTAGACATATTGGACCATGATAACATGAGGGGGAGGGCCATTTTCAACCCAAGTTATAACATGCAATTGTAGTTCATGAAACCCTAGTTGGTTTAGGATGTGTACATGTACATGTGTTTCTACTTCCATCTCATAACCTGTAAAGAGTTCATGAAACCATAGAAAACTAATATAACTTACCATACCATACTAGCATACCATACCATACCCTACAATACTAACATCATATTACATACCCTACAATACCCTATGATACTAACAGCATACCATGTACTAACATACCATACCATACCATACTAACATATAACATACCATACCATTCTACTTCCATCACATAACTTGTAAAGAGGTCATGAAACCCTACTTCCATCTCATAACTTCTCAACCCTAGTTATAGCGTGTAATTGTAGATCATGAAACTATAGCATGCAATTGTAGTTCATGAAACCCTAGTATGCAATTGTAGTTCATGAAACGCTAGTATGAAAGTCTCCATTAGATTGTAGTTCATGAAACCCTAGCATGCAATGGTAGTTCATGAAACCGTAGGTGTGTTTCTCTTTTCCATCTCATAACTTGTAAAGAGCTCATAAATCCATATTTCCATCTCATAACTTCTCAACCCTAGTTATAGAATGCAATTTGTAGTTCATGAAACTATAGCATGCAATTGTAGTTCATGAAACCCTAGTATGCAATTGTGGTTCATGAAACCCTAGTATGAAAGTCTCAACGAGATTGTAGTTCATGAAACCCTAGCATGCAACGGTATTTCATTAAACTGTAGGTGTGTTTCTCTTTTCCATCTCATAACTTGTAAAGAGCTCATAAATCCACATTTCCATCTCATAACTTCTCAACCCTAGTTATAGCATGCAATTTGTAGTTCATGAAATCCTAGTTGGTTTTGTATTTGTACATGTACATATGTTTCTACTTCCATCTCATAGCTTTTAAAGAGGTCACAAAACCCTAGTTCCATCTCATATCTTCTCAAAAATAGTTATAGCATGCAATTGTAGTTCACAAAACGCTAGTTGGTTCTCAATTTGTATATGTACATGTGTTTCTACTTCCAGCTCATAGCTTTTAAAGAGGTCACAAAACCCTAGTTCCATCTCATAACTTCTCAACCCTAGTTATAGCATGCAATTGTAGTTCACAAAACCCTAGTTGGTTTTTAATTTGTACATGTACATGTGTTTCATCTGATAACTTCTCAACCCTAGTTATAGCATGAAATTGTAATTCATAAAACCCTAGTATGCATTTGTAGTTCATGAAACCCTAGTATGAAAGTATCAATGAGATTGTAGTTCATGAAACCCTAGCATGCATTAAGGTATCCACACTATAATTGTTTTCCTCCTTAGGGTTTATAAACCCTAATCATCTTTCATCATAGAATCCTATGGAATTTCAGACAAGTCGAGCACCAGTTTCGATGTCAACATGGCTATCCTAGGATGATTCCGCAAACACTAGGTCTTTGTCTATTGCATCAACACAAGCACCAAGACCTCCATGGAAAATCAACTAAACTTAAAAAATCCTTCTTCTAAGCAAGGAATCAAAAGAAGCTCGAGACTTATTAAGTTAATTTTTCCATGGTCTTTCCCTAACCTACACATTAGAGGAATTTTGGGGTCTAAAATGGGCCTCCTAAGGAAAATTATAAAATAATAGTTAAAATAATAAAATAATATTGATTAATTTTGGAGGAAGAAAGAAAAAAACTACTTTTTGTGTTCGTATTTTTGACATATTTCATTGTGTTTTACTCAAATTTCGATCGGGAGAACTCGTTCGATGCAGAATTTTATTCTGCATCCAACGATTACCCACACTACATACTTTTGATGGACCCCACTACCCCAAAAACAAGAAATACCTGAAAAAATGTGATGATGACATCATCATCACATTTTTCAGGTATTTCTTGTTTTTGGGGTAGCGGGGTCCGTCAAAAGTATGTAGTGTGGGTACTTGTTGGATGCGGAATCAAATTTCGCATCCAACGAGCTCTCCTGATCGAAATTTGAGTAAAAACACAGGGAGATATGTCGAAAATACGAACAAAAAAAGTAGTTTTTTTTAATGACAAATATGTCAATTCAACCATTATGGTTGACTTATTTTATTGAAATTGTATTGGTTCTTGAATTCCAACTCAGAAAAACTTATTTTGGCACGTTTTCTTATAAGGCCCATTTTAGACCCCAAATTTCTTCTAATGATGTATCACACAAGAACAAGACTGCAATATCACTAAAGACATTATCTCTTTTATTTGTATCTTCTACAAGGCTGGAACCCTAATTCTGACTCCTTTTCCTTGACAACAAGAGCTATAGATTCTATAAGAAAGCCATCAATTCCTCTAGTATTATATCTCCTTCTCCAAGGTTTACTGACATATATAAACCCTAGTGTCCTCATGCATATCCAAGTTTCATCATGTAATGCATTCCTCCTCTAGTTGTGTACCACATATTCTTATTCCCAATGATCCTCGACATATGTGTCAGAGGTGGTTACAATGCTCCAATGCTTATCCTCAATATGTGTGCCAAGGTGGTTACTATTCTCATTTGTTCTCCTCAACATGTGTGTGAAGGTGGTCACTATGGTCCAATATTTCACTTATCTTCATCCTAATATCACAATGAAACCCAACAAAATAAACCCTATTCCAAGTGTACGTTAACACCATGAAGATACATCCCTTTAGGGTACTCTTTCCAAGCATATCACATATCTAGAACCTCTTATTACAACAAATTACAACATTAATATATCTACTAAGAAAAACCCTAGTTTACAAAACCGATGCATGATGGAGTCACTGGGAATTGAAAACACACTGAAGAGGGACCACTAGAGGTAATGGCATGCCAGGAGACCAACGGAGTCGACGGCTCGTCGATCCGACCTTCGGTTGCCAAGTTATGTCGATTTTCATGTCGCATGAAAATGTCGTTCAGGGACACTTGGTCATTCTCCGTCCAAGAGCGAAAAACCAAATGGACTAGCAAGATTGCATGCCATTGGATTTGACAGGTGTGTATGTCCAATGGTGACATGGGACCGCCACCAAGACTAGCACGGAGAAGGGTTTTTCAGAGTTGACCCACCAATGCAAGAGTTGCATTGAAGGAAACTGATAAAAACCCTAGTTTATGAAACTGATGCATAGTGGAGTCACTGGGCCATCCAAACATGGTGGAGAGGGACCTCTAGAGGTAATGGAATTCTAGGAGACCAACGTAGTCAACGAATCATCGATCCAACCTCCAGTTTCCGATTTATGTCGAATTGCAAGTCGCATGAAAATGTCGTTCAAGGACACTTGGTCAGTCTCGGTCTGGGAGCGAAAAACCAAACGGAGCAGCAAGATTGCATGTTGTTGGCTCTGACAAGTGTGTATGTCCAATGCCGACATGGGAACACCACCAATACTGGCATGGAGGAGGGTTTTTTCAGATTTGACCCACCAATGCGAGAGTTGCATTGAAGAAAACTGAGCAAAACCCTAGTTTATGAAACCTATGCACAACAGAGTCACTGGGCCATGCAAACATGGTGGAGAGGGCCATCTAGAGGTAATGGCATTCCAGGAAACCAACAGAGTCTACAGATCCTCGATCTGACCTCCGGTTACCGAGCTATGTCGAGTTGCAAGTCGCATGAAAATGTCGTTCAGGGACACTTGCTCACTCTCGGTCCGGGAGCGAAAAAAAAAACGGAGCACAAATATTGCATGCCATTATCTCTGACAGGTGTGTATGGCCAATGCTAACATGGGAACACCACCAAGATTGGCACGGAGGATAATTATTCATAGTTGACCAGCCAATGTGAGAGTTACATTGAAGGAAATTGAGAAAACCCCTAGTTTATGAAACCGATGCATAGTGGAGTCACTGGGCCATGCAAACATGGTGAAGAGGGCCCTCTAGAGGTAATGGCATTCCAAGAGACCAACATAGTAAATATATCATCGATCCGACCTCCGGTTGTCGAGTTATGTCGAGTTGTAAGTTACATGAAAATGTTGTTCTTGGACACTTGGTCACTCTTGGTATGGGAGAAAAAAAACAAATGGAGAAACAAGATTGCATGAATTTGGCCCTGACAGGTGTGTATGAAAAATTTCAACATGGGAACACCACCAAGACTTGCACAGAGGAGGATTTTTCAAAGTTGATCCACCAATGCGAGAGTTGCATTGAAGGAAACTGAGCAAAACCCTTGTTTATGAAACTGATGTGTAGTAGAGTCACTGGGCCATGAAAATGCGGTAGAGAGGTCCCTCTAGAGGTACTGGCATGCCAAGAGACCAATGGAGTCAACATCTCATCGATCCGACCTTCGGTTTCTGAGTTATGTCGAGTTGCAAGTTGCATGAAAATGTCATTCAGGGACACTTGGTCACTCTCGGTCTGGGAGTGAAAAAACTAATGGAGCAACAAAATTGCATGTTATTGGCTTTGACAGGTGTGTATGGCCAATGATGACATGGGAACACCAACAAGACTAGCATGGAGGAGGGTTTTTCAAAGTTGACCCACCAATGCAAGAGTTGTATTGAAGGAAAATGAGAAAAACTCTAGTTTACGAAACCGATGGATAGTGGAGTCACTGGGCCATGAAAACATGGTAGAGAGGTCCCTCTAGAGCTGATTGCATGCTAGGAGACCAATGGATTCGATGAATCATCGATCCGACCTATGGTTTCCGAGTTATGTCGAGTTGCAAGTCGCATGAAAATGTCGTTCAGGGACACTTGCTCACTCTCGCTCCGGGAGAGAAACCAAACAGAGCAACAAGATTGCATGACATTGGCTCCAATAGTGGTGTATGGCCAATGTCGACATGGGAAAACCACCAAGACTGTAATGGAGGAGGGTTTTTTAGATTTGACCCACCAATGCGAGAGTTGCATTGAAGGAAATTGAGAAAAACCCTAGTTTATGAAACCGATGCACAGTAGAGTCATTGTGCCATGAAAACGTGGTAAAAAGGGCCCTCTAGAGGTAATGGAATGCCAGGAGACCAATGAAGTAGACAACTCATCGATCTGACCTTTGGTTTCTGAGTTATGTCGAGTTGCAAGTCGCATGAAAATGTCATTCAGGGACACTCGGTCACTCTCGGTCTGGGAGCGAAAAAACAAATGCAGCAACAAGATTGCATGTCGTTGGATCTGAAAGGTGTGTATGGATAATGTCGACATGGTAACACCACCAAGACTAGCACGGAGTAGGGTTTTTCATAGTTGACCCACCAATGTGAGAGTTGCATTGAAGGAAATTAAGAAAAACCCTAGTTTAGGAAACTGATGCACAATAGAGTCACTGGCCCATGCAAATGTGGTGGAGAGGGCCCTCTAGAGGCAATGGCATTCCAAGAGACCAACAGAGTCAATGATTCATTGATCCGACCTCTAGTTGTCGATTTAGGTTGAGTTTCAAGTCGCATGAAAATATCATTCACGGACACTTGGTCACTCTCGGTTTGGGAGCGAAAAACCAAATTGAGCAGCAATATTGCATGGTGTTGGCTATGACAGGTGTGTATGGCCAATGCCGACATGGGAACACCACCAAGACTTGCACGAAGGAGGGTTTTTCAGAGTTGACCCACCAATGCTAGAGTTGCATTGAAGGAAACTGAGCAAAACCCTAGTTTATGAAACCGATGCATAGTGGAGTCACTGGGCCATGAAAATGTAGTGGAGAGGGCCCTCTAGAGGGAATAGCATGCCAGGAGACCAACAGAGCTGACAGCTCATTGATATGACCTCCGGTTCCTGAGCTATGTCAAGTTGCAAGTTGCATGAAAATATCGTTCAGGGACACTTGGTCACTCTCGGTCCGAGAGAAAAAAAACAAGTGGAGCAGCAAGATTGCATGATGTTTTCTCTAACAGGTGTGTATGGCCAATGCTGACATCAGAACACCACTAATACTGGCATGGAGGAGGGCTTTTCAAAGTTCACCCACCAATGCAAGAGTTGCATTGAAGGAAACTGAGAAAAACCTTAGTTTACGAAACCGATGCACACTGCAGTCACTAGGCCATGCATGTTAGAATAATCTACCCATAGTTACCTACCTTAGACATTAATTTTAATTATTTTTTTCTTATTACCTAGTTTCCTAGATTCCATTCTATGCTAGTTTCCTTCTACAAGTCCTAAAAGTCAACACATGCTAAAAATGAGTCATGGAGCACTTGGGAAACATCCTGGAAACCCAATTTAGCATGTCTACTTTATTCCAGATCCTCCAAAGTGAATATCTACTTTTTTCTGAAAAGCTGCCTTGTTTTATTCTGATTTAAGGCAAAAGGAAAAGCTAGACTAGGTGTAGTTGACTTGTTTTTTTCCAACATCATCCTCCTTCATTTTCTCCAAATAAAAGCATGTATGAGTTTTCTTTCCATCCCTCTTTATCTTTCCCACTTGACTTAGCAAATTCGTGAGCATCTTCATAGATTTGGAAACTACTTCATGCACCTATGGGGGATTTGACTAGATTTAGTAAGCCTACTTTTTTACTATTTCGAATGGCATATTTATGCATTCAATTCTCTCATGTAATGATATATTACAGTAGCCTATTACTTCACAAGGTTGGATATTGTACACTTATTGAATACAAATCAATGTTATGATCCAATTTCAGTCTCCTTTGGTGTGAATTTTGCATGATTGATTAGCAATTTTGTGAGTGTAATTTTTCTATCTCTTGGGTTCAATTTCCAAATGGTATCAAAGCCTTTGTAGATTAATTTTTACCCTTCCTTATTTCTATTGCAGGTTCGACATCTTGACTGGAAGCGCATTCTGCTAACTGGAGGGCACAGTTTCTGAGCTATGGACCAATCTCAGAATATCATCTTGCCTCCATTGAATTTATTTGAGTGGAAAGCTGAGATGGAGATATTATTGACAGTGAAAGGTATCTACAGGGTGACTATGGAAACTGAGGCATAGCCTAATGCAGCTGCAGAGAAAATTAAATGGCACAACATGAGGGATGAGGCCTATGGTCTTTTGTGTCTAAGCATTTCAAGAGACCTCCTCTTCCATCTTGATGGATTGGCATCACCTAATTAAGTGTGGGAGAATATATAAGATATTTTTTGAAATATAGATAAGATGAGAGGACATCAAATCAAGAATGAGCTGATCTCCTTGAGTCCCAGTAGCTTTGAATCATTGCAACTCTACTATTCCAAGTTTAAGGACCTTGTTTCGCAGTTGAAACAATGTGGGATTGAAAAGAAGGAAGAGAAACTAGTTTTGGCCATGCTCTCTAAGCTTGGTCCTGACTATTCGGTGTTTTTTTTTACCTTCCATGCCACCAAGTTGAAATCTCGAGCCTAGAAGATGCCTAAGCTTGCAGAGTTCATGGAACCCCTCACACAGGAACAAGATAAGTTGGTAATGATGGGAACCATCAAACCTTCCAAAGACAAAGATTTGGTTGTTGGAGATTCAAAGGTAGATTAAAAAAGCAAGAAAAAATCTAAAAAGCCACCTGAGCAAAAGAGAGACAAGAACAAGTCTCAAGAGGAGCCCCAAGGTTCCAAGAAGAACTCCCAGAGGAAGAAGAACGAAGGAGAAATGAGCAAGTGCGCATACTGCAATAAGGGATATCATCCTGAGAGCTCTTGTATGAAGAATTAAATTGACATGTTGACCCAACTCCTAGAGAAGAATAACATATCCCTTCCTAATTGCTCAAATAAGAGGGAAGGAGAATCAAATTCAGAGGACAAAGAGAGAGTACATGCCTTGGTTGCTGGAACATCAAGCTCACCTAGCTTCATCATAGACTCTGGAGCTTCTAGACATATGGTTTTGACAAAAGAGAAATTATCCTCTCTTGACATGTCGAAAGGTCCACCAATAGTTTTGGGAGATGACTCTCTCACTGACAGTTTGGGGAAGGGAAGGATTGATCTTGACCATGGTAAGTTCAATAATGTGTTGTATGTTCCAGGTCTTGCCTCTAATCTCTTTTTAGTGTATCAGATGACTCATACTGGTTCTCCAAAGAAGATCATCTTCTCCACTAATGATGTTGAGATCACTAAGATTTCAAATGGTAAAGTCATAGCAAAAGGTGTTGTAGATCACACTTTGAAGGTATGCAATTTTTCCCATTTTCTACCCTACTCAAACCCCTCTGCTCTTCTGATTCATGCTAATGAAGAAAGAATGATTTGGCATGAAATATTTGGCCATCTTAACTACAAGTATCTTTCTTATTTGAGTGAAAAATATATGGTCATAGGGTTACCAAATATCAAGTTTTCCAAGGTGTTCTGTCAAGGTTGTATCCTAGGAAAACACCTAGAGCACAAGTATGAGAAATCTAGTCATGAGAAAACCTCTACACCTCTTGAGCTGATCCACAGTGACATTTATGGTCCATTCCCTCATATTTCCATGATTCAAGCCAAATATGCACTAACCTTAATAGATGATTTTTCCAAGTATTGTTGGGTTTACTTCCTAAAGCATAAGTCTGAAGTTCCCTCATATTTCCATGAGTCAAGCCAAATATGCACTAACCTTCATAGATGATTTTTCCAAGTATTGTTGGGTTTACTTCCTAAAGCATAAGTCTGAAGTTCTTGACCTCTTCAAAGTCTTTAGAGCCTTGGTTGAAAACCAGTCTCAGAGGAAACTCAAGATCCTCATATCTGAAAATGGTGGTGAGTATGTAAATTCTGAGTTCATTTAGTATTGTAAAGATACAGGTATTCAAATGCAGCATTCAATCCCTTACACACCACAAGAAAATGGTGTTGCTAAGAGAAAGAACAGATCACTGAAGGAGATGGCAACCTGCATGATGGAGGCTAAGACTTTTCCACCAAAGTTTTGGGCCGAGGATATAAACTATGCATCCTACATCTAGAATAGGGTGCCTCATAAGTAGATTTATGGTATGAATCCTTTCGAAGCTTGGAGTGGGCACAAGCCAGATGTGACCCATTTCAGGATTTTTTGGCTCCAAGGCTTGGCCTAGAATTCCAACCGAAAAGAGGAAGGCTTTGCAGCCCCAAATCCAAGAGTGCCTATTTGTTGGGTATTCTAAAGATTCAAAAGGGTACAATCTGGTAAACTTGAGCACTAACAAATCTTTCATTGAAACAAGTGTTCAGTTCCAAGAAGAGCCTTTAGTAGCAATTGAAGTTGGAGAGTCTTCTTCACCACCAGATCCATTGATTTTAACTAGAGAGACTAATGAGTTTTCTGATTCTGATATGTCTAATAATGATGATTTGATTGTAGATCCTAACAGTCCTACAATACCAAAATGGGAAGCAAATACCATTCATGCAGCTAGGGAACTAGCTGTAAATCCTAGTGACACTAGGAGGACTAGATCTCAATTTGAGAGTGCCCTTTGTGTGAAAGATCCTCTATTTGCTGAGAAGTGTTATCTGATAGTTGAATTAGATCAACATACATATGAATATGCAGCACATGATCCAATATGGAAAACAACCATGAAAGAAGAATTCAGCTTGCTCCAGACGAACAACACTTGGGAACTGGTTGATCTTCCCCCTGGGAGGAAGCTAGTTCAATGTAAGTGGGTTTTCAAGAATAAGTTTGCTACTGATGGTTCACCTTTGAAACATAAGGAAATATTGGTATCCAAGGGCTACTCACAAGTACATGGTATTGACTACAATGAAACCTTTGCACCAGTTGCAAATATGGACTCCATAAGGCTAACTCTAGCCATTGCAGCTTCAAAGCAGTGGGAGGTACATCACATGGATGTGAAGTGTGCTTTCCTAAATGGAGATATCACTTAATAGATTTACATGCAGAAACCTAAAGGGTTTGTTTCTAATCCATATTTAGTGTGCAGGTTAAAGAAATCATTGTATGGGCTCAAGCAAGCCCCCATGGCTTGGTATGCCAAGATTGATGGATTTTTGCTATCACTAAGTTTTGTTCAATGCAAGTCTGATCCTAATGTATATTTGAAGCTGATTCATGGTTCTTCGATGATTATTGTCTTGTATTTGGATGACCTTGTGATTACAGGAAGTTCAAAGAAATATATTGCCTCCTTGAAGGATGCAATGAACCATGCATTTTCTATGACAGATTTGGGATTGTTGAGCCAATTCTTGGGTCTCAAAACTGCTCAATACCAACATGGAATTAAAGTACATTAGTCCAAGTATGCTCTGGATTTGCTAAACAAGTACAACATGAAATATTGCAATCCAAGCAAGACTCCCTTCCTTTCATGAGTTAATCTTGAAGAAGCAGGTTCTTCTCTTATGGTAAATAATACACTGTATAGGCAGTTGATTGGGTGTTTGCTTTATCTTACACACACTCGACCTGATCTATATTATGTATTTAGTGTGGCTTAGAGATACATGGATCAGCCTCATGAGATCCACTGGAGAGCAGCCAAAAGGATCGTAAACTTTGTTCAAGGAACAAGAACTCATGGGATCTTCTACAAAGAAAAATATGATCTTGATTTGATTGGGTTTACTGACAGTGATTGGGAAGGTGACAACACAGATTGAAAGTCTACATTAGGATATGTGTTCATTCTTGCAGAAGAACCAATTAGCTGGTCAAGCAAGAAGCAGAGTGCCATAGCACTCTCATCTATAGAAGTAGAGTATAGAGGAGTTGTAAATGCAACAAATCAATGTCTGTGGTTGTAGGGGATACTTGGAGAATGTGGTTTCGAATCAGAGTTTTTAACTATTATCTACTGTGATAATCAGAGCACCATTTGATTATACGATGATCCAGTTTAGAGACATCGAACCAAGCACATTGAGATCCATATGCATTACATCAGACAACTTGTGCATGATGGCACCATTGATCTACTCTTATGTGCATCTTTAGAACAAGTAACATACATCTTCAACATAGTTTTTTGTGAGAAGACCTTCAGCAATCTCAAATCACTACTGGGGATTGTTGATCATGTTGTGAAGCATGATTGATGACAATATTTCCAAAATTTTGTTTTTCTTGCCCATGTTTAAGGGAGGATTTTCCCACTAGGTTTCTGCCTCTTTCCTTGGTTGTATGGAGAAGAAGTATGTAAAGGGTGACTAAGAATTGTTGCTAGGCCCTATATTTTTCTGATATTTACTCATAAATTTAGGCTTAAGGGGGGGGTTTTTAGAATAATCAACCCATAGTTACCTACCTTAGACATTAATTTTAATTATTTTTGTCTTATTACCTAGTTTCCTAGACTCCATTCTATGCTAGTTGCCTTATACAAGTCCTAGAAGTAAACACATGATAAAACTGAGTCATGGAGCACTTGGGAAACATCCTGGAAACCCAATTTAGCATGTCTACTTTATTCCAGATCCTCCAAATCGCATATCTGCTTTTTCTGAAAAGCTGCCTTGTTTTATTCTGATTTAAGGCAAAAGGAAAAGCTAGACTAGGTGTAGTTGACTTGTTTTTTTCCCACATCATCCTCCTTCCTTTTCTCCAAATAAAATCATGAATGAGTTTTCTTTCCATCCCTCTTTAGCTTTCCCACTTTACTTAGTGAATTTGTGAGCATCTTCATAGATTTGGAAACTGCTTTATGCACCTGTGGGAGATTTGACTAGATTTAGTAATCCTACTTTTTGACTATTTTGAATGGCATCTTTATGAATTTGATTCTCTCATGTAATGATATATTGCAGCAGAATATTACTTCACAAGTTTGGCTATTGTACACTTATTGAATACAGATCATTGTTATGCTCCAATTTCAGTCTCGTTTGGTGTGGATTTGCATGATTGATTCGCAATTTTGTGAGTGTAATTGTTCTATCTCTTGGGTTCAATTTCCATAATTCAAACATGGTGGATAGGGACCTCTAGAGGTAATGGCATTCCAACATATCAACGGAGTCGATGGCTTATCGATCTGACCTCTGGTTGTCGAGTTATGTTGAGCTGCAAATCGCATGAAAATGTCGTTCAGGGACACTTGGTCACTCTAGGTCTGGGATGACATGCTAATTGTTGGGCATGGTAAGAGAATTATTAAAAGGTTGAAGAAGGGATTGGGAGGTCAATTTGCAATGAAATCTTTGGGTCCAACACAACAAATATTGGGCATGAACTATATTTCTCCAAAAAAGGATAGAAGAAATGTTATAGAAACTATATCACTTAAACATGAACAACTCTTTGACTCAAATAGAAGAAGGATAAAAACTTACTAGAATAGCAATTAAAATTTATAGATGAAAGCATAATGCACAATTCAAATACCATTTCACAATATTAGAGCAATTATTTTTTTATTAGTAGCCCGATGCAACACAAATTGGAGAGAAAGTTGCAAAAATAGTGGTTTACTAGGCAGGACATGTAGAGAAAATATAAATTGCGGAGTTAGAAAACCTGTGAAGGACATGATGTTTAAACTCTTGTAGAAAAGGTAAGAGAAACATGGGTGAAAGATTAAACTAGTGAAGGGTGTCTATTGAAGATACATGCATCAAACATTTTCACTTGAAAGTTAAATTCAAATAATTCAATCTCTAATTAAAAAGAATAGAAGGAATTGAGAATGCAAATGATGAAAATTTGTATTCTTGCGTAGCTTTAGTGGATAGCAAGAAGTAGTGTGAAAGGGATGGAGAAAATAGTCATTTGTCTCTAGTCAAAATAGTCAAATGTAGAGAATTGTGTGCTTGTGCAAGCTAACATGTCAAATTCTGGATGCTAGTTCCATGAGTGGTTGAAATTGACAGCTACTATTAAAAGACAAGATGATCATGATAACTTACTCCGCTTTCTATGTGAACTTTGTAAAATCCTTTCCCTTTCCATCTATATCGATGTCATGTCAGAATATATAGCATGTATAAATACTTATTACCAAGATGGTGCATAAAACAGATCATACTTGGTAATAAGTATTTATACATGCTATATATTCATACATGACATCGATATAGATGGAAAGGGAAAGGATTTTGCCACGGGGACTTCACTTAGTGAAAGTATCACATAGCACGTGTGATCATGGGATATTAAAGAATACCCTTAATTTCCAGAGATATTGATCCAAACTCTTTTTGTTGAAACCCCCTCCCAATACTTAAAACCTCCTCCCCACCCATTTTTATACCTCAATCCTTATAACCCACCCTACCCACCCCCACCTTAAACCCCTCATCCCCCCCAATACTTGTAATATATTGGTTCAATTTTTGATAATTTTAAAACCCACAATATGAAATAACGTGATAGGATATTGGTCAACAAGTAAAGCCCTCGTGGATTTTGCAGAGTTCACATAGAAAGCAGAGTAAGTTATCATGATTGTCTTGTCTTTTAATAGTAGTTGTAAATTTCAATCACTCATGGAACTGGCATCCAAGTAGAGTGTAAGTGCAATTACCCAATCTCATTCAATATAGCCAGCTAGATCATCTCTATTGCTAATTGCCTCCATCAATCTCTCGTGCTCTGAATGAGGCAAGAAGTAACGTACCTTGGTTGAGTTATTCGTTGACATTGTCTGTAGATGGATGTTCATGCCAACAATCAAGTTTGTGAAGTGATAGACCACAAAACCTGGTCTGTAATCCATGAATACATGCCCACTAGTTCTTCTTTATTTCCCATCTAGTGTAAGATATTCACCCTCAATTATGATCGAGCGCATAGGAAATTGATTTCCTTCATCATCAATCAATGATCCATTGAGGATTTGCTTACCTTGAATGCATCATGCCAACCAATAATCCATTTCCCATTCATTGTCTTTCAGGGCAACAACTGCATATATGTGTCCTGGTTATACAAGATCTGAGATATGGTCGTAGTCTGTCGAAATCCCTGACTGACCCTCCTCTAAGTGGGTTGTTTCATCGACTACACATGGATCTACTGCAAGTGACACATGATCCCAATCATCGACCCAATCCATGCATTCACATTCATCCCATTCACCACTGCTACAAGGGCTACAAAAGCAAGCGAGTTTCCACGTCCATATTTCAAATGGGGGGTTGTTTGAGCTTCGAACCGAATTAAATACACGTGTTCCTTATAATATGCTGCAACTATAGGAACATGATCGATCTATGTCAACCACATGCCAAAAATTCTTGACTGGCCTTCCTACCACTTTAGTTCGATCTGGCATTGTTACAGAGTGCCATTGAACTATGGATTCTGCATATTTGATATGGGGGTTTTTGATAAACCCCATATCCTCCCTCCATAGTGCAGTCTTGATGCATGCACCGGCTTCGTCATGCTCACCTTTTCCATGCCTAGTCTCAAATTGGTTCCATATATGCGACACATTATAAGTCTTATCTAACATACTCATCCATTGGAATACTTGGGAATTTTTGAACTAGCCCGAACAACCATCTGACCATATCTAATGTTGATCCATCTGTATATCTCCCTCCTTTAGCTGATCATAGAAAATTCAAAAATAGTGTTGCACATAATGCAGATCATGGCATCTGTCATCACTTATGTAAAATTTTGTCTCCTTCTGTATTATCCTGTTGTTAACGTTGCTCTCAAGGCCATGCTTATATGTAATATGTACCATGATGGTGACTTGGTTGGAATGGTAGTAATGACTCTGAATTTCATTTTGTGGCTAAAGAGTGTAGTTTTCTATAAAATCCACAATTGACAATATGGTCCCAACGTGAAATATGTCCCTGCATTTTCTGTACTGCTCATCCTGCCATCGCGCTACATGCACATGTTGAACATACTCCTCGTTTTTCTTGTAGAACTCCATCAAAAAATCACATACCCATACATGTTGCCATGAAAACAATGATCATATTAGAATGTGACCTTTAAAGAATGTATATGTAGAAACTAAACATGTAAGAGAAAAAACATGCAATAATCATTTGCACCTGTGACTTCACCAGTGCAATCTTTTTACTTTCCTTCACACTATCTAATTGATAGGTTACATACTTGAAGCTCTGCATCTCCATGCTCATATTACCAAATTGACGCTCATCACTTCCATGAATGCAACGGTTCAAAAGATCAAACCCACTGCACCTAGAACAATTCCCATATAGACATGATTTTCCATAGTAATTTTTTCCTTCATGCCTTGGACACATGATTCTGACGATAAAATATCTCGATGCATTCGGTGGTATTATGGATTCATTGTAGCCATGCTCAAGGTTAGTATGCAAATCACAAAGTATATGTTTATACGTGTCATAAAAATATTCATATTCTACATGGTATCTACAACAACATGTGTTTCAATCAATGCATATATGAATGTACCATGGTTTACATTTCTCAAAGGACCTTTGGCCCAGGTTCAATTGTGTGTGCTCATTCTTGAATCTCTCATAGAGTTCAGTCTGTGTTGTGTCAAGGAAGTGTTTGACGTGGGGTTCATGTTTAGTAGAACCTTTTCTCAGCTTTAGCACATCTCTTTGATTAGATGAAGGTCTTGTATGATCCTGCAAGAACGTTTGTACTAATTCCTTAACAACATCAATTAGCTTCATATCTCGATGAGGCAACCTGCCGACAAAATCCCAACAATATTTTCCACCTGGAGTCTACAGATTTTCTCTTATAACAGAGTACGTATGAACAATTTTTATATTTAATTTAAGTATCTGAGAAGTGTGTGAAAGGAGGCGACGTTGTCGTGTGGACTTGCTTACAATTGATTCTGATAACACATCGAGCCGCACAAAGATATTTAGTATGAGACGTCTTCCCGATTGCATTAAAATAAAATTGGAGATTTATAATAATATGATTGTTATCCTCTGAACTTCTAACCATCTTTATGCCAAAAATTGTCCTAACAGCAACTAAACAATTTGACTTTAAACATAGTAATAATTGACATTTACCTGCATCGCCTTTGGATTCAAAATATTCCTTCATTAATTTGTTACATTTCCAATTGATAGTGCGTTTAGGAAACTTACCTTCAAGGCGTGACAGACAACTTTCATCCACATGGATATGTCTAGGAGTCCTTTTTCTTGCAGTAGACAGTCGAGTTAGGGAAGGTGGACATGAGCTACGGATCCCAAGGATTCTTTGTTATGGTGAATCATTCACATGTCAGTCCATATTGGGAGTGTGCTCGACATGGTTGTGGTCTTCTGGAAGAGATTGCAAATTTATCATTGCTCCTAGGTCCAACACTTCATACTGAATTTCTCTCAATACACCTATGTATTTAAGAGATTCAACATGGCTCATTGATGGATTTTTTGTTGGAGATTGTGTTGTTGAGTTGGGTCTGTTGAATGCAATCGCTTCACCTGTGATTTTGAAGTAGAGGTTGTTATGTCATCAACTATGTTAGGATCAGTTGCAGTATCAGTGGAAATGTCTGGACCATGTCTCACTCTCTCCATTGCCAACCTAGCCTTTTCTCTTACCTCATTTTCCTTTTCAATGGGAGTATTCCTTCTAGTTTTTCTTTCTCTTTTACGTGAGTTTCCCATATCCGAAAGTTTCTTTATCAAAACTATGAGTTCTACCCCTACATAAGAAGCAACAAATAAGGTATTAGTTCCATTATACAAGATACATGACTCGTTCCAACATAAATAACTAAATTATAGATATGTTAGTATGCCAATTACTGGCATTGATACATAATCGTTGATTAAAGGTTTCTCTTTATGTTCGGACCAAATTTTCATTTCTATACTTTATTTGAGTCAAGTAAAGATAGTCAAGTTTGCAGTTATTACAGCTATAGGATTCTGACTTCCTTTTTGTTCAAAAAGTATTGGAAGTCAAAATAAGATGAGTGAAATGAGCAGGTTGCAAATCCCTCAAAAAAAGAAGAAATAATTGAGGTAGAGGCATCCCTGTTAAGCTCAAAGGCATGTTATGATAAATCTAGAATAAAGAGGAGAGCATGGACAAATTGGTGAACTGTTCAATATGGACCCTCTCCCATGATTGCTTCCAAGTTTTTAATACAAATTGAAGAGTCTCAATATAGAAACTCATCTATGCCATCCTTATGGGAAATCGAAATATATTCATGTGCAAATGGTTATTGGTACATTGCAGACTTCATCTTGTATAGAGAATATGGACAACTTGCTGAACTATTCAATATGGACCCTCTCCCATGATTACTTCAAAGGTTTTTTGTTAAATTGAAGAGTCTCAAGAGATAAATTCATCTATGCCATCATTGTGTAAAATCAAAATATATTCATGTGCAAATGTAAATTAATTAACATTGCATACTTCATCTTGTATGGAGAATATGAGACTTGTTTAGATGTGAAGTTGGGATTTATTCTTGTGAAATTAAATGTTGTCTATGAGAGATATATTGTTGTAGGCATATCATAAAACATAAATCAATGAAATGATCTGAAAGCTTGTGAATTAAAACAATTATTCACAATTCACCATACCTATTCAAAATGATCTCTTCTTCCAATGAAAACTTGTAGTGTGAATCTTTCCACTAACTTCCAGGACCACTAAATATGTTTGTTAGATTCCAAGAGTGATCTTCTATCCAATAGATCAAAGAGTGGTGATGGATTGTGAGCCAAATTGCACAGTTCAGGAGCACAAAACATGCGAACAGCAAAAGAAAACCCATGAAAATAAGTAGCAATCCCAGGAATCCAAAACTCTATTTTTTACCTACTAATAGGTACGCGCACGCGTGTATAAGACCGTGCGCAAATTGACGCGCACAAAAACTTAAAGGTGCACGCACCCCTGTCTAACATTTAGAGCATTTACTCACTAATGTTTATTTCATTTAATGACTAACGTTCTTCAACAACGACTTCGTATTCATGATTATTTCAAGTACTTTTAAAATATATTCTAAAATCTATCATCATCATCACCACTACAATATAGTCTAAACCTATCATCATCATGGTCATCCTCATCCTCATCATCATCACCATCACCATCATTGTTCACCATCATTGTCATCATCATCATTGTCATCATCATCATCATCATCATCATCATCATCCTCATCATCATTCATCATCCTCATCATCATCATTGTCATCATCCTCATCATCATCATCACCAACATTGTTCATCATCATCATCACCAACATTGTTCATCATTGTCATCATCATCATCATCCTCATCATCACCATCATTTTTCATTACCACCATCATTGTTCATCATCATCCTCATCGTCATCATCATCATCACCGTCATTGTTCATCATCATCATCATCATCCTCATCGTCATCTTCATCATCATCACCATCATTGTTCATTGTCATAGTCATCATCATCCTCATTCTCATCATCGTCAACATCCTCATCATCCTCATCATCATCACCATCATTTTTCATCGTCATAGTCATCTTCATAGTCATCATCATCCTCATCATCATCATCATCTTCGTCATCAACATCATCGTCCTCATCATCGCAATCATCATCATCATCATCATAATCACTGTCACCATAGTAATAGTCATTGTAATCATCATCCTCATCATAATCACCATCATTTTTCATCATCATATTCATTATCATCCTCCTCCTCATCATCATCGTTGTCATCAATATCATCATCCTCATCATCTTAATCATCATCATCATCATCATAATCATCGTCATCATCATCATCATCCTCATCCTCATCATCATCATCATCATCATCCTCATCATACTTGTCCTCATCATCGTCATCATCATCACCGCCATTATTCATAATCATCCTCATCATCATCCTCATAAACATCATAGTCATCATCCTCCTTGTCATCATCATCATCATTGTTCCTCATCATCGTCATCATCAACATCATCCTCATCCTCATCCTCATCATCCTCATCCTCATCCTCATCATCATCACCATCACCATCATTGTTCATCATCATTGTCATCGTCATCATCATCGTCATCATTGTCATCATCCTCTTCATCATCATAGTCATCATCCTCATCATCATCATTGTCATCATCCTCATCATCATCATCATCACCAAAACTGTTCATCATCATCATCCTCAGCACCATCACTATTCACCATCATCATCATCGTCGTCATCATCATCACCATCATCATCATCCTCATCATCATCATAGTCATCGTCCTCATCATCATCATTGTCATCATCTTCATCATCATATTCATCATTGTTCATCATCATCATTCCATTGCAAATGCTTGAAAATAAAATCAAAGAAAAGTTTCAACTAAACCTATCATCATCATCGTCGTCGTCATTCCTCATCATCGTCGTCATCATCATCATCCTCGTCCTCTTCCTCGTCATCATCATCATCACCATCATTTTTCATCATCATTGTCATTTTCATGATCATGATCATCATAGTCATCATCCTCATCCTCTTCATCATCATAGTCATCATCCTCATCATCATCATTTTCATCATCCTCATCATCACCATCATCAACAACATTGTTCATCATCATCATCGTCATCATCATCATCGTCATCATCATCCTCATCATCGTCATCATCATCCTCATCATCATCATCATCATCACCATCATCATGATCATCGTCATCGTCATCATCATCCTCCTCATCATCATCATAGTCGTCATCCTCATCATCATCATTGTCATCATCCTCCTCCTCATCATCATCATTCCATTGCAAATGCTTGAAAATAAAATCAAAGCAAAGTTTCAACTAAACCTATCATCATCATCATCATTGTTCCTCATCATTGTCATCATCATCATCATCATCCTCATCCTCATCCTCATCCTCATCATCATCACCATCATTGTTCATCATCATCATCATCCTCATCCTCATCATCATCATCATCATCATAGTCATCATCCACATCATCATCATTGAAATCATCCTTATCATCATCATCATCATCATCATTGTTCCTCATCATCGTCAGCATCATCATCATCTTCATCATCATCTTCATCATCGTTAGCATCATCATCATCTTCATCATCATCTTCATCATCATCATCATCATTGTTCATCCTCATAGTCATCTTCATAGTCATCATCATCGTCATCATCATCATCATCTTCGTCATCAACATCAGCATCCTCATCATCGCAATCATCATCATCATCATCATCATCATAATCATTGTCATCATAGTAATAGTCATCGTGATCATCATCCTCATCATCATCATCATCATCGCCATCATTGTTCATCATCATAGTCATTATCCTCCTCCTCCTCCTCATCATTGTTGTCATCAACATCATCATCATCATCGTAATGATCATCATCATCATCATAATCATCATCATCATCATCATCATCCTCATCATCCTCATCATCATCATCATCCTCATCATCCTCATCCTCGTCATCATCATCATCATCACTATCATTGTTCGTCATCATCATCATCATTCCATTGCAAATGCTTGAAAATCAAATCAAATCAAATTTTCAACTAAACCTATCATCATCATCATTGTTCCTCATCATCGTCATCATCATCATCATCCTCATCCTTGTCCTCATCATCATCATCGTCATCGTCATCATCATCATCATCCTCATCCTCATCACCATCGTCTTCATCATCATCATCATCATCCTCATCATCATCATCATCTTCGTCATCAACATCATCATCCTCATCATTGCAATCATCATCATCATAATCATTGTCATCATAGTAATAGTCATCGTGATCATCCTCCTCCTCCTCATCATCATCATCACCATCATTGTTCATCATCATAGTCATTATCATCCTCCTCCTCATCATCATCATCGTCATCAACATCATCATCCTCATCATTGTAATCATCATCATCATCATCATCATAATAACCAGCGTAGATCCAAATCCTGGGCTCTATCAAGCGTCGAGATGGATCAAATCTCTCGAGGTGCAAACCTCTTCATAGGTATCTATTGATTTGATTCAAACCAAAAGACACATCTTTTTATTTAAGGTCCACATATAATTTTATTATTATTAATATTTAATATTATTTATGGACGACATATAATATTTTTTATTTTCTTAGGAATGAACATTGCATCATTTCCCCACACATGGTTTTAAAACCATATGCAAGGATCTCCTACAATCATGGGTTGGGTTGTTTACAATGCCTTGCACATGGTTTTAAAAACATGTGCAAGGCCAACATTTTTTGGGGGATAATTCAATTTTGTGTTTTTTTCTTGACCCACATATTTTTTTTATGGATAATTAAATTTTTACTTTTTTAAAACCATGTGCAAGGCCTCCTAAACAACCCATGATTGTAGGAAGGCCTTGCATATGGTTTTAAAACCATGTGTGGGGAAATGATGCAATGTTCATTCCTAACAAAATAAAAAATATTATATGTCGACCATAAATAATATTAAATATTAATAATAATAAAATTATATGTGGACCTTAAATAAAAATATGTGTCTTTTGGTTTGAATCAAATCAATGGATACCTATGAAGAGGTTTGCACCTTGAGAGATTTTATCCATCTCGGCGCTTGATAGAGCCCAGGATTTGGATCTACACTGGTTGTTTTGTTAGGTAGGAAGATTACAACATCTCCCCCATATTAGATTGTTTTTGTGGCCGACATTTATTTTGGCCTATTAGAAAATTTAGTTTTTATTAATAAAAATAAAGTTATGAAAGTGATATTATTTTTTATTTTGTGTTACAAAATCTCTCCCATAATATTCACTATCACTATATTTTTTTGCTGACACTATCACTATTTTTTTTTTCGACATGTTAGTAACGTTACATCACGTTACAAGATCTCCCCCATACTGGGCTGTAGAGCGCCTCTCGGCGCAATAATCGTCATCATAATCATCGTCATCATACTCATAGTCATTGTGATCCTCATCCTCATCATCATCACCATCATTGTTCATTATCACCATCATCATTACCATCGTCATAGTCATCATCATTGTCAACATCCTCCTCCTCATCATCATAGTCATCATCCTCATCATCATCATTGTCATCCTCCTCCTCCTCATCATCATAGTCATCATCCTCCTCATCATCATCATAGTCATCATCATTGTCATCATCCTCCTCCTCATCATCATAGTCATCATCCTCATTTGATCATCATTGTCATCATCCTCCTCCTCCTCCTCATCATTCTATTGCAAATGCTTGAAAATAAAATCAAAACAAAGTGTTTACTTAACAAATGCGTGCACGCGTCCCTAATGCACACACACAAAGTAGCACGAACGCGCTTTTAGTCTGTGCACACCCATAGAGCACGACCGCGCTTCTAGTGCGTGCACGTTATGTTTTAAACTACGCGTGCACGTGATTTAAATTTAGTATTTTGGCGGCACCTTTTTTCCAACCAACGTGGTTGATGACTTGGCTGCTTTGGTTTTAGGTTCGGGTTGCCCAACCAAGTGGTTTGGACTGTCTTATGACATAAAAACTTGTTTTTTACCACTTCTCCTATTTCGTGCATGATTTTCCATATGCCATGCTTATCTACTGTTAATGAAAAGTCATACACTTGGGTAACTCTGTCGGTAGATTCTGAATATGTAATTTTTATTTAAATCTATTATCTTTTTCTATTTTTTATTTAATTTTAAATGGACTAACGTCAATCTAACACAAAAGGTAGGCTATTTTCTTCGGATATAACTTTTGATTGCCTCGGCTATTTAAAAAACGGAAAAGAACCCACACAAGAAGACACAAAGACCTACATCCTTAAAAAAAATATCGTTGATTGACTATGTTAAGACCAAGATGTGGTGGACCAATGCTTGACCTTGTCATTTTAGGGTGTCATTGACTTCCTTAATTTGAAAAATAAAAATTATAACATAAATAAATATGGAGAAATAAGGCTGCACTAGACACACCTGTTATCTACAACTCTATATAATTTTTTTCACAAAATTCCACCATTTGCATACCAAACGAGTGGACCAACGCAAACATATTCATTATTTTTTGGGAAAAAATAATATACCAACCTTAGAAGAACCTCATTTTTTGGGATTTATGCTTAGTTTCCATAAATAAAAGTTATATATTCCGGAAGGTAATCCGATTGTCCACGTTTCATATTCTTACACTATATTCCAAAAAGTTGTGTTGGATTTTTATATTGGTTTTGCATGAGTTTTCAATAAAATCAGTATAGTGCATGGCCTTTAATGTAAATACTAGTTTCCTTGTGTAGAGGACTAGGGTTATTTTTTTTCAATTTATTAAGAGTGTTCAAACTCTCCAAATTCTCTATAAAATAGGGTGGTTAGTTATCTCATTACACATAAATGAGAACATTCACATTTTTGTTCTTGATGTTTCTTTCCATTGAATTATTATTATGTAACCCAAAGAGATTCTAATATTTTCTAAACAATTTTATACTTTTGTGAATAAAAAAATTTACATAAACTCTTGAAAATTGTGGATATAAAAATATTTTGACATTAAACCTTTAAACAAGTTTATGTTCTTTACTACTTATTTACACTTGTTTATAAAGTGTTATATCAAATTGTCATTATCTCACAAGTTATTTTTGTTTATATCTTAAAATTATTGTTGTTAAGTTTACTAACTTGAATACCACAAAATGTATTAGCTTACTATGATTAGTATTCATAAACATGTTTAAGTCATAACACAAATGTATATTAGTATATACAGATAATCACTTTAAAAAATGAGGAACTAAGTTGCTTTGGACCATTCTACTTGTTAAACAAAATTCATCCCAAATCTATTAAAAAAACTCAATAATCATAAAATGGCAAGTTCATCAACTCAAAACCCAACATGACTAGAAATGAGGTGATTTAGTTAACAATTATACAACACCATAAAATTACGTGGCAAACATGGCATCTATTTCCTATGACTTTTAGCTAGCCAATGTTGTTGTGTTTTAGTTTACAAATGTGCTTTTTTATGCTTGTGTCTTGTATGTGATGAAGTTCACCAATCATCTTTCATGACAATTAACATACGTAATAGTTGGGATTTGGTGAAAATGATTTATCTCTTCAACATACATCAAAATTTGTTTTCCATATGTTTAGTACATGTTGCTACTGCTATGGTAGAGGAAGAGAGATGGAAGACTAAGAATAAACAACCCACAATTAATCCAATTAAATTGATCAAAACAAATGGTTGTGTGTAGATATCTATGTAAGATGACGACTTTTAATAGGTTGTTATTATTGTAAGGTATTATTCCCACTCATGTTACTACATTATCCCAAACCCCATGTTGCTTTATGATTTGGAATGTTTCATAGAACATGTGTTATAAAAAAACCTAATTTGTTTGAATGGCACTACTTCATCATTAAGCTAGTGGTGAACTTAAATAATATAACCAAAATAGGAACAACCATCCAATTTATTTTCCAAAGAAAGAATGAAAGTGAAATTTCAAGGATATAACTATATTATATTTCTTGGGAATATACATCTCTTGAATATCAATGCCCAATCACTTAATTAAGTCAACTACAATTCAAAGAGGGAATGGAAGTGAAATTTCAAGTGTAATACACCAAACAATTGTTTAATTGTTTATTACTTTGAATTTTTTTATAATTTGACAAATAAAGTCAAAATAAATGTAAGGTATTATTATTATTGAATAATTAAATAACTTAGAGGAATCATAACTAAAGTAGCAGTTAAAAAGGTGTTTGCTGACCCACAAGGAGGAATGAAGAATGGAGAGAACTCTTGAGTGAGAAATCAAGTGATGAAGGAGGCTTCTTCCCCAAAATCAGGTCAAGACTCTGTGTGGAGCACTAAAGAGAAGGAGGCTCGTAAATGACTAAGTACTAGGAAAAATACTATAAAATAGTATGTCCATTGAATAAGCAGGAGGGTGACGATGGATGCAAAAATAATATATTGATGCAAAGAAATGGCACATTGATCATAACTTTCCCTTGTGATTCAGCAAACATGCTTGGGGGTTCTTGAGCAAGTAATTATTGGCTGCTATAGGAGTTGGGTGGGAGGAACGGAATCTTGAGTTCTATTTTTTCGACAATGGTGACAAGTTCCTTGCTAAATTTATCTATTGTTTTTGTCTCGATAATTACTGTGTAAAAGTTGATTATAATTCTGAGTATATTTTTACAAACTTAGATCATATAATGTGTTAATTAGCTTCTTTTTACATGTTTAAATATTTTATACTTTGTTCGAAATTATTTTTCTTATGTACATGAATATAGAAGTTGCAGATTATTTTTCCTATATAGAATACAAGAATTTTAAATTGTAAACAAATATAAATATGTTATAGATTGAAGAAGTATTAAATATATCTAAATATAAATCAATTATTTATTCTTCAAGACAAATACATATTTATGATAAGTAAAGACAGAGGCTTCTCACACAGATTGCACGTACGTATATTTAAACCCCAAATCCTTGTACTTATAATAAGTCTCTATTTTAATAACTATTTATATAAAAATAATATATATAAACTAAAATAATTAATTAAGATTAGACAAATCCAAAGTAAAATATCTGAATAGGTCCACTAAAATAATCAAAGTAACTATGAGTCGTGAGGCATCATGAGAAGATATCGTCTCTTATCTTAAAATAAATATAAATTGACATTACAACTACAAGTCCCGTTGGGATTCAAGAAATCTACAAATTTAAAATAATTATAAATTTACATACAAAATATGAGAATCTATCTCAACTATTATCTATAATTAAAAAACAAACACATCTTAAACAAAATGATTATTTAAGATCCTAACAGATCCAACGAAACATCTAGTTAAAATATCTAATAAATCAAACCGTAGTAAAACGAAATCAAATAAAGATCTAAGAACCGGTTATCCACTAAATCAAATCCATATCTCAATCATTTCAACAGTTAAATAAAAAGAATATAATCCACGATGGATGTAATCCAATCACCCTCGAATCTTGTTTACGTTTCACAACAGATTGCCCAAATCAAATTACAGACCCAATACTTTATTAAATCGAACTTATCTTAAAAATCGATAGAGACTATAAAGCACTTTATTTTTTCCAACACTCTGAAACAAGAGTAAATCCTAGAACTATGCCTACCACTTACAATTTAAATTAAGGCATACGTGTAACTGAGCATTTATCCAAGATCCAAGTGTACAGTGAAGGAGTCACCCAAGTATATACATGCATAAACCTACTTGCAAATTAGTATAATTCGAGATTTTTTTTTTCTAATAAAGAGAGCTTCAAATAGGGTAGCTCACCTTAGGATAGAGTAAGAACAAACGTGAGAGGAGGTAACCTTATTGCCACTTTGTTTTGGCCCAAGTGCCAAACCTCCTTTGTAACCTTGGGTAACCCTGCATACATTACAAACTATAAGGAGCTATAAACACCATCAAATCCCTAAAACATGTGTGTATATAGAGAAAATCCTACCTTTGACATAAGTCTTGGGTTGTGATAACAAGGCCAAGAGTCATCCCAACTTTTCGGTGACCATTTGTTAGCACCCTCGCCTCACGTATCAAACACAGAAGAAATTGATTACAGTTCCTTAGTGTCGAAATCAATTTTTCTCAAATTGGATGCAGACATGACAATCTTACCTCATCAAAGTGCATAGAGGGACAATGGTTTGGTCCTCATATCCCATACATTGTCCTCTTCCCTTCACATTTCATTATTTCAAGATAGTTTCTGCCGAGGTTTGCAAAATCTTCTTTTGACATAAATATTAAAGATTAAAAAAACGAAGCTTGAATTTACTTGTTAAGCTAGTCGGCTTGGGAAACCTTCTTCTAGAAATAGATGTTAGCACACTGAGAATTCCACCACCTTTAAGTCTTGGAACGTCAAGCTGGAGGTCGCAGGATCAACTCTCAGGGAGGTTTCCTTAAGCCAAATGGAAGCTAAGTGACCACCATCCACCTCAAAATACCAACAAACACCATTAAAAAATGTTCAAACACAGAGCATACTGTCAACAAATTAAGAAAACCAATGGAATCCATGCCAGTATGTTCAATGAGGTCACTACATGCACCATCGTGCAGTAAAAAGTCTCTGAGTGAAACCTCGAGCAAACACAACTAGAAAACCGAACAAAAACCCTCATGATGAAGTTAATGCGGTCTTACAACCCTAAAATATTGCTCCAACGGAAAGGATCTATCATGGCACAGGTGGAGGTCCAAGATCATCTCGTTTAACAAAAGACATGCGAGTATCCGACCTCTTCACTCCGCCTCACTACACTGTCAACTCGAAACCTAGGATCAGGACATGAATTGAAACCTCTTCTTTGCAATTTGGCCACCACTTTGTGACTCCCGAGGCCATAAACCCAAACTATGGCTAAAGCATTAAACTATAAGTCACCTTGTTATATATTTGCCCCTTCACATGTAAATCCCCCGTTTCCATTATCTATGCCAACAAGTAAAAAGGATTTTACGACCAAGCTAATCATGTTGCAACAAACAACTATTTAATTTATAAACATATATTCCTTAGGATACACATCCTTGCATATCAATACTCAACAACTCAACTAACTCAATTAGATTTCCAAAAAAACAAATGAAAATGAAATTTCAAGGCTATGTTTAAAATACTTTTCTTGGAGATACACATTATTAATAATAATTTCTATTTTAAAACCCTTAAATATTAGTAATCAACTACTCAACTACAATTTAATTATTAATATTTTAAATACCTTTTATCCATACCCAACATATCAACTACAATTTCATGTGTCAAAAAATTTACTCGTCTACTTAATGTATTCCCTTCGTATAAGTGAATTGAAGAACTATAAGTATATACTTTCACCCTCACGTAAAGACCAAAACGTTTTTATATAGAGTTCCATAATTAAAACCATCCTAGGCAAATTCCAAATCAGAACGATTAAACTTTACAATAAGTATATTAGTATATTTTACAATAACTCTATTAGTATTTACGAAGTTAATCACTAAATCTTTATTAAACTTTCTCATAACTTTGGTCTCAACTTTCCCATCATTTTTAGAGTTTTCCCTTTTTCAGTATTTTCGAAACTAAATCGTGGCTCTTATTCAGAAAAATACCCTGCCAAAAGTCTGTTAATATATTCTCATAATTATGATAAGTTGGATAAATTTTGTTTTTATATAAAAATCTAAGATAAGACCCTCGATATTTTAAAACTGGCGCGCCTCCATTTATGTAGCATTTTAGAAAAAATATCCATTATGGAGTAAGCTAGCTATGGAGCAATCCTCCCTCATCGGACGGAGGAGGAGCAAAGTTAACGTTGACTTTGCTCCTCCTCCATCCGATGGAGGGAGGATTGCTCCATAGCTAGCTCACTCCATTTATTATCCCTACTGGTCGGTGGTTACATTTGATCATCCATTCTCTCATGAACGGAATACGGGCTGTCACAAGATGTCCAAGTTTACTATTCGAAGCCTACCGTTTCGTTTCTTTTTCGCTATTCTTGAATAAATTAATTGACCATTCTTTCATTTTCTAAATTATAAAATAATTTATTTCATTTCTCCATTCACATTTTTATGTGTTTTAACAGTTTGCATAAACCATTAAACATTCTACGGCAATGGTTTCATTTGTCTTTTTTCAAGAATGGTTTCATTTGTGTGTACACCCATATTTGTTGTTATAAGCTTTAAATTTTTTTATTTATTTTTCTATGGTTGATCACAAAATGAATAAACATTTCAAGTATCCTATAATTTTATAGCATATATTAAAACAATTAATGTGTATTTTGAGTTGTTACAAGTATCTAATTTGTATATTAACTTGGTAGTCATGATATATTCTAAAGTCTTTACATTTTTATAGTGTTCGTTTCAATGTATATATATTTTATAGTGTTCGTTTAAATGTATATATATTATGTTTGCTTTCTCATTATTATAATCACTATCTATTTTGAGAAAGTATTCATCTATTCATATAATGGATTATAATCTATAATGAAGTCACAAAAATATATTTTTTAATATAACATTAAACAAAAGAAATTATTTATACATAGAAGTTTTTTTAGTGAGCTTAAAAGTCCTTTCTATGTTAGACACAAATATTGGTAGTATCTATCTTATAAAGTAGTTTCTTTGGTATTTATTTTGTCGTTTGATTAATTATTATTTATTATAATTAATGTATTTATTTTTCTTTTAAATATTATATTAAAAAATTTAAAATGAGTGTTAATGTGTTTTTTATTTTATTTTTTTATAAAATTTGCTTTCTCACTTTATATGTAAATTTATTATGTTTATGTTAAGTTAGGAAAATGTGAGGATAATAGGATAAGCTATGGTAACTTATATTTAATAAGTTATACTAAGGTAGGTAGACTTAGTTGTTTAATGTAAGATAGGGTAGGGTAAGGAAGGTTTGGTAGGTTAATGTAGCGTAGGGTACTATAAAACAATGTTAATAAGTAAGAGGAGGGTAGGGAAGTTTTGGTAGGTTAAGGTAAGGTAGAGTAGAGTAAGGAAAAACAAAGTTAGTAGGTAAGAGTAGGGTAGGGTAGATTTGGTAGTTTACAGTTTATAGGTTATAATAGGGTAGAATTAGTAGGTTGGGATAGGGTAGGTAAGGTAGAGTTAGTAATTTAGGGAATAGTAGAGTTAGTAAGTTGGCGTAGGGAAAGGTACGTAGAGTGAATAGGTTAAGTTAGGGAAGGATAAAGTTCATAGGTAAGATAGTGTAAGGTATAGTTAGTAGGGTATGGTAGGGTACCATAGAATTAGAATGTTGGGGTAGGATAGGTAAGGTAGAGTTAGTAAGGTAGGATAGATTAGACTTGGTAGGTAGGGTAGAGTAGACTTGGTAGGTTGGGGTAGGGAAAGATAGGGTAGATTTCGTATATTAGAGTTAGTAGGTAGGGTAGAATAGAGATAGTAGGTTGGGGTAGGATAAGGTAGGGTAGGGTAGTGTAATGTTGGATAAAGTAGGGCATAATTAGTAGATTGGGGTAAGGAAGTTAAGGAATGGTATAATATGATTCATAGGTTTGTACAGGGAATTATAGGTTAGATTTGGTAGGTTAGGAAGTGTAGGGTAGGTGATGTTGGGATAAGTAAAGTTAGGGGCCGATGCACAATCATGGACTCCTTTAAAGACACTTTAGATGCCACATAATACTGGAAAAACCTGAAACCTCTCACTTTAGCTGAGAATTAGGGGTACTTCCCTAACGTATTTGAAGATGAAGTAAAAAGAAAAAAGATAGGTAATTGAATTAGCTTTCATAACATATAACATTTATGCAGAAAAAAATGTGTGTAAATGATTATAAAATTAGTTTCCATGAAATTGGGTTTTCAAAATTTCACTACATCATAACATATATGTTTGTGCGGGTGCAACAATATATGAGGTAAATGATGTCAATTTTGGATAAAATATTCTAGACATGTAAAGGAAATATGCGCCTAGTGCAGCACTATTTATTCCTAATTTTTCATGAATTATATGTTTTTTTATTAACTATTGAAGTCAGAAAATCTTGAAATGAAAACGTTCTGTGTGGGTGCAACACTTTCGAGGAAAACATTAATGAAATCTTTGATTTTTGTATATAATATTGTAGAGATTTCTCTCTTCTAGTGCACCATACATTTTTCCTAGAAAATGGTGACGACAATCACAAGTTATATAAAAAACAATCGTTGTATCTATTTTCGAAAACTAACGTGTGTCATTTAGAAAAATAATAATAAATAATTAAAACATACATTTGAAGGAAAAATTACATATTCAGAATTGTAAGATCGTACTCTACAATATTCTAAATTTTCATAAATAAATAAAAATTGTTCTTGTCAAAGCAAAACATGCCATCGAAACTGAGCATATTGATAGAATTCTAAAAGACAGGCAATAGCCCTAGTTTATTTGTCCTAACCAATAGGTTCGGTAGTCCAAAGCTAATTCCGAACATGATGCCAAACCTTATTCCTATCGAGTTTTTAAATTTTAAAAACACGCATATTTGTTATAGCGTTATTAATATCGCATATGCGATTCATATCACATATGCGATTAATATTGCATATGCGATTCATATCACATATGCGATTAATATCGCATATGCGTTATAACACATATGCGTTTTTGCTTAACTAGCTTGGTACGAGAGTAAAAATGAGTAAATACAAAGTTAGTGGATAGTCTTTGGGAAAAACCCCATCTAAAATGAAAAGATCATGGTAATTATTGGCCCCTCCAAAGAGGTTTAGTGTGGAAAAGGGATGACACTTAGCCTAAAATTTGTGAATGGTTGTGGATAATGAGGTCAGATTATTGGAGGTTCTTGGCACTTATTCATGACACTTAATACATAGAAGATGCTTTTTAGACTTAATGATTGAGTTTTATTACCTAACCTTTCTCTAAGGATCGAAACTCATATCTATCTCTAAATTATTCCTAATGGTACCAACACATCCACTATGAGGATAAGGATTGCGAGATAATTTATGTTTTTTTGAAGCATTATATTTTTCTGTGGATACACAAAAGAATATTTTAAGGCCTAAGGCCAAGGTGTCATCTATCGACTATGTTGAGGCTCCACGATGTATACATTATGCTCGAGAATAGCTAAGAGTTTCTCCCACAACTATGTCTCGGATATGCTCATAAGGTCATGTATGGTGGATCAAATTTCATTCGTAAAACTATATTCTAAAAAGTTTTCTTTATGTTACAAATCCTAGGTTTCATACCTTAACAATGTCGAAGACCCATGGATTCATATCTACTATCCAAAACCTTCTAATGACATCCATGTCACCACTCAAAGGAAAGGGTAACTTCAAGAGGTCATGGCTGGTCATTTGAGTTGTTTTTCATGTTCATGGATTCCTGGAAGTTTTTTTTAGAGTACAATCCCAATGTCTACTCCCCAAATAACGTCAAAGGCCACACGACCCATACCTAGTGCTTGTAAGTCATGTGAGGTGATTCTAGGTATCATTTTAGGCCTTGGATGGATATAATATTACTTTATGGACAAAGGATTTGGCTTACTTCATCAACCATGTGTAAGACCTTGAGAACCATACCTACTATTTAAAACCTCTTGATGGAACAATTATCCCCATATTTTGGGTAGGGATACCATCAATATATAGGTCCTCCATGGTAGTTTGAAGTGTCCTTATTGACCTTCAATGACTAAGGGATTCATTTAGGTTTGAAGGCTTGGGTTTCCTCCCATTTTAATGCATATGGCCCCGAGACCCATAACTACTGTAAAAAAAATCACCAATAAATCGTATATCCCTAATATAAGGCCAAAGACCCCCTAGAGAGGTCTTGTGTGGTGGATTGATACATTATTATTTCCTCTAGATCCCTGGAAACTTCCTTTAGTGTCTATGACCTGGGTTTCATGATCACAGGTCAAAGGTATCTAAACCCATCATTAGTGATTAAAACAACCTAATGGTGTCAATTCCCTCACACTGTGAGGACCCTGCAGCAAATAATTAATCAAAATACACAATATAGCAGCAGAACTCAAAATCACTTTTATATTAATCGTAGGCCACTTCGAGGGGGCAACCTCCTTTGAGAAAGCTCAATACAAAATAACTTCACGGTGCCTTCCTTGGCCTCAACACACACTTATATACTAAAAATAGGTGCCAATACTATGGGTCAAAACCATGGGCCAATATAAACTATGGGCGCCAATACTATGGGTCAAAACCATGGGCCAATATAAACTGTGGATCAACAAATACTACAGGCGGCTTACAAAGCATATGCTCCCAACAACAATAACACAAACTATGGATCAACAATTACTATGGGACAACTTACAAAGCATATGCGTCCAACAACAATATACTAACATGGTAAAGAGAAGGATTGACATGGGTTCCTAACATCCCCTCCCCCTTAGAAAAAGCTTTGTCCTCAAAGCTTTAGATGTGGAAATTGTCGCTGAATCTGAAGGAGTGGTTCCCATGTAGCATCCTCGGGCTGCATTCCGTGCCATTGAATGAAGACCTCTGTGATAGAACGAGAGAGAAGCTGACGGTGCGCTTATTGAGGACAGCCTCCGGCTCCAAAAAGATGGATCCTTCATTATCCAGTTCTGGTAAAATAGTTTGTCCTTTGATGTTGGTGCCAAGAACTTTCTTCAGACAAGAGACATGAAATACTGGATGAATGCGGGAAGAAGGCGGAAGTTCCAATTTATAAGCAACAGACCCAATCTTCTGAAGAATCCTATATGGCCCATAGAACTTTGGAGCGAGCTTATGACGCCCTTTGATTTTTAGTGAGGATTGCTTGTAAGGTTGGAGACGAAGAAAAACCATATCACCGACTTCAAAAGTGTGCTCAGAACGATGCTGATCAGCTTGTTGATTCATGTGATTTCTTGCCATGTGAAGATTTTCGCGCAAAATGTGAAGAACCTCATCGCGGTTTCGAAGGACCGCGTCAACTGCCTGAACTGGAGAACTTCTGGGGGTGTAAGGAAGAAGAACTGGCGGTGCCTGACCATAAACTGCTTCATATGGAGTCATTTTAGAGGCAGTGTGGTAAGAGGTATTGTACCACCATTCAGCGAGAGGGAGCCACTTTTCCCACTGATGTTGTTGCTCAGAGGAGAAGCAATGAAGATAAGTTTCCAAGCATTTATTGATAATTTCAGTCTGACCATCCATTTGTGGGTGATAACCTGAACTCATCTTCAGTTTGGTGCCAGTGTGGTGAAAGAGTTCTGTCCAAAAATGACTGGTGAAAATCGCATCACGATCCGAGACAATGGAAGAAGGCATTCCATGAAGACGAAAGATCTGGTCTAGGAAAATTTGAGCAACGGAGGAGGCTGTATAGAGATGGCTGAGAGCACAAAAATGACTATATTTGGAGAGGTGATCAACCACAACCAAAATCACAGTCTTCCCTCCAGATTTAGGGAGCCCTTCAATGAAATCCATAGAAATATCTGTCCATATCCGGGTAGGTATGGGAAAGGGTTCGAGCAATCCCGGAAGGGGTGTTGTTTCACCCTTATTGCGCTGGCAGGTATCACATTCAGCCACCATCTGTTGAATTGTCCGGTTCATGCCCTGCCAAAAGAAGTTGCACCGTGCCCGTTCATACGTTTTGAGAAAACCAGAGTGCCCAGCTGACGGAGAAGCATGGAGTTCATAGAAGATAGCTTGCTGAAGAGCTGTGTTCTGAGGAAGCACTAGACGACCCTTGTATCTCAGTGAAGCACCATCCCAAGAGTAATGTGGGACAACAGAAGGGTTATTGTCCAAGCGTTGGATGATTTGAGATAATGAAGAGGCATTGACATAACCCTGTTGAACCGATTGCAACCAATTTGGAACAGGCATAGAAATAGCGGAAAGAGAACCTTGGTCATCAAATGTGCGAGAAAGGGCATCCGCCACAATATTGTCCACAAGATCCAACTTGGAGAAAATTTGAGCACCATGAAGCTCATCAAGAAGCTCATCAACAACAAGAATTGGAAACTTATCCTTGATGGTGAGGTGAGTAAGTGCTCGGAAGTCAATGCAGAGGTGCCATGACCCATATTTTTTGCGGACAAGAAGAACTGGTGAAGAAAAGGAACTTGTGCTTAGGTGAATAATACCTTGCTTCAGTAAGTCCCTAACGAGGAGTTCAATCTCTGTTTTTTGGTGAAATGGGTAGCGATAGGGCCTAATGTTGGGAGGAATGCTTCCAAGAAGGAGCTGAATACGATGGTCCTCTGGGCATGAAGGTGGAAGTCCCACTGGTTCAGCAAAAACACCTGTACATAGATCCAGAATTTGTTGGAGATCCAAAGGAGTAGTGGAGGCCACTGATGGTTGCATTTGAATGGAATGGAGCTGAGCGATGACACCATGGGAACTCTTCTTAAGGATTTTTTCCATGCGATGTGAACTAATGATGCTGAGAGACCTTGGTTGTAATCCTTTTAATGTGTGTTTGTGTCCCTCGGGGGAGAAATGCATCCAAAGTTCAACAAAATCCCATAATATGGGGCCAAGTGTGCGCAACCATTGAGCGCCCAAAACCACATCACATCCGCCTAAGGTTAAGGCAAACATGTCAGAGCGGAGGTTATAATCTCCCATAGAGATACGCACATTACGACACTTCCCTTTGCAAGGTAAGGTGCCCCCATTGGAAACCATGACTTCAAAGTTGGAGCAAGGATGGATAAAACAATCACCTTGTTTGGCGATTCGCGGGTCAATGAAATTATGAGTGCTGCCAAAATCAATGAGTATTGTAAGAGGAAGCTTCTTGAAGTAACCGCGTACCCGCATTGTTTGGGGGGAAGTGACTCCAGCTAAAGCATGGAGGGATATCTCGAGCTGGTCGTCCTGAGATGGAGGGTCAGTAGGCAGATCCTGAATGTCAACCGGAGCATCCATTGTATCGGGAGCTTCTTCACCAATTTCAGAGGCAGGTGGAGAATCCACATCCAAGAGATAGAGCTTTTGTTGAATATATCGATGTCCCCGATTGAATTTCTCATCACAATTATAACAAATCCCTTTTTCTCTGCGTGCCTGCATCTCTATTTCAGACAAATGCTTGATTGGAGGTGAGCGAGGAGCTAGCGGGATGGGAGGTCATTGAGAACCCATATTTCGGAAGGGGACAAAAGAGGATTTGGAGCGCTGTTGGGCTGCCATCTTGTCTTCTGCCAACTTAGCCAACCCCAAGGCTTCCATCATTGTGTTGGGACTCAACATTTTGACCTCAGAGCGAATTGCATCCTTTAGACCACTGATAAAACAACTCCGGTAGAAGTCATCAGGTAATCCTTCAGTGTGATTAGCTAGTGTCTCAAATTCAGTTTGATACTCTTTCATAGTGCCAATTTGGAGAAGTTTAGTGATATCTCCTGTGAAGTCATCAAAAGCACTAGGACCAAATCGTTGCAAAAGGAGATGGCAAAAATCAGGCCATTTTGGCTCTTCATGAGCCTTGATGTACCAACGATACCATTGAAGAGATTCCTGTTCCAAATGAAAGGAGGCAAGTGGAACTTTGTTGACATCAAAAGTATTATGAAGATTGAAATACTGTTCTGCCCGATAGATCCATCCAGTCGGATCAGTACCATTGAAGTGAGGAAAATCTAGCTTCGGACCGCAAAAATTGTTGGAAGAAGAGAACCCATTGGTTGATGAAGACTCGGACTATTGTCTGGTGTTCATAGCTGACTGCTCAAGATGGAGACCGAGAAATTTTTCATCCAATTCCTAGAGTTTGTCTTAGATGGTTGCAAGTGCTTCCTCCATGGTTTTTGCTCCTGTGCGGGTGACAACCATAACCAGGATTTTTTTTGTTTTTTTTTTTCTCGGGGAAATGGTTAGAAAAACAAAAACAGAAATATGGATTTGGAAAAAATCGGAAGGGTAATTTGGGTTTGAGTAAGTTTTGGACACTGTCGAAAGGACAGAGAAGCAAAAAATGAGGATTTTAGGAGCGGGGTGAAAGAATGAGAAAATTTGGTAGAGAGGGACAAAGAAGCAGAATGAGGAAAGGAATACGGTGGCAAAATTTGAAGGTGTTTGGGTGAAAATCGAAGGAGTTATGGAAAACCCTAAAAATAGACAAATGTCGGATTTCGGGGCTTGAGAAGTGGAATTTGGGATAGGGTCTTCAGAAATAAAATATGCAAAATGGAATTGCAGAGGTGTCAGTGAAGTTTCAGGGAAAACAGAGTTGAAACCAAGGAGATATGGCCGAAAAATAGAATTTTATACTCTTTTTTTTTAGTTTTCAGGAAGGGATCTGCAACAACATGAAAGTGATTGGAAACAGTGGAATCTGCAACGGCGTAGAAGTGATCAGCAACAAATGGATCTGCAACGACGCAGAACTGACCAGCAACAGTTCTGGACAGAGGAAATCTGCGATTATGCAACTGAAAATAGATATGGACCCCAGGTATGTGCGGCTTCCTATCGGTTCAAGGGATTCACTCGGCCACCAATGCTGTCTGACGGCTTGCGTATTGGGGTAGTACCCCTCACTCCATGGCTCAGGTAAAACTGATAACCGCTTGGCCACAAACGACAGCTCTTGGTTTACCTCATGGGTGGGAACTAGTCAATCAGGTAGGGGTCGTTGCCCTTTTTGCTGGCAGGTCCTCTCAATGGGCTAGCTACTTCGGGGTTCCTGTGGTACTCCTCACAATGATTTTTAGGGCTTATTCCCAAGTACTTCCCACAGTTAAGCGGATATGGATTATTCCCAGATCCGAACCTACAACAGAAGCAGGAAAAAATTTGGGCAGAAATTTCACCCAACGAGCCCAAGAAAGTGCTCTGATACCAGATGTGAGGACCCTGCAGCAAATAATTAATCAAAATACACGATATAGCAGCAGAACTCAAAATCACTTTTATGTTAATCGCAGGCCACTTCGAGGGGGCAACCTCCTTTGAGCAAGCTCAATACAAAATAACTTCACGGTGCCTTCCTTGGCCTCAACACACACTTATATACTAAAAATAGTCGCCAACACTATGGGTCAAAACCATGGGCCAATATAAAATATGGGCGCCAGTACTATGGGTCAAAACCATGGGCCAATATAAACTATGGATCAACAAATACTACAAGCGGCTTACAAAGCATATGGCCCAACAACAATAACACAAACTATGGATCAACAATTACTATGGGATGACTTACAAAGCATATGTGTCCAACAACAATATACTAACACGGTAAAGAGAAGGATTGACATGGGTTCCTAACACACACAAAGATAAGAATGGCCTCAAGAGGTAACATATGGTGGTTTAAGGTGTTATTGGTGGTCCTAGATGACTAGAAGCTTCATTTAGGGCCTAAAGTAGTGTTTTCATCCCTTGACAATGTATAAGACCCTAGGGCCCTCCCTCCCACTTATATTTATTCCCCTCCAACCAATCCCTTCCCTTTATATTTTTCCTCCCTCCATCCCCCCTCATATCTCTCCCATACCCATCCCTCCCTTCCCCTTATATTTCTCCTCCCTTCATTCCCCCCACATATGTCCCTTACCCATCCCTCCCTCCCATGATTCCCTCTACACCGTCCTCTCCCTCCTTTGACTCCCCCCCTGCCTCTTAACCAATGTGATGTTGGGCCATGAGCCACCCCATAGACATTCTAGATGGAATATTGGGAGTCTAAATGGTATTATAGTGGGATAAGGGTGCCATTATAGGTTTTTGGATGGGAGGAATGGGTCTCTCGACATTGACTATAGTCATGGAAGAGTAGACAATAAGTCCCTAAATCAACAAAAATGCCTTATAAATGGAATATTTGTCCTTTAGTCAGATATGGGTGTCATTATGCGGTTTTATGCACTAAGGATGGGTCTCAGGGTCTTAACCATGGTAATGGGACAATAGTGTAACATAAACAAATCTTAAACCACTACACATGCCCTTTAAAGGGGATATTTAGCCTTAATATGGGGTGTATGTGCAATTAGTATATCTTATGCATTGAAGATTGTTTAGGAGGTGTTGAGCATGGTCATATAGGAACCATTATGAATATTTTCAGACAAGTGATAGTTCTATAGACAATACCATGTTCCAAGGATAGGTCTGGAGGTCTTAACCATTGGTATGGAGTCCATTATAAGGTTATCAAGTTTAATATTTTATATGTACTAAATCACATATGTGATTTAGCGATCACATATTACAAACTACTCGTTAAGTAAAAAGCAGTGTATCCATATCGCATATGTGATATAGCGCATATGCGATAAAACAGACATGCGTTTTATCGCATATGCGACATGTGTTATATAAAAAATGTTGGGTTGCATGTTGTGGGCTAGTTTTACTATAGAAAAAGACATAATTCTTCTGAACCCACAAACAGAGAACTATTCAACCTGCAATTTAATCATTACTTACACAAATCCATAGGTTTTGTACAAGCTTGGGTGGATTTAAATGGGGAATGTACGTAATAGAGGTCAAAAGTCAGCGAGGAAGGTTCTTACACCAGAAGAAGCTGAAAAGAAAAAAGAAAAAAAGAGAGTAGTTTCAGGAAATCATCAACATTCATTGGATGAGAAAATAGTTCCCATTCCCACTCAACAAATACCTGACGAAGATAATGCAACAATAAAGGAAGCTAGTTATAGGGGAGATGATATTATTGATCCATTATTAAATGGACAATATTGTGAAGAGTCCAATAATTATGTTACTCCTGATGCAAATGTGACTTCGCAACAACCATGCCAGGTGGTTCAATCTCATAATAGAATTTGTCAACCTATAGTGGATGTAAACGTCACTCCATCATTTCAAACGGCATGAAATCTTGGATAAAAAAAAGAGAACTCCTAAACACATACAAGTGGACGAGAGTGAATTGAATTCCGTGGAAGGTAAGGTGGCTAAATGTAAGGTAGGTTTGGAAGGTAGTGTAAGGTAGGCTGGGAAGGTGGTGCATGGTAGGTAATGATAAGATAAGTCAACTCAAATTTAGGGTTAGGGTTGGTTATATGTAATGCACTTGAAATTAATAATTTATTATTATTTTTTGTTGAAAATTACTTTATTTATTATTGTAAATTTTTTTACATAAAGTCAAAAATAAAACATTTGTAATGAATTATTCCTTATTAATAAAAGATACTGAATGGGAAAGAAGTGGAATAGTTGTTGAAGAGTGCTTTCTGACCCATAAGAGGAAAAGACAAGTGGCTGAAGCTATTCAATGAGAACTCAAGATGCATGAGGCATCACCCCAAAAATCAGGTCACACTTCCTAGTTGAGTGCTAAAGAGAAAGAGGCTCATAAACAACCAAGTCCTTTGTTGCAGCATAATATGTCCTTTAGCAAGGAGGAGGATAGCATTGGAAAAGGATTGAATCTTAAGTTTATTCATTTTAGAAATTTGTTGCAGCATACTTCTGACGCATATCGGGTTTTCATCGCAGGTTTTGACTTGGAGCAGCTAACAAATGTGGGGAAGTGAGAGGTTTGTCAATATGCCACCTAGTAAGCCCATACGCAAGGGCCTTTAGCCATCTGTTTGGTCATTTATATGGTGGAAGAGGTTATGGGGATTCTCTTTCTGTAAATTGTAATTTAAAGGCTTTCCATTTGGGAATGCCAAGGTTTGGAAAATGAATTGAAGCTCAGAGTATTCATGGGTTCTGGGGTTTTATTATGATTATGGCATGCTCGCACATTTGCAATGTGGTAACGACTGTGGGTAATTTTTTCTATTTGAATAAAAACTTATGTTTGGATTTTAATGGTGGATTTGTTGTTCTACGTTCCTGTCCTCTTTGTTCATTTAATTAATGAAAATCGTAGTAAGTTTTAAAGTCTCTGTAAGTTTTAATGGCGAGATTGAATACTCTGTAAAATATTTTAGCTGGTAGGAAGAAATTGTCAGTCGTTACTCTGTTTAAAACACTTTGTGTTTGATTTAAGGATAAAATGGTGGTCTCTTTAATTGGTTTTAAACTCTGCTTTTTAATTTGGAGCTCTTTGTATTTAAGGGCGTACCTGGCAATTAGGGTTTGATTATTTAAATTTAGCTTGGGAAAATCATTGTGGAGAACACTGTATTTATGTTAATGTGACACGTTCTAAGATATGAGTGTCATTGCTAGCAATGGAACTATGGTAATGTTGCTCATAAATATTATTTGAGTGTGGGTAATCTTTGGGTCTATGTCCGTGCTGTATGTTTTATGAAATGTTTAATGTGATTTGGTACAGTCTCGACTGTTAATTATTATTTTCTGTATCAACATGTTTATTTCTCTTTTGTATCGTAGCAGAGGGGAAAGCCCTATCTCTGTTATTTATTTACATTTTTTATGTAGTTTAAAAATGGTTATAATGTTATTGTTGGCAGTGCGACCTTATGGTTTCAATGATGGTTTATTATCATGGTAACCTAGCCTGTGTATTTGGAATGGCTGATAAATTTGTATTTGTTTCTTTGAGAAACATAAGCGGTCTCCCAGCCAATGCTTATGGGATTCAATGTTGGATTATCGCTATTTTTTTTGTTATTTTATTTAAATGGTTTATATGATCCGAGTCAATGTTTGTGGTACTCGATGGTGGTTTGGTTATTGTTAATTTAGGTATGGCGTGAATGTATTCCAGCCAGCTCTTAAGAGGTTTCGATAGTGGGTGGACGGTGTCATTATACTCTGGCTACGTTTGATTGATGGTTTAAGTTTTAAGAGTCTAAAACTCTTTATAGTTTACATAGGCTTGAAAATCCAGGCCTATAGGATTTTGATGGTTTAGTGTTTGATTGTTATTTTAATTTATTTACTGTGGCTTTGTAATTATGATATAATGCTTAGACCCTGGATATGGGTGTTCTCCATGTCAACATGGACACAAAGGAGGCTGACAGAGCCATCCCCCTCCTCATGTGACCTCACCATCATGGACTCATCAATGTGGTCCTTTAATCTAGCAAGGGATGTGGCCACTTCCAAACATGCAGATGGGACTCAGCCATCATTTCAAAGTCTAAATGCATTAATTCACCAGCCTGGGCCAAAGCACCAATCATTATGTTCGGCATCCAGTTTTGGGTTGGGGCATTCACTCCTGCAGTTCCTGCTTCACCACCTAGCTCTACACCCAGTCGTCGTCCCCCTCTGCTCTGGTTTTCTCAATGTTTTGGCCTCTCCTCCATGCCCAGGAGACAATGCAGTGTCCCTCATAGAGGCCGTCAGGGTCGAGGATTTCAATTTGAATGCCACATCCCTCTCTCTGTTCAGGCCAGTGAAAATGATTTCGACCTAGAAATTCCTGAAGAAGTCCAGAGGATTGTCACCGACTGGGAGGATGAATTGTCCACGGCTTTCAGGACGGATGGAAGAACCCTAGAGAGAAAAAGAAGCTATAGGATATTCAAGAATTTTCTCATTAGACTGGTCCTCCATTTTAATCCACTGGTTCCTCCCCCCTTTGATCTTCCTGCTCAAATCTCGCTGTTGGTTCCCCAAGAAGCCTCACCTTCATAGTTTGCTCCTTCAATCTCCTTTATTTCCCCAGCCACCACTCCAGCCCCTCCATCCTCCTCCATTACTCCACCTCAATGCCGACCCTCCACTCTCCCGACGAGCAAGCTCTCATCCAACCCTATCATGGAAAAAGAAATCGTTCCTCTCCCCACTAACCAGTTCCCTACAGGTACCATGGAAGCAAAATATCCCACCAGCGATGAGGAGATTGATATGTCCAGTGATCTTCCAGAGGCCAAGCTAGGAGAGCCAGCGCAACCAGCTTCACCAGGATACAATTGCCCCATTGTGGACAAACCCTATTACAAACCTTAAACAAGTTTCGTCATGGCTACTTGTTCTTCTTCAACTATTTGTGGCCCTGCATGCCATTACCAAGTTTTTTTTTATTATCATACTGTAAATGTATTCTCTTCTAGTCTAGGTTCTCCAAGAACAAGGGATTTTTTTTGTGTGTCTATCTTTGTGGACTGTTTTCCCTCCTTGAGGGAGGGTCTTGGTTTTGTAGACCTATTTTCCCTTTTGGAAAGAGGGACCAGTTCCATTTTGAACTTATGCATCTTCTCATTATGAGCAGGTCTGCTTCTCTGCAATGTAAACTCCTATGTATCACTATTTTCCTTTTCTAATGGATTAGCATCCAACTTACAAAAAAAATTATGATATAACACTGAGATAAATATTATATGCCAGCGTTAGAAGATTGACCTATCCTTTTTACATGATGGCTGGTAATTTTCTCTTTATGGGATTAGATAATGGGTTGATATCATGATACTTTATTTTACTTAACTAGATGATTGTTTATTTGAGTTATTTCTTTTAATTCTTTAAGCATCGAATGTTGCACATATTTTATGTGGTAAATTAGTGGTTCTAGAACATTGACAATATGTTGGGCTTGGATTCCAAGGGGCTTGATCCCTGGTTTGTGACTCTGTTTAATAGTTTTCCTACCCAACGTTGTTTGATAGTTTGTTTAATGGATAGTTTATTTGATGGTAGTTGTCATTTCTCTTATAGTTGTGATGCCCTTGTGAGTGTTATGTAATATTATTCTTTTTAGTTTTAATCTAAGTTTATAATTATGCATGAGAAATTATATAGGTGATGTGTTTATATTATGCTTTTAAATATAAGAGCTCGAGCCTTGGCTTTGCTTGGCTGGAGAGAATACTTTTTTGGGAGAGAACTCTATTCTATTTTTGACAAAATAATTAGATATATATGTTATAACGTTTGTGGGGATCTAGGGTTTTCTATGTTTGGATTCAAAATACTATTTTCTATGTTTTGGGAAAATTTCTGGTCATTTATCTTTCTCAGGACTAAATGTTAGATGTAGTATAAAGCCTAATACATTATAAAATATTTGAAAACTAATTTAACACAAAACTGCTAAGAAATTTATCTAGCAATTTTTATAGGAATTTAAACTAAGATTATATCTTAACTAATTAAAAATACTGAAAAATTTATTCATAATGATGATGGATGAATTGTAGCTCCCAATACAAAACCTAGTGGTTGTAATCTCAACTTGTAAATATAAACAAAACAAAGATAAGAGATGAAATATAGGAAATCTCTTACCTATAGTTATGCAGCTTAAAATGGCTTAACTGTGCACACTTCAACACCCAAAATTAAAAACCACTCTTTATTTCTGACCTTAGGAATGATAACCGGATGAACTTGGAAATGCCACATTCCTCAAACCTATGATCTGAAACTATTCCTAGTTCTAAATAGGATCCCCCCGAGATGGCTTGAACATGCAAGAGATCTAGAACTCCTAAGGGTGAGGCTGCGCTATCTGGAAATCAGGTTGTGTATAAGAAATGTCTGGTTTGGAAAATGCTCTTCAATCCCATTCATGAAATAATAATCAGATGCCCTAATACTTCTCCTAGCTTTGTTCTTATAGGTAATCTTTTGGAAAAAAGGTAGTTGGTTTAGCTTCAGTTAAATCAAGATTTTACTGTTTTCTTGAAAATAATCTTTTGTTTGATTTTTATGTAATATATATTTATTTTGTTAACAAGGAACTTTTACTATTCCCTACTTGAGCTTTAGAATAGAATATTTATTTA
>LPNX010673158.1:207291-221215 GCA_001517045.1 Pseudotsuga menziesii | reverse complement strand
AATATAAATTTGGGGATAGGTATCATAAAAAAAACTATTTTTTTTGTTTGTATTTTTGACATATCTCCTCGTGTTTTTACTCAAATTTCGATTGGGAGAGCTCGTTGGATGCAGAATTAAATTCCGCATCCAACGAGTACCCACTCGGCATACTTTTGATGGACCTCGCTACCCCAAAAACAAGAAATACCTGAAAAAACGAAATGATGATGTCATCATTCCATTTTTTCAGGTATTTCTTGTTTTTGGGGTAGTAGGTTCCGTCAAAAGTATGCCGAGTGGGTACTCGTTGGATGCGGAATTAAATTCTGCATCCAAAGATCTCTCCCGATCGAAATTTGAGTAAAAGCACGGGGAGATATGTCAAAAATACAAACAAAAAAGTAGTTTTTTTCTTTTCTTCCTCCAAAATTAATGAATATTATTTTATTATTTTAACTATTATTTTATTAATTCATTTTAGGAGGCCCATTTTGAGTTGAAATTTCCTCTAATGCAAGTGCTTTGAACTTGGAGAAATATAGCTGCAGGGATTCAAAGCTATTTGGACTCAGAGAAATCAGCTCATTTTCGATTTGATGTCCCCTCATCTCATCTGTCTTTCCAAAAAGATCAGAAAGCTTCTCCCATACTTCATTCGGCGATGTCAATCCATCAAGATGGAAAATGAGGTCTCTGGAAATACTTAGACACAGGAGACCATAGGCCTCATCCCTCCTATTGTGCCATTTTATCTTCTCTGCAGCTGCATTGGGCTTTGCTTCTGTTGCCATAGTCACCCTGTAGAGACCTTTCGCTCTCAACAGTATCTCCATCTCTGCTTTCCATTCAAAGAAATTGAAAGGAGTCAAGATAGTTTTCTGTGATTGATCCATAGCTTAGAAAATCTGTCTCGACTGTCAGTAGAAGGCTCCCAGTCACTGATGTCGAACCTGCAAAACAATTTTGAAGGAGAGAAATCGATCTACAATGGCTCTGATACCATGTGGAAATTGAACCCAGTGATAGATTAATTTTACTCACAACAATTAACAATTGATCATGCAAAATCACTAACAAAAGAGACTGAAATTGGAGTTGAACACTAAACTGTATTAACTTAGTGTACGATAGCCAACCCTGTAACATAATAGGTTGCTGAATAAATAAAATACATCAAGGATTCGAATGCATGAGGAGCAATTCGAATCTAGCATAAAGCAGGGTTACTAAAATTAAGCAAATCCCCCATAGGTGCAAAAAGCTGATCCCAAATCAGTCATGGAGCTCACGAATTAGCAAAAGGGCTTAGGAAAGCTAAAGAGTGATGGAATGACAACTAATACATGCTTTTACAAGGAGAAAAGAGTGGAAGATGAAGAGCAAAAAAAACTAGTTCACCTCACCTAGTCAAACTTTTCCTATTGCCTTAAAACACTGAAAAAGCAGGCAATAAAGCAGAAAAAACAGAAGGGCGCCTAGGAGACCAGGAATAAAGCAGAATTGATTCCTTGAGGTTTCCTAAGCGCTACATGGGTCAAATTAGGCAAGTTGGACCACTATGGATAGGTAATTGACAACTTGCATAAGGTGGGACACATGAACTAGGCAAATAAGATAAAAATAATTAAATTAATGTCTAAGGTAGTAAACTATGGGTTGATTATTCTAACATGGAGAAGCAGATCTGTAGTTCTAGGGTCTCCAGGAGGTTATCAACTCAACATTGAAGGGGAAATGATATCAGGGTATCCTGATCTACAAACCCAAATCAGAAAATTTCATTAAAGATCATATCTGGAAAAGTTAAAATCTGATGAAGGGGGCTAGGGGGGTGAAAACTATTTTTTCAGATATAGGGAAACCTGGAAGGAACTAGATTAGCATTGGGGGTGTTCTGGAATTCTCAAGCTTTGATATATCAGCCTAGCCTGTCAGATTTTAGAAAAAATCAATTTCGAAAAAGTCCAGTTTTCAGTGAGGACGCTAGGGCTGTTTTAGTCAAAAACTCAGATCTAGGTCAAATTGTCGTGAATCTAGAAAACGTTGAGGGTGATTTGGACTGTGTGGGACCTGATCTATCTGTTTGTGAGGTCAGAAATCAGAAGAAAAAAAAGTCAAAACCCTAGCAGGTCAAATTTTCAGTGGGGGTTTATGCAATTTTCTAGCAAAAAATCAGATCTAGGTCAAACCAGCAGGAGTTTGACCATCGTTGTAGTAGATTTAGTGAAGGGGAGGCCCGATCTATGAAACCTAGAAGTGGTTTGGCCAAATATCGGACGATTCCCAAATTTATTGCTTTTTAGGGTTTTTAGTATTTTAGGAGTTTTTCAGAAAATTTGAAATAAAGCAAGGTCCAATGGATTAAGATCTGAAGAGAAGAGACTTACTTGTTAGATCTTACCTGGAAATGCTTGTATAAGTCTTTAATAGTGATGATCATTTCTATCACGATCAATTCTGGAAGATCCAAGTGATTTCTATGAAGGATGTAAGCCACAAGCCACCAATGCGCCCCCTATCCTGCATGAGAAAACGTCAACAATATCAGATTTGTCAATACAACATAAAGAAACCAAATGCTACAAGAAATTAAAATGAAGTAATCATAGATCACAATGAAACTAATGAAAACCCCCTGATCCAAGACGAAGAAAACCGAGCGAGTTGAGGTCCCCCTGCAAAAATGCTCCAGCCAAAACGCCCTCCTATAGGCAAAACAATGATAGAAGAAAAATATAGATCTCACAAGAATTTCCACAATGCTAGGAAGTAGAAGACTATCCAATAACCATTTGAGAACATCAGATGCAAAGCAGATCCCAGAAATATCCACAAAAAAGTCTTTCTATTATTCAGATCCAAGAGCCAAAGACCCCTTACAAATGAGAAGCTCTCTCCTTTAAATAGAAATGAGAGAACCACAATCATAACTTAATCCTAACCACTTTAAAAACGAGTTGCTAAGATTAAAAGATAAAATGTTCTGATCAATGGTTGAGATGAGCTCAACATACAATACATGGATCAATATAACCATAAAGTACTAAAGTGGACTAAAACACCCAACAAGAGGGTACCCCACTCAACAAGAAATAAATGAAGCACATGGTGGGTCCAAGGAGTGTTGACTAACTCCCTCTGGGTGTCCCCATGGCACAATAAAATAATATAATATTTAAATTCTTTGACTTTGTGCCTCATTGAGAAAATCGTGAGCCTCCCAAAAGCTCCAGAAAATAATATAAAAATGCCCAAAAATAGGTGTGGGCCCAATCAGGTGTTGCAACTACTGGAGAAGGTGTGGAGGGCATTACTCTCATCATCATGACTCATCCCATGTCATTTCTTTGCCTCAGTAGCCCAAATCAATTTCTTTAATAGCCATTTAATCATTTTTTAATCTGCCTCGGGAAATGTGAACCTACCAAAACTGCCTCCTAGGGTGCTTGCGTTGTCAAACTGATCCCACCAGGATCTCTCCCACCAAGATCTCTGGGATGGGGGTACTATGGTACAAACAAATGGCTGCACCCCCTATTCCCATACAATGCCCTAGGAGATCCAACTGAAACATCTCCCTACTCAGATATATCAACCTGAGAAGAAAAACTGCATCAGAGAGGCAAAATGAGCCTGATCATATCTGCAAGTGCCCGGAACTGGAAATAAACTCTCATTAGACTTAGAGAGTCCAAATCCATCTAAGGTGTATACTCATACCCCTCACAGGTCTCTATCTAATGATCAACCCTATCGAATAAATAATATAACCATCTGTAACTGATCAAACACCAATAATAACTCAGACTATCATCCATTTGCTGCAAGTGTTAAAAGGCTAAGACATGCTTTACAACTCATTCAAGCAACAATCACAACAAGTAGCAGTCATTTCACTGGTGTTACATCAACCAATACATATATAAGGCTTTATTTATTATTACTCAGACTAGACTTTCAGGACTATACTCATTTCATAGTTGTAGCCAATTTGCTAGTGAAGGGTGAAAGATGAAATTGACAAGGCTAAGGCAAAGGAAGACTTCCTACTTAACATCATGACACTTTGGATATGGAAAGGGAATATTCACTATAACCAATGCCGGACAAATAACAACACAATGAATGGAAGTGCCTCACAAATGGTTGAGTTGTTTAGAAAGTGCTTATTCAACTTAGGCATCATGTCTACATCAAGATTGATCCAAGTTCATCAGGACCATCAATTTTTATTCCATGGCCTTTTTGGCCTATATGACCCTTTGGGACTTCACCAGTGCCTAAAAGCACATCTAATCCCAGCTTTCATCCGGGACATATTTATTTTTATTAGGTCAGCAATATTTGGATATAACATATTTTTAACCATTGCTTTTTGGACCTTTTCTTATACCCTTCAAGGGGTATTTTAGCATTTCATTTCTCTTGCCCTCTTTACATATTTTAAGAAACATAGTTTAGCATTTTCATTTTCCATGGGTGCATATTCAATATTTCCAATATAGGTAGTACATGAGCTTTCAGTTTTAGCCAACAACATCTCAAGTGAATAGGGGGAGTTCTGCACAATGCCAAACATTGGGACAACCGACCAGAATGATTTAGGCATACAATCCAACTCACCAAAGGCAAGTTTTGTCACCAACTCAGAGCCGAGACACAATATAAACAGGGAGGGTTGTTCAACAAAGGTTTTAGTGGGAAAAAAGGTCCTCCATGCCATAAGTCAAGAAGTCAGTCAGGTTGAAAACTAAACTGGAAGGTAATGGATGGGTGAAGACAATGAATGATGGAGCCAACACTAGCAAGCCAAAACAATGGTGGGAATGACTACCTCTATTCTCCCTAAGAAGGGTAAAACCAATGAGTATAGATCAGGAACTTCCAAGTCTAAGTAGGGACATTGATACATAGTACAAAATACATCCAAGTCCATATAATTATGACCGCTAGATCATGATACCACAAGTTAATACATGTCACAAAAATCAGTATAAGAGCAATGATAACCATAACACAATATAAAAATATGAGTCATAATCATGCAATATAATCCATCTGAAACATCATCTGTCCAACGAGAAAGCACTGATATAAAACTGGGCATCAATAACTGCTCTTTAATGACTAAATGGCTACATCGGTCCTCAAATCTGAGTGTCCTGAGACTCAGTCCTGACATGGGAGAGTACAATAGTCCACTAATACAATAATGATCCGTCAAAACTTCTCATCTTAGCATCTCATATGTAAGAGATCTGGCTGAAAAATGTACTGTGTCTGAAAAATAGAATATGGTAGCCTAGCTACTATATATGTGATAACATCTGGCTTCAGTTGGGACAAATGCTCTGCTAAAAAGAGCACTTGAGAACCTCATAATATCTGGTCCTTGCACTCTGCTTCTCGCATCCTTGATCAATCCATCTAGCTTTGCAACCGCTACCAAGAATGTACCTGACTACCTACAACATGTACAAAGCTATACCAAACTCATAGACTGATCGTTAGAACAATATGTGGATAATATATAAAATACTGAAAATAAAGATGCATGAAACTGAAAAGCATAAAATAAATCTAATCTATAACCATAACTTTCAATAAAAGTTTGATTTTTTATTTCGCAGGATGACAAAATTCAAAACTATACCAAGAGCCTCAAATACGAGCTTCAGGCGAAGGTGCATGTTCTACACTACTGCTGAGAAAGGCTTATTTAGGTCTACCTACCCTACTCTAATCAGTTTAGACAAGTGTTAGGTAAAATCATAAATCCAATGTAACCACCTGCTAAACGAATTTATTGAGCTTTCTTTACAATTAATGATAGAACAAATCAACGATGGATTGTAAGTAATGTGAATGAAAGTTAAAGCCATTATAACTTGTTGTTTGAAAATTGAAGAAATATATGGATAAAGAGAAATGAAATCATGCCAGGGGTGAGATTGATTGTTGTAGACTTCTTCTATCCATAGATAGATAAAATCATAAAATTTATGCAAGTTTAAATTTGATGTCAGAAGAGAATACCATACATGATTCACCTCTCCGAGGCCATCATTGTTTCCCTCATCTTTTTGGTCAGCATACTCAATCATACTCGTATTATGATCAATGATGAAACAAAATAGGGACCAATTAGAGATCATTAAACCGAATATTGAGATTAACCCCATTTGTTGTTTATAAAATGAGAAAATATGGAATTGGTCTTTATAGAGCTTTTCATTCACCCAATCAGAGAAATTAGCGAAGTTGAAAGGATTATGCACTAAGGATGAAAGGAGATAAAATGTTTTACCATTTACCATTTGGAACTTTCGAGACTCTATACCACATGATACCATAGAGAAGGACTTCAAAAGCTGGGATGGGAGGGTGGATTGACAAATTAAAACTTGATTTGTATCACCTACAGGTGTTAACACCAATCTTGCATGTGATATGGGACATTTGCTAGAAAGATTGGCAAGATTGAAAATATCCCAAGAAGTAGACTCACTATGATTAATCTCCTCAACCAAAGCACCTTGATCTAAAGTATGACGGGGAATAGTAACAACATTACAAGAATCATTCCTTGGAGGCTCTTGATGATTATTTGGACACAGATTCCAATTCAACAGATGTGACAAAGAAGGCTCTAGGGCAAGCTTGGTTACTAGTATATCATCATCATGTGGTTGTTCTTCTTGAGATTGTTCATTACATTCAACTGAGGACAAATGATCATCATCATTCATTTGAGAAGGAAAAATATCACTATGTTCATTTCTATCCTCACAAACTTGGTCTTCAACCACAATATGACCACATGATTGCTCTTCAACGGAAGTTTTATTAATTTCAACCTTTTCTTCTTTTGCAGTGATATGATCAAGCTCTGAATCCAGATTCAGATAGGTTGGACACTGACTCAAATTATCATCGATTAGGAAATGACTATGGAGTTTCTCTTTTAAAAGCTCTTTAATGACCTCATAAATGGAAGGCTCAACTAAAGATGTTTCTTAGTGGTGCATGTTAGGTTCCCTTCCACGGATCAAATCCAGGATTTGCTCTGTGACTGCTTTGGGTAATAATAACAGAGTATCTCGTATGATTTGATTGATATCCCTCTTAGTTTTAGCAGGAGGTTTCAAAACATTATTCTCGGAGTACTCTATAACATTCTTATGGATTGTAGGCATGCTCATAATTTGGACCATATCAGGAGAGGAATGGTCCAATTGAGAAAGCACATTGTCAATATATTGATTATCATCGACACAATCATTGCTAGACTGACACTCTAAAATTTTAACCATGTTCCTAATCCAACTATCAATTAACAAATATGTGAACATGTCATACCCAATGATGGATCGTGGTGCTAAATTATCAAACCATAGTTGAACATCCCCTTGCAAGGATTCTCTTAAGGCTCGCATATAAACATCTTCATTGTTAGCACCTCTAGATTCCATGTAATCCCATAAAATATCCAGATGACTTTCAATAGATATATCTTTATTTCCATTGAACCGAGGCATCCTGTAATCATTTGGCATAGGATGAGGTGCTCCCGGTATTTTAGAAAAGTCAAAAGGAGACCGTTTGTCTTGCTTTTTAGCAACTCTGGTTACTTTGCTATAAGGCTTTGACTAGAATTGACTTCTACGTTCATGTCGATTTACAGGTCCACTCGGGATGGTCGAAAAATATTTATTGCATGGCTGAGGAAGTTGGTGGGTATCATAAAGATTGTGATAACCAGATTCATACCCATAATCATGCTCGAGATCATCCTCATACCCGTTGTCTGACCTCCATCTATTCCTTTTGTTTATTTGTCTTGTAGTTTCAATCATGTTTTTGGTTACTTCTTTCATGTGCCTCAGAAATACATCTGAATTCATTATGATTTATGGTATGCTCTAAGAAATTAAGGTTAATATGTTGGGCACGGTCCTCAGTGGAGTCGTGGAGTGGAGTCACCAGGTGAACCACACAAGTAATTCACCAAAAAGATATATTGTAGGGAAAGGGGAGGTATGTTAAACCAAGATAGGCCTCTACCTCCTCGGCAATGACACCAAAATGTTATCACCAACCTTGTAGTTTCCTATGTGAGGTGGATCCAAGATGGATGGTAGAGGGGCAAGCAACTAAGGGGTGGAACCAAGACTGCCTAGACTCCCAAATGGATGGTTGTCACGCCAATCAAGGCAACCTTCACTTTATGTTATCCTAGTCCAAGACAACAACGAGGGAGACCCAGATTTGCTCACGACAGGAGAGATCAGACCTAGACACCAGAACAGATCAAATGTGACTTTGAGGTACGTAAGGTGTAAGGTAAATGGAAACCCTAGCTCTAGGGTTTAGGTACTAGCAACTGATGGTGATGACCACTGTCTTGGGAAATGTAACTATGACAGGGTAAGCAATGACAGAGTTGGGACTGTCTAGTACCACAGAGACAGACTTAGTGAAATATAGGTAACTTGGGTTATCAATAAATGTTGGCAAAGAGAATGGGAGTAAGCTCAATTTAGGGCTAGCGCTAGAGATAGGAGACTAGTGCCTTTAATGCATTGGACAATGGAGTCAGCATCAATACAATGTTTCAGTGAACCCACCTGGGATATACCCTGATCTATGCACCCAGAAAGGATTTGGCCCAGAAAATTCAGGTTACAGGAAAACCAACTCAATGGAGGGCTAGCGCTAGGGCTTGGAGAAGCAGATATGTAGTTCTAGGGTCACTAGGAGGCTATCAAATCAGCGTTGAAGGGGAAATGAGATCAGGGTAGCCTAATCTACAAACCCAAATCAGAAAATTTCATTAAAGATCAGATATGGAAAAGTCAAAATCTGATGAGGGGGGCTAGGGGGGTGAAAACCAGTTTTTCATATCTAAGGCAACCTAGAAGGAACTAGCTCAGTGTTGGGGGTGTTCTGGAATACTCAAGCCTTGATCTATCAGCCTAGCCTGTCAGATTTCAGAAAAAATCAATTCCAGAAAAGTCCAATTTTCAGTGAGGGCGCTAGGGCTGTTTCAGTCAAAAACTCAGATCTAGGTCAAACTTCCATGAATATAGACAACGTTGAGGGTGTTTTGGACTGTGTGGGATCCGATCTATTCATCTGTGAAGTCAGAAATAAAAAAAAGTCAAAATCCTAGTAGGTTAAATTTTCAGTGGGGGTTTATGTAGTTTTCTGGCTAAAAATTAGATCTAGGTCAAACCAGTAGGAGTTTGATCAACATTGGAGTAGATTTAGTGAAGGGGAGGCCCGATCTATGAAACCCAGAAGTGGTTTGGCCAAAGATCAGACGGTTCCCAGATTTATTGCTTTTAAGGGTTTTTAGTATTTTAGGAGTTTTTTCAAAATTTTTGAAATAAAGCAAGGTACAATGGATTAAGATATGAAGAGAAGGGACTTACCTGTTAGATCTTACCTGGAAATGATTGTAGAAGTATTTAACAATGATTATCCTTGCTATCCCGATCAATTCTGGAAGATCCAAGTGATTTCTATGAAGGATGTAAGCCACAAGCCACCAATGCGCCCCCTATCCTGCATGAGAAAACCGAACGAGTTGAGGTCCCCCTGCAAAAACGCTCCAGCCAAAATGCCCTCCTATAGGCAAAACAATGATAGCAGAAAAATATAGATCTCACAAGAATTTCCACAATGCTAGGAAGTAGAATACTATCTAATCACCATTTGAGAACATCAGATGCAAATCAGATCCCGAAAATATCCACAAAAAAATTCTTTCTATTATTCAGATTCAAGAGCCAAAGACCCCTTACAAATGAGAAGCTCTCTCCTTTAAATAGAAATGAGAGAACCACAATCATAACCGAATCCTAACCACTTTCAAAACGAGTGGCTAATATTAAAAGATAAAATTTTCTAATCAATGGTTGCGATGAGTTCAACATACAATACATGGATCAATATAACCATAAAGTACCAAAGTGGATTAAAACACCCAACAAGAGGGTACCCCACTCAACAAGAAATAAATGAAGGACATGGTGGGTCCAAGGACTGTTGACTAACTCCCTCTAGGTGTCCCCATGGCACAATAAAATAAAATAATATTTTAATTCTTTGACTTTGTGCCTCCTTGAGAAAATCATGAGCCTCCCAAAAGCTCCAGAAAATAATATAAAAATGCCCAAAAATAGGTGTGGGCCCAATCAGGTGCTGCAACTGCTAGAGAAGGTGCGGAGGACATCACTCTCATCATCATGACTCATCCCATGTCATTTCCTTGCCTCAGTAGCCCAAATCGATTTCTTCAATAGCCATTTAATCATTTTTTAATTTGCCTCGGGAAACGTGAACCTGCCAAAACAACCTCCTAGGGTACCCGCGTTGTCAAACTGAGCCCACTAGGCTCTTTGGGATGGGGATACTATGGTACAAACAAGTGGCTGTGCCCCCTATTCCCATACAACACCCTAGGAGATCCAACTGAAACATCTCCCTGCTCAGACATATAAACTTGTGAATAAAAACTGCATTAGAGAGGCAGAATGAGCCTGATCATATCTGTAAGTGCCCGTAACAAGAAATAAACTATCTCATTAGACTCAGAGAGTCCAAATCCATCTAAGGTGTATACTCATACCCCTGACAGGTCTCTATCTAATCATTAACCATATCGAATAAATAATATAACCATATGTAACTGATTAGACACCAATAATAACTCAGACTATCATCCATCTGCTGCAAGTGTTACAAGGCTAAGACATGCTTTACAACTCATTCAAGCAACAATCACAACAAGTAGCAGTCATTTCACTGGTGGTACATCAACCAATACATATATAAGGCTTTATTTTATTTACTTAGACTAGACTTTCAAGACTATACTCATTTCATAGTTGTAGCCAATTTGCTAGTGAAGGGTGAAAGATGAAATTGACAAGGTTAAGGAAAAGGAAGACTTCCTACTTAACATCATGACACTTTGGATATGGAAAGGGAATATTCACTATAACCAATGTCAGACAAACAACAACACAAGGAATGGCAATGCCTCACAAATGGTTGAGTTGTTTAGAGAGTGCTTATTCAACTTAGGCATCATGTCTACATCAATATTGATCCAAGTTCATTAGGACCATCATATTTTATTCCATGGCCTTTTTGGCCTATATGACCCTTTGGGACTTCACCAGTGCTTAAAAGCACAACTAATCACAGCTTTCATCTGGGACATATTTATTTTTATAAGGTTAGCAATATTTGGATATAGCATATTTTTAACCATTACTTTTTGGACCTTTTCTTATACCCTTCAAGTGGTATTTTAGCATTTCATTGCTCTTGCCCTCTTTACATATGTTAAGAAACACAGTTTAGCATTTTCATTTTCCATGGGCACATATTCAATATTTCCAATATAGGTAGTACATGAGCTTTTAGTTTTAGCCAACAACATCTCAAGTGACCAAGGGGAGTTTTACACAGTGCCAAACATCGGGATAATAGACTAGAATGATTTAGGCATACAATCCAACTCACCAAAGGCAAGTTTTGTCACCAACTTAGAGTCGAGACACAATATAAACAGGGAGGGTTGTCCAACAAAGGTTCTAGCGGGGGAAAAGGTCCTCCATGCCATAAGTCAAGAAGTTAGTTGGGTTGAAAACTAATATGGAAGGTAATGGATGGGTGAAGATAATGAATGATGGAGCCAACACTAGCAAGCCAAAACAATGGTGGGAATAACTACCTCTATTCTCCTTAAGGAGGGTAAAACCAATGAGTATAGATCAGGAACTTCCAATTCTAAGTAGGGACATCAATACATAGTACAAAATACATCCAAGTCCATATAATTATGACCGCCAGATCATGATACCACAAGTTAATATATGTCACAAAAATCAGTATAAGAGCAATGATAACCATAACACAATATAAAAAGTTGAGTCATAATCATGCAATATAATCCATCTGAAACATCATCTGTCAAATGAGAAAGCACTGATATAAAACTGGGCATCAATAATTGCTCTGTAATGACTAAATGGGTACATCAGTCCTCAAATATGAGTGTCCTGAGACTCAGTCCTGACATGGGAGAGTACAATAGTCCACTAATACAATAATGATTCGTCAAAACTGCTCATCTCAGCATCTCATATGTAAGAGATCTGGATGAAAAATGTACTGTGTCTGAAAAATAGAATATGGTATCTTGGCTACTATATATGTGATAATAGTACCCAAATATGCAAAAAGACCCTTCCAAAAATTTGAAGTAAACTTGGTATCCCTGTCAGAAATTGTTTCTTTAGGCAATCCATGCAATCTGAAAATTTATTTCATGAAAATCTTTGTAATGGCATCGTATTTATATGTGTACTTAACCGGTATGAAATGTGATTCCTTTGTTAACTTGTACACCACAACCATGATGAAATCATGTTGTTTCATAGTCATTGGAAACCTTGTAATAAAATCCATGGAAAGGGCTTCCCATTTTCGTTTTGGGATTGGAAAAGATTGCAACAAACCTACTGGATGTTGATGTTCAACATTCACCTACTGACATTTCAAGCACTTAGAAATATATTCGGCAATGTTCTTTTTCATTCCCAGCCAAAAATATTGTTTTCTAGTTGTAGAAATTGTTTTATGATATTGTTTTCTAGGGGAGAAACTAAAGGGGAAAGGTAGATTGAGGAATCTGAAAGGTAATTATTAGCTAGTGGATGTTTGTTATATCCTTCATATTCTAATTGTATTTTCTAGTCATAATTGCTTCATTTAAGAGCATATACGTCTTTGTTCAGGAGATTTAAACCTTTCTTTCATTTTAATGGTTATTGTCATTAAACAGTTGGTCGATAATGGGATGCAATTCATTTATACATCACAAACAATCTTGACTGGATGAAGGTATGGATTGAACGATGCGCATAATAGGGTCATGGAATATCATGGGAAGGTGTGGCTTCATTGGTAAAAGCAGCACAACGCAATGGAGATAACAATCTAACAGAAAGGGAAATCGATTTGGTATATGGTGTAAAAGATAAAATGGCAAGCATATAATTAATCAAATATCCCTCTAAATCTTTTATTTTGCAAATTACTTTTTGACTTACATGTTCTTATTTTCCATGTATTGTTGCATAAGGACTGAATTGTTGTGTAATATTTTCATTTATTGCTTATTGCAGGTAAAACACCATAAGGCTATGGTCTACAATGGGGGTAGATATTGGATCGAAAAATTGGATGAAACAAAGAAAACATTAGATTCTGGGGTTTTGACTGTCTTTGAGGTTACCAATGTTTCATCTAGAACTGACAGACATCCAGAAGTCTTAGAAAATCGATACTATGGGTATTTGGAAGATATTATACATTGTGACTTTAAATCCTTTAAGGTAGTTCTATTCGTTGTCAAATGCTACAGGTTACGATTGAATCAACGTGATTCCAATAGAACTATTATTGAACATGATAATGGATTTACCATGGTAAACACAAGGTTGTTTGAGCCAGAAACAGAGCCCTATGTTCTTCCAAGCCAATATGAATAAGTATTTTACTCAGAGGTTCCAGGTAAAGCGGGCTGGTCGTTTGTTGTGAGACACGATCCAAGGGGAAGGCCGGTAAAGTATAACCTAGATGATGGTAATGAAGAGGGTTCTCTGGAAGAAGAATATGATGAAAAAGAGCATGATCAACTTGATTTAGCTGACGATGATGATCCAATAGAATATGTCCAAGAAATAGTTGAATCAGATGATGTAGCAGACAATGCCGATGAAGATTGTTTCGATGATGACACGATGAGCGTAATTGATAATGATGACGATGATGATATGGCCAATCCTTACAATGTTGACTATGTATCTAATGATACAGATGATGACATGGATGAAGAAGACGATGAAATATATTGAAAGGTAAA
>LPNX010673158.1:194791-202291 GCA_001517045.1 Pseudotsuga menziesii | reverse complement strand
TGCGCAAACCCATTCATCGAATGATAAATCACCCCATCTATCCACAAAAATAGAAACAGAGAACAATTTCATGGTACCAAGTTTGTTCCATGAAACAACAAGCTAAAACAACCCATATAGTCAGCAGAATAGTAATGGAAATATCATCCCACTGTCATATCCAACAGTTCACAAACATAGAAATCAATACTGTCCAAAAAAAAGAGCGAACATCCGGCTCCAAGCCACAGATCAACAGCAAAGTCTCATAACGTCTCTGTGATGTTTGCTGTGTATTCCAAACTGGATAGGGGAAACACATGGATTACCAACATGAGGGAAAGCCATTGACTATGCTAATGCTTGGACTATAATAGACCAAGGAGATGTACTAGAAAGATTTGCCTTGACTTGTTGATTTCACTGTTAAGTTGAACCTAAATGACAAACACAAAGGAGCACTAAGCAAGCTACAACACTTTGTAGGAAATCGAATGAGTATAGATATAATGATGTTAGTTCCTGGAGATCCTGTAAAGTGGATGCTTGGTTGCTCTATAGGTTCCAAATATTTAGGTTCCTCATTAGATGCTTCACTAGATGAATCATATATGGGGCCCCCAAAACTATGATTATTTATTTCAAATATAACATCCAACTCTTCATGAAATGGATAAATGCATGCATTTTCCATCTCATCATCAAACAAGGGTTCGCCTACAAAATATTCCTCATCAGAATCTCAACAATATGGAGCATCTAATTCAGATTCTTTGGATGAGGTAATATAATAGGAGAATGGGTTCTTTCATAACTAACAACCCAAAGGGTTTGTGTCTATACTGCCTGCATCTTCACCAACTTCAATCCGTCCTTATTAGCTTTCAAACATGGGTTTTCTTCGTTGTGCATGCATTTACATTGATCAGCTAATGACAGACCCAATTTGACAGTTTCAGCTAACCCGCATTTGACCCATATTGGCTGATATGGATTTTGAAATCTGGCCAGTCTGAGCGTTACAATTAGTGGGCGAACCCATCACATTTTGGTTCGCATTCAAATTGGTTTGATTGTTTTTATGTGAGTTATCTCAGCAACCGGTTCCCAAATAAGCTATTAAGCCGACTCTACCCAAATGCGATGCTTAAGGGAGGTTTAGAGAAGATCATTGAAGATCATTATAAAAGCCCTAGGTTAGAAAGAAACTTGAACCTAACCCAGTGTTTTCCAAATTGTAGCGACAACAGGGGTTTGCTGGAATTCTGCCAAATGTTATGGATTTTTTCTTTAAGGTGTTTTATTATAGAAACCTTATATTAGAAAGCAACTGTCCATGAGGACAGAGTTCAAGAACTCTGTCCACATGAACTATATCTCACAAAAGATAACATGTGTTCAGCCAAGCAATGGTGACGATTCGTGGTATTATGCCTCACAAGTTTGTGATGTTGCAACCCCATGAAACATAATACCAAGAGATGTCCCCATTATTAGCCAACACTTATTAGCTATTTTAGAGTTAGTGAATTGAAAGCGGCTAAGTTAACGCAAAAAAGAAAGGTAATAAGTTTGACTAAATAAACTATTTTGATTATTGTACCTACATCTTCTGCTACATGCATTGCTTGCATGCCTCACCCATCTCGACGCACTATCAACATTATTATTATTGGTATGTGTACCTTCTCTAAATGACAGTCTTAGTTTAGGGATGTAATGAGGTTTATACCACTTATTTGCTATTGTATGCATCCAATACTTGCTAGTTACTTGATCACTATCAGGTAACAACTTCAGCTCTATCATGTTAACCTTACTTCATCCAGCTAAAAGCAGTTCACATATTCAGAGAACACAATCCTAAGGCTGATAGCTTATCCAAAGAAGCATTAACCTTGGCCTCAGGACATTTTCAGTTTACTGAATTCACTAATGGTGAATGTATTGATCAGGGCACTTTCCAGCTTTTATAGCCCTTAGCACTTGAGTCTTTTATGTGTTGTTGCTATTGACATCCTTTGGATGATTGAGGTGGATGATCCCCTCATATTATTGATTTCTCTTGTTTATTGCTTCTTTGGATTAGCTACTTCAGTATTCGACTTGAATTCTTTGTCTATTGAAGGTTAGTGATGTGGATGTAGTCAAGATTCCTAGATTATAGGTGTTACCTTTGAATGTTTGTCCAGTATTCCTGTGAAGCTGATCAATTGTCATCTATCTGCTGATGATGAACATAGCTGCATCTATTCCATGTGCTTAGCAATATCTGAAGTTGTAACTAAGTTACCTTTGATTTCAATGAAATAACAAGGCACTGATATTTCCCTTGGCTCATCGTAGCCCACCCATCATTGGAGCTGCAAGGGAGTGGGGAACAGTTCTATGTGAATACTCGACCCGAATAGAGTAGTGGTTTACCTTCAAAAATAGTTCCCACTCTTTATTACGCGCTAAGAGTTTGTTACAACAATTAGAAATCTGACTTGAATGAGATGAATCCCCCACCCCTATATGATTATAAAGGGCTTGTCAATGTTGAAATGAACTCGATTAACCACTCGGTTTCCAAAATTGATCTAACTCAATTTATGGATGATTGGATTTTTCTTCGTATCATTTAGATCATCCATGTTTATATGTATCCAAGCTATGAATCAAATCGAATGGATAGCATATACAACAGGGGGGTTGTCCACTGGACAGGGGAAACACATGGATTACCAACATTAGGGAAAGAAATTGAATATGCTAAGGCTTGGACTATAATAGACCAAGGAGATGTACTAGAAAGATTTGCCTTGACTTGTTGATTTCACTATTAAATTGAACCTAAATGATAAACACAGAGAAGCACTAAGCAAGCTACAACGCTTTGTAGGAAATCGAATGAGTATAGATATAATGATGTTAGTTCCTGGAGATCCTGGAGAGTGCATTCTTGGTTGCTCTATAGGTTCCAAATATTTAGGTTCCTCATTAGATGCTTCACTAGATGAATCATATATGGGGTCCCCAAAACTATGATTATTGATTTCAAATATAACATCCAACTCTTCATGAAATGGATAAATGCATGCATTTTCCATCTCATCATCAAACAAGGGTTTGCCTACAAAATATTCCTCATTAGAATCTCAACAATATGGATCATCTAATTCAAATTCTTTGGATGAGGTAATATAATAGGAGAATGGGTTCTTTCATAACTAACAACCCAGAGGGTCTCTGTCTATACTGCCTGCTTCTTCACCAACTTCAATCCATCCTTTTCAGCTTTCAAACATGGGCTTTCTTCATTATGCATGCATTTACATTGATCAGCTAATGACAGACCCAATTTGACAGTTTCAGCTAACCCGCATTTGACCCATATTGGCTGATATGGATTCTGAAGTCTGGCTAGTCTGAGAGTTACAATTAGTGGACAAACCCATCACATTTTGGTTCGCATTCAAATTGGTTTGATTGGTTTTATGTGAGTTATCTCAGCAACCGGTTCCCAAATAAGCTATTAAGCCGACTCTACCCAAATACGATGCTTAAGGGAGGTTTAGAGAAGATCATTGAATATCATTATAAAATCCCTAGGTTAGAAAGAAACTCGAACTTAACCCAATATTTTCCAAATTGTAGCGGCAATAGGGGTTTGCCAGAATTCTGCCAAATGTTATGGATTTCTTCTTTAAGGTGTTTTATTATAGAAACCTTATATTAGAAAGCAACTGTCCATGAGGACAGAGTTCAAGAACTTTGTCCACATGAACTATATCTCACAAAAGATAACAAGTGTTCAGCCAAGCAACGGTGATGACTCGTGGTATTATGCCTCACAAGTTTGCAATGTTGCAACCCCTTGAAACATAATACCATGAGTCGTCCCCATTATTAGCCAACACTTATTAGATATTTTAGAGTTAGTGAATTGAAAGTGGCTAAGTCAACAAAAAAAAGAAAGGTAATAAGTTTGACTAAATAAACAATTTTGATTATTGTACCTACATCTTCTGCTACATGCATTGCTTGCATGACTCACCTATCTCGATGTACTATCAACATTATTATTATTGGTATGTGTACCTTCTCGCAATGACAGTCTTAGTTTAGGGATGTATTGAGGTTTATACCACATATTTGCTAGTGTATGCATCCAATACTTGCCAGTTACTTGATCACTATCAAGGAACAACTTCAGCTCTATCATGTTAACCTTACTTCATCCAGCTAAAATCAGTTCACATATTTAGAGAACACAATACTAAGGCTAATAGCTTATCCAAAGAAGCATTAACCTTGGCCTCAGGCCATTTTCAATTTACTGAATTCACTGATGGTGAATGTACTGATCAAGGCACTTTCCATCTTTTCTAGCCCTTGGCACTTGAGTCTTTTATGTGCTGTTGCTATTGACATCCTTTGGATGTTTGAGGTGGATGATCCCCTCATATTACAGATCTCTCTTGTTTATTGCTTCTTTGGATTAGCTACTTCAGTATTAGACTTGAATTCTTTGTCTGTTGAAGGTTAGTGATGTGGATGTAGTCAAGATTCCTAGATTATAGGTGTTACTTTTGAAGGTTTGTCTAGTATTCCTATGAAGCTGATCAATTGTCATCTGTCTGCTGATGATGAACATAGCTGTATCTATTCCATGTGCTCAGCAATAGCTGAAGTTGTAACTAAGTTACCTTTGATTTCAATGAAATAACAAGGAACTAATATTTTCCCCTGGAAAAAAATTTACTTGATCACTAATATCAATTGATATTCCATCACTCTTATGGGTCCAAAAATAGTGGAGATTGGCATCCTAAGGTTGAAATTTAGCATCCTAAGCAACGTTCAAAATTGAACCCTTCACAGCCCTTCCAAAGGATTCTATCCCTTCCCAGAAGTGTAAAGTTAAAATTTCCCTTCAAAAAAAATTTAAAATGTGAATTTCACCCTTCCAATAAAGAAGGGTATAATTTATATCAACATTTCAAAAGAAGAGCAACATTTGAAATTACCCATTCATATAAATATCTGAAGATGTAGCTAGGATCACAAATTGTGCAGAAATTGATTTATGCATTGCTATAGAGATGTGTCATTGGGAACATAATATGGAGAAACAATGGTTATTAATAAAATTAAAAAAACAATTGTTGGCTCAAGAATAGTCTTCAGTTTGATGAGTTGCATGATCGTGATGTTATCTCCCTCCGTCCTTCCAAACAGTTGTGGTTTCTCATGACATTTGTCCTCAGGGCTACCAAAATAGTTATTACCAATATGATTGCAAGGCATTCATTGAAGGTGAAGTCCATAATTTTAGGTCTTCTTCCTGATTATCATGCCTTTTGGTAAGACAATAAAGAGGGTTGTGGCAAGCATCAACATGGAAACCTGTCTCGACATAGAGGTTATACACATTAATTTTTTTCATTAAATAATTTAAATTCCTACCCGTGCCTATGGATTCAATGAATCATGGACTAGTACAAAACACAACAAATTTTAGAGCCACAAGCACTTAACTACTCACACCTATAACTTTCCGAAATCAACCATTAATAAACTTCTTTTGGTATTCTGGTTCAATCTAAACCACGGATCGTTAGACTCGGACATGCAATGAGTTGCAAGGATTCAATTGACTTAGGCCCCTCCATCACATATATGCATGCTTTCACAACAAGCGCTGAAAGAACAATATTTGGTTTTTGCATTTTTTTGTGTGAAAGGGTTTGGTTAATTTATACTTGTCCATTAAAGTACAATTATTTATATTTCCCTTCATCTCTAAAGGGCTCAGAGAATAAATTCCCTTCCAATTGAAATTAAGACCCACCCTTCAAATTTGATCATTGATCCTAAGGAGCACTAAGCAAGCTACAACACTTTGTAGTAAATCGAATGAGTAGAGATATAATGTCTGGAGCAGTCTGCATACATCCTTCACTTGAATGATGTTAGTTCTTGTCAATCCTAACATCATTCAAGTGAAGGGTGTATGCAGACTGCTACAATATCATGTTTCAACCATGAGGGGCTTAGTTGACAGGAAATTGGGTTAGGTAATACTTTGCCATTAATGGAAAATCATGAATCTTATGGTTTATGCTTTGGGTCTTGAAGCAAGTACTAGGTATTTTGATGTCCTCTATTTTTTATTTGAACATTTTATGTCAATTTTCATCGTGTCTCTGGAGATCCTATAGAGTGGATGTAAATGTTGGCTCAAACTCATACATAGGTTTGCATTAGTGTCCAACCAAGGTGGTCTATTATAGTCCAAGCATTAGCATATTCAATGGATTTCCCTCATGTTGGTAATCCAAGCATTAGCATATTCAATGGCTTTCTCAAAGCCTGTTTTTCCGTTGTTCGTCACTTTTCATAGGGCTATTCATGCCCAGAACTACCTTTTAACCCTCCAATTTGGCCCAGATTTAGAGGTACGCATGTTCGGTGATGGATAAGTGCACAAGGGTGCCCAAGATGGTGAAATAGGGTTGCTTCATACCCTTTTTTACTGCCAAACAAGTTTGTTTGTGCCCAAAATTCATGTGGATGCTGCTATAAGGCATATGAATGAGATTTTAGGGTTGCTTTCATCCACAAATTTCTCATTTTCACAGCTAGAATTGCAAATACCACCTCCTATTGCCATTGATCATCATCTTTTATTGCTGCAATGTGCCCAAATCTGAAAGTTGGCCTAATTATAGCTGATTTGAGATGCTTTACTGTTTTTTGTGACCTTCAAAATGCTCCCAAAGTGCTCAAATTTGTCCCTTTGATGCTCATACTTGATTCTAGAGTTGTTTATTCCCATAGGACTGCCCAACATTGCTCCTAGTGTGACATTGAAATTACCAAGTTTGTTCTTCATCATCAGCTTTAGAATTAGCAAATATTACAGACTGATATAAATGTATTTAAAACATTCTTTTCATTCCTGAACGTGCCAAGTAGGAGATCTGGAAATGTCTGCTCTTCACCACCATGGATTATATATATATATATATATGATTGTTGTAGGTTACCACTCGGAAATATGCCTCTGAAGTGCTGGCTTATGCACTTCAGAGTAGCACAGGGGTTAAAACATCCACTCTACAGGATCTCCAAGAACTCAACATCATTATTTGTCCATTACTGTAAATGAATTGTACTAGAAGATTTGCGAGGACTTGTTGATTTCACAGAGAAGTTGAACGAAACAGAGAGGAGACTAAGCAAGCTACAACACTTTGATGCGTGCGCACATTGACGTGCATGAAAAGTGGTGTAGCTTGCTTAGTGCTCCTCTTTGTTTCTCACTTAGGTTCAACTAAACAGTAAAATCAACAAGTACAAGCAACTCTTCTAGTACATCTCCTTTATAGTAATGGAAAAATAATGATGTTAGTTCTCTGCAGATCCTATAGAGTGGATGTAAATGTTGGCTCAAACTCATACACGGGTTTGCATTAGTGTCCAACCAAGGTGGTCTATTATAGTCCAAGGTATTTTGATGTCCTTTATTTTTTT
>LPNX010673158.1:152591-193148 GCA_001517045.1 Pseudotsuga menziesii | reverse complement strand
ATTATTTTATTATTTTAACCATTATTTTATTATTTTAACTATTATTTTATTATTTTCCTTAGGAGGCCCATTTTAGACCCCAAAATTCCTCTAATGCAAATGCCCACACCTATTAACCAAACTCATTCTTGACAAGCTTTTTCTTTAACAAGTTTTTGGCTTACAAGTCTTTCCAAGTTTTGTTTCTTATAAGTCTTTCCACGTTTTTTTGCTGGTATTTTTCTATGCTTATGCCAAAAAATTTTTGGCCATGGTGCAGGTAGAATCAAACAGGTATTTGTCAGACATGTCTTCCTCAAGAGAAGGGCATTTGGGAAGGCTAGAGGAAAGTGAGACATCCAGTAGGTCTACACGGGATAGATCAACTAGATGTCAGAAGATCAGAAGAAAATTCAACAAACGCATGAATTTTTTTCTCCAAGGAGGGGGGTCATGTTCCTATGATGATGAGACAGTGGGAGACATCGACGTGCCCTTAAGGTGCCAACACCTAGTGAAACAATGGGTGCCTAGCGATCTTCCTAAAGTAAACACTGATTTTTGTGTGAATGAGAGGATATATAGAATTGCACCGTCCTCATTGATGGGGTTGTTTTGCATGGACGGCATAAATGTTGGATACGGTAGATGTACAAAATTGATAGAGTATGTTGGACCCTGTTACAACTACAGTGATTGGATGCGCCTGGTCCAATATTCACGAAGTATGCGTAGATATGGGTTGTCAACGAATTATATACAACTGAAAGATAAAGCTCAAAATAAAGGAGTAACAATGTACATAGATGGAAGGCCAAAAACAACCGGTAATATTGCGGGGTTTATAAATAGTACACAACCAGGGTCTACATTAAAGCAACCCAACTGCATATTCGAGTCACGTGAAGGAAACTGTTTCTTTGTATGTGCAATTAAATCAATAGTTGCTGGTGAAGAACTGCTTATTGATTACAATTTGAATCGTGTAGATACAAACAATGTTAGTATGGTTTTGGTACAACAAACAATTTGACCACCATTTTATTAATTATTTTAACATTTATAGGAATTTTTTTTAGCATATAATTGAAATTATCTACTTTTCATGTTTCCTTATGTAATTTTTAGTATGTTTTTGATGCAGGGTTCTCTCAGGGGCACCTCCATCTCTGTAGATGTTTGTCGATCGGAGCCAAGGAGCAGACATACATCGATATTTCCAATGTAATATTAAATTTAGGATGGACATACAGATACGTTGTTATGTATTTTCATTATTATATTAGGTTCGTTTATACAATAATATATATTTTCCATGCAGAGTGTTGATCAGGGAATCCAACCAGCTATTGATCCACCGACTACAGCATCAGGGCAGCAACCAAACATGAATGTGATTCTCCATTTCAAATACTTTAAAATCGTAAACATGTATATCGTGACACATTATGTTTATTTTTTAATGTATTATTTCATTTTTATGGTTGCATTCATGATGGTAATGTTGTCTACCTTTTCTGCAGATTGACTGGGGAAAGTCCCCAACTGTTGATCAGATGACTGGAGCCTCGAGGCAACCAGTAAACCTAAATTTAATTCCACATTCTAAATACTTAAAAAATGTACACATATAAAACATGTAGCATAGTGTTTATTTTTGTTATGTATTTGTTAGCTTATACATATTGCGTTCATTGTGATAATGTTCTCTACTTTTTTTGTAGGTGGCTAATCGAGGTAAATCCCCATCTATTGATCAGACCACGCCCTCGTCTAGGCGTCAGGTAATCCTTGATGTAATCCCTAATATAATTATTTGCGCACACTATATTTTCAAAGACTAAGCAATTTTTTATATATGTCAATTGCATACAGGGGATTCCGTTTATCAAATGGCGTCTCAAAACTCTTTACAGAATGAGGTCTCTTGGTTGATGAGAGATAGTGAAATTGGAGAGTCTGCAGAACCGTTGAGGGTGCTACAAAGGATAAGGGAAAAACAAAAATGAGGAACTGATTCGTCTGACATTGGGAGTTCCACTAACAGAAGGGCTCGAATAAAGGATTCAATTGTTGTTACAGCAATGTAAACAAGTGGACGTAATTTATCGAATAAAAATGTAAATTCATTTATAAAAACTTTATAATATTTGATTTTATGTGCTGTTGAACTTATAATACAATGGTTTGAATTTACAGTTTTCTATGGAGATTATCAGTGGTGATCAAGGAAATGTTGGTCCCAGTGACCAAACCACTTCACGTACACCACATACTGCTCCCATATTGTCCACTGAATAATCGGCAACATGCTCTGCAACACCACCGAGGGCAGTGGAGGGTGCAACCGATGTTAACCCACCCACAACAGATGCTGCAGAAGAAGGGGTGGATGCAGGGCTAGATAGAGATGTGGAAGCATTTCCTGGATCTTCTCGTGTGACTAGCACTGGTTCAATAAAGTGTACATTTTTTGTGAATGAAGAACTGGTTCCAATAAAGATAGAGAGGATTCTAGGTCATTATAGATTGTTCAATTTATTTTTTATAATTTGTGTCTAATATACCGATAATATTTTGTAATGTTGACTAATGATGGGAATAATGTTTTGCAGGAAATGATATATTTTATAAACATATGAATGATTTGGCCTTGGAGATCTTCGGGCCCACCATCTGCACAATGTGGAACAAGCAGCCAAAAGATTTAAAATATGATCTGACTAATTGCTTGGTTAGTCTGTTCGGAAAAGATACCTTCGATACATCGAAGGTACTACAGAAGGTTGGAAAACATCTAAAGATTGTTCAAGACCAATATAGGGTTCACCTAAAAAAGAACCCTAGGTATGAGCGCCCTCCAATGATTCCATCTATGGAGTGGAAAGCCCTGGTGGAAGATGGAAAAGAAAAGGGCCTGAGAAAATTAGGAAAGATACCACCAAGTGGAACAGGGAGGTATGCAATACATTCCAAAAAGTAGTGGTAAGCCTTATTATTACTAGTTTTTATATCAATTTTGGTACATCGACTAATTTATTTAAAAACTTAATTAGGCTCTCGGACACATCTAAAGCCACAAAGGCAAGAATTGAAAAAATTGGCCAACACAAGCTTGGGCCTGGTGGTTACTCCAACTTGGCAGCCCAATATGTAAGTATTGCAAAACCCGAATCCGCATCCAAATATCATACAGATTATTATTTTTGTTTTGTTCTGACAAAAGGATTTACAATTAATGACATCATGCAAATATGAGGGCCAACTGGTTCAAAGAATTTCCTAGTGCGGATTACTTGAAGCTTGGCTTCGAACAGGGCTTTGATGTCGTTGTTGAACACCGGAGAAGCTTATTTGGGAATACTGCACGATCTTTTGTTGATCCATCTGGTGCCCAAGTATGCGAAAACTGTATAGTTTAATGATAATTTATTAATTCTCATGCAATTTGTTCCTTAAATATAAACTAACATAAATTATTTAATCATTTTTGTGCAGAAAAGTAATGATCCCGTTCATGTCGAGGATGTAGTACATGACCAACCAAACGAAGATCATGCTTCTCATCCTAGTAATGAATTTATTAATGTGCTACTATTTTTTATAGACCATTGCAGATGATAAACATTAATTCTAATTCTACACAATTCAACTACAGAGCATGTAGCTGCAGATCATAACATGGAACAGGTTGGGCCAGTACGAGATAATGTTGAACATGTTGATGTGCACATGGTAGGTAAAAACACACATTCGTAATGTTTTTTGAATGAATTACTTGTATTTATCAAAATATAAATATATTAATGAAATATTTTGACATTATTGCAAAAATTCATCGCCCCTTGCCTAAAGTTCAACCTTGCGATCAGACTAGTAGGGATACCGATGATCAGATTCTCGAAGATCTGTGACTCTAACTAAATATTTAAAGAGAAAAAAAGTAAAAAGGAAGTGACTAAACAAATTTTGAGTAATTCTTATTTATATAAAAAAATAATAATGGTTTTTTCCTCTGTTTCACGAATGAATGTTTGAATGAATGCTTTACTGAATGGTTTACTGATTTTTTTTTTCTTTTCTGCCATTGACTAAATTAATGTTTTAATGAATGAGTTAATGAATGGTTTAATGAATGGTTTTTTCAGCTGTTGAATGATTGAATGGTTTAATGAATGGTTTTTTCAGCTGTTGAATGATTGAATGGTTTAATGAATGTTTTAAATAATGATTTAATGAAAGTATTTTTCAACTATTGAGTGAAATAATTTACATTGTAGATGCATTGTGAAATAGTGAAATAAATTGTTATGTGCAAGTATAGACATTGGGTTTGGGAAGTTGAGAGTGATGTGAGGGGGGGGGGCATAAAAGCTTCCACCTTCACGTGGTTGGTCCTATTTAGTAGAGAATATTAAATTATTCTCGAAACAGAGAGGAGCTCAATGAATGGTAAGGAAGAATACATTAAAAAACATCTATTTCTATATTTTTACTATGTAATTTTCACTATTGCTATTTGACTCCTCCATTGGAACTTGTTACAGATAGCGTGAAACATTTCCATAGTTAAGAGGCAAGAAATGGAGTTTTGATTAGATCGATGGCCTTATATACATAGTATTTTTGGTTATCCATGTTGTATCAGGTGATATATTCTTAACAATTAATTTACTTGAATAATTGAATAGTATTGTAATTTACATTGTAATAGAATTGTATTTATTTAGATTGGTTTTGTTATTTTCATAAACAAACATAAATATATTTGATGGGTCTTAACATGAAACTATTGCCACAGGACAAAAAATGAAGTATGTTGAATGATGTTTTGAAAGGTAAAGCATAAGAAGACAGTGTGAAGATTCACAAATCAAGGTATAATTATGTTTTCTTTTGTTTGATTGAACTGTGTATTGGGTATTTATGCATGTGCACACACATACATTTAGTTGATGATGATGATTACCATACATAGAGGCGAACTTTGTTCTATCTGATCTAAACAATTACCTTAAATATTTTGATTTATCATGATAACTGGCCCCTTGATAATACTTTACCAATACCATATAGCTAGGACAACAAAATTAAATGTAGGCATTTCATTACAAGAAATTTGATAGGCATTTGAGTTTGATGGGAATATGTAAGGTCAAAAGACAAAAAAAGATAGATAGACTTGTGAGGAAAATGGTATCTAAAGCGTTGTTTCCCTATTATTCTGATGAGTATATTGTTATCTGCCCTAGTTTATCTTTCTCCAGTAGTTTTGTAATTTGTTTCTTAATCTAATATCTTGTTCAACTTTAATGGTTGATTGTGCAGCGGTAAACCTATGTTTATATTTGTGCTTATCCCTGTAGGTTGTGAGTTGGGCATGGTACACATTGGTATTTTCAGTTTCCATTGTAACTTTTCACCCTAACACCACTGTACACTTTATTACTCATAATTGCTAATTTGTTACAAAGTCTTCTTTGTGCAAATATTTTATTAGGCATCTATATCTTTCTATATTGCTTCCAATTTATCACCGAGTTTAAAGTGGTCACTTAGAGAAAACATCTCAACTCTGGAATACAAAAGAAGAATGACTAAATTGATAGTTATGGTAACAAAGTATTGAGATCTGCTTGAAAAAATAAAGGTTTATTTGCTACTTTATTTCTAGAAGGCATTGTTTGAATGGTTAAGCTATAAAAACTATTTATTTTTGTTGTTTTCAGGCAATCTTCCAGAGGTATCCACGGCCTGAAAAAGAGTATCAGTCATTTTCACTGATTTAGAATGATAGAGCACTAGATTTGGTATGACATCTTTTCGCTTAAGGAAACATTTTCACATTTGTTAGAAACAGTTTCGATGTTCTTTCCCAAGGAAAATATGTTTTTATTGAAGAAAGCCCATTTGCAGCCATGACTTTTGGTGGTGTTGATCCTAATCACTACAAGGGTAAAAATCAATATGCTCTTGTTACTCGAAACGGTTACTGGAAGGTATGTAATAGAATCATGTTAGTTTTCCAGGTTTAAGATTGATTGTATTTAAGGATAAACACATGCATACCATGTTAATTGTATGATTCAATATAGTTACTAGTAGGTATGTCATGGGATTAATATACTCTAATAAATCGATTTTGCTATTTCCTTCAGTTTGACATGGGAGACTTCCTCATTGATGATCAATCAACAGGTTAGCATAGAGTCCATCTTATTCAATTGGGCACATGATTGCTTCTTAAGGAATCTTATGAAAATATTGATGGCATTTTATGAACATTTTGTTGCAGGTTTCTGTGCTGGAGGTTATGTTTCTTTTGCATATTCTGGAACTTCTTTGCTAGCTGGTCCATCAGTAAAGCATGCATACCTTTTATCTTTTGTAAATTTCTTGTAAAAGTTAGTGGTGTTTTCTAGGTCTGTGCACAATATGCTATTGTTGTAAAGCATAAGTGTTTCATAGCCACACGAAGGATATGGGGCATAAAAATATTTCAGAATCATAACCAATAGAGTATTATCATTTAAACCACTTTTCTTTGAAATCAATATTAGTAGACAATTTTATCAGCTAGAAAGTGTAAGTATTAACAACCATCATGTATCATGACATTGGCATTATTATCATCATTTAGATTAACTGTAAATAGTACTGTATATCAACATGAATTACCAGCTGAGTTAACCATCCTTTTAAGGGTTTATACAAGTACTCCTTAGCCTGAAAAGAATGCTTTTAGAAGGCAGAATTCAATTATATTGTTGAGATTTCCCCATAACTCGAATATGACCCTAACTTGGTTAATTTTACAGGTCTTTTTGATAGGTTTTAGGGCTAGAAACAATAGTAACACTGATCAGTAAGGAAAGAGTCCCTAAATTTCTCTACTAAACAATTAAATGGGGTCGTTGTAAGGCATAAAGTAACTTTTTATTAAGGCCAAATTATCCAAACCCCTGAAACATGTCAACCCTAACTCTAACTTTTGACTGGTTTTTTTAGGTTGCTTCTCAAGTTCATGGATGTAGACAAGAAGATAGGTGACGTACTAGAGGATCTAGGGCTAAATAGGAAGATCAAAATTTGAGGGTGGCTTATAATTTGAAAATTGTTGTTAGTTTTGGATTATTGAATTTTATAAATTTCTAAGGTTTTCTAGTTTATAAAAATGTAGATCTAATCTAACACTACACTAATCACGCAAATGCATATATTTACACATGAAATACTACATTTTGATCAAAATGACAAATCTTAGGGTTTTTGTGAAATTTACTTCAAACCCAAGGCCATGAGGGATGGTGATCAACCTCCCTCTTGGAATATTTCCCTAAGCCTCACCAAGTAGGACTTCCGAAAACAACCTCTAGGGTTTGTTGGAGGATCCTAATTAGGGAAAAATTCAGAGATCTAAGGACAAACAAGAGAAAAATCCTTCAAGAGGATGTTCTATAACATGTAAAAGTTGACAAAAGCTGGTAAAAAGCCCTAATTCAGAGAAAACGCAGCATTACAACCATCATTCAATCCATAGAAGCACAATTTCACCAAAATTTACCATTGGAGCAACCAAGAAAACCCTAGATCCTCCTTGTGCTTGTGTTCTTCCAACAATGCTAACATCAATCTTGCATGTGCATGAAACCCTAGAATTCAGGCATCATTTTACCATAAATCCAAAGAAGAAATAGTAATATATTTGATAAGTTTCCCCTGTGAATCCATAGGCAAGCCTATATCATTAGAATGCATTAACAAAGCTATAGTAGGAGTTTTAAGCAAAAAATTTGAAAAAACATACAATTTATTTTTGTGATCAACTTTTTCATGGGCTTCATTTTGCTTGTCAAAAGTGGGCCAATCTAATGCTCCTGCAACTCCACATCCATTGTAAACCAGTCTTTATATGGAATCATTGCTTTATGCTCTTCAATATGAAGGCCCTCTTAAAGATTGCCTCTTTGTACGAAGTCATAGACAATAAGGCATTCCTTGCCCTGTGCATAATAGCGAATACAAAGTAGTTAGATGGTAATCGTTGTGCTTAATACTTAGCCACCGATGCTGGTTATAATAGAACATTATGTTTGCTTGTAGTAAAAGCAACTGTGAAGCCTTATAGAGTTTCTCTTCTTCCAGAAAATACTTTATCATTAGACCGTGAGATATCTCGACTTCAATATCTATTTGTTTTAGCAGCCAAAGCCTTCATAGACTCCATTCACTACATCAAAGGCATTGACCGACTGATCATGGTCTTCTTATAAATAAATCTTTTCTAAAAGCTCTGTTGCCATCTCTCCAGGAAAATAAAGGGATTCACTAGCTACAAAAGGATTGGATGCTATAAACTCATGCTCCCAGCCTGTAGAAAACACAACATCAACACGAAGCATAAAAATGGAAATCCTATATAATAAATTACAAAGGGAAATGCATGATAAATTTGGATAAATTGGGTTATAAGGGAGATCAATGTTTTTCCTGCATTGCCAGCCTCTCCCAGGGATCCACTTGTCACTATTTTGCTGTCCAAGTAATGGCAGAGGGAATCGCTGTCTTTGAAAGGTAGTTGAGCAAGGATACATAGTGATTTAGCTTTGGGAAGGTAAATTGCTGTCTTTGATAGAAGATAGACACCAACACACACAACGATTCCTTTTGGAAGCAAAGACAAGTAAAAACATCAATGAACATCCAATATGGACTTGCCATCTAGAGTTAAATAGTTATGCGAGCTTAGTAGAAGCAAATTGTTGTGCATGATGACGTGTGTGCATTGGAAGCTCAACGATTTAGTTTGGAAGGACAATAGTCTTTGCTGGGGAAGGCAATTACTACTCAAATCACCAAATCCCGATCCCACATGCATGAGAAATCATTGTCTTGAGGGATCATATGCAAAATCATTGTTGTGCCTGGGAGGAGCCTGCTTTAACATACAACAATTTATCCTAGGGGAAGGTTGAACGCTTTGCTAGAGGAAGTTCCTCTATAAATCACCAACTCCCTGGCCCAAACTTGTTATCAAATCGCTATAACTAAGTGAAATCTTTCAATTTTTTTTTTAAATCTACCAACAGGCGTCACTTTTCCGACATTCTTCTGATGCTTTGGTGAAACCATTCAACGATAGTGTCATGACTCCTATGCTTCAGACCGTCGGACGACCGACACTTCGAGTGTCGGGCCAAATCGAATATTCGATGGAGTCACCATGCCTTCGACCCTTGTCCCATCAGAAGGCTGACTCTTCAAGTGTCGGATGGCGTCGAATAACCGACACTTTCTGGATAAAAATACCGATGGAGTCGCCATTCCTCCGACACTTCTGTCTGTCGGAAGGCCGACTCTTCAAGTGTCGGATGGCGTCGGATTTCCGACAGTGTATGTAAGTTTTGATTGACACTTTGGAAGAGAAAATGGTCGAATAGGTGACACCTTGGTGTGTCGGATCTTTGACCCACATTGGTAGGATGTCGAAGATCCGACGGTATGCCACCGATGGAAAAAAAAAGTGCATGTGTCGAAAATGTGATAGAGAAGTGTCGAATTTCAGACATGCAAGGTGTTGGATTTTGGGTTTAAATTCTGTTGTGATTGAATCCTACATGTAGCTATTCAAATTCCACATACATAGTTACAACAAAAAAATAAACAAAGATAGATTTGCAATGGTAAAACATTCATTACTCAATATATGCACAAGATTTCAAATATAAAGCAAAATCATTCATCATTGCAGAAATAATTCATTAGGTCAGAACGATCTCATAGTTGCACAAAATCTAAATAAGAAGTAATTCAACATTGGTACTCCACACAACCCACGTAAAAACTTGTACAGTCCTTCCCCATCCAAAATTGTTCTTCTCTATTCATAGAAAAAGTAGTTCTTCATACAAATAACTCAGCATGCTTACGCTAGTGAAAGTCCTTTCCAATCTATCTTCTACTCCTATTTATAATACCATTACAAAGGGCTCTTTGACTACCCTAACTTTTTGACTTCAAAATTTGTCCTCTAGCGCCTTGCACTAGGAAAATTGAGATAAAATAAAATAAATTACATAAAGTGCCAAAATATAGAAAAGACAAATTTCAAGTGGGTCTAGCTGGTATTGACATGTATTCTCCCCACGCATTTTCCTCTTCTACAATAGTTTTGTAGTCCACTTACTCCAGCAGTCTTACAATTACCTCATGCACCGCCAGCTATGACTCTATTTCTGCCATTTTTTGTGGGGTCACTCTGTGCAGGTCTTCCAAGAGGTAATTAGTAACCGAGGCCTATGCAATCCAATGTTTTACCAGTTCTTCAATGATGCCTTTAATTTTTTGAAATCTTGGTTTGTCTTCATGCAATCTCTCATGAAGATATTTCAGATGATCATCTTTGTCTAGAAAGTCTTTGATCTTTGCTAGGTGAGATGTTTGGCATTTATTGTGAACTATGTGCATTTTCTTGTAGAAATTCGTGCATATTTCTAGAGTCTTTTTTATTACAGTGGTCAGTCTCAAAGCATATTTGTTGCCGAAGTCTAGGAGTGATAATTCTATCTTCAAACCTTCTATAGTATTTTGTGGCAAGTTTTCGAGAAATGTTGAATTGGTTTCCACCCAAGTCAACTGCCCTTGAACCTTTTCCACAACCTTTAACAGCCTAGTTCTGAAATCAACCGACACTGCTGAAATTTCCTTCAAGTTTGTCTCTACCTGCTTGATCTTATATATTTCCTCTACAAGTTTTAATTGCACTTGATGAATATTCCTTTGGATTAGGCAAGATTTATCATTGAAGGGAGTGATATCAAGATTCCTTTCATTAGTTGTCTTAAGTTGAGTATCTAGTGCTCTGTTTTGTACCTCCAACTCTTCTACCTAGGTTTTTAGCTCTTCCATTTGTCTACTTGCTGCATATTTTTGTGTTTCCAATTCTGAAATCTTGTCTTAAAGATCCCTTTTCTATCCTTCCATGATCGTAACCGAAATATCTAGTGCATCCTTCTCTGTTTCTAAGTCTTGATATTCTTTTTGTAGAATCTCTTTTTCAGATAATGTAGCCTCATGCTTTCTCCTTAACTCTCATCCTTCTCCTCTTTTATTTACTAGAGTGTCCTTCATCTTAAGCATTCTTTCCTTATAATGTTCAGTATCTCCTACCAACTTGCTAACATTATCCGCATTATCTTGCACGGTTGTTATGCTTACAGATGCTAGGAATTGAGGATCATCATTCGTGCCTTGCATGACTGTCTTCTCGGTCACTATGACCACATCAGTTTGATCTCCGATCTATAGTCTCTTTTCTGATATTCTAACAATGACTTTCTTGTTCTTGTCGAAGAATATCGTATCTAAACAGGCCACTGCATGTTTCTTGGATGGAGTGAAAGGAACCAATCCAAACTCTGCAAGAGGAACATGGCCTCATGTTATAGTGTCACTTGATGGGGCACAAGGATCTGTTCGATTATCTTGATTAGTGTCTTGCTCCAAACTCTCTCTGTCTTTGTCTTCCTATTCTTTCCTTCTCAACTCTTCAACTACTTTCTCAGCTTCTTTTTGCAATCTTTCTTTTGAATCCCTTTGTAATATTTTCTCCTCTTCCTTTTGTAGTTTTTCTTCTTCTACCTTTTTCCATTGAGCCTCTTCGTCTAATTGTTTCTCAGCTTCTTCTACTAGTTTTTGGGTATCTTCTTCTTGTTTCTTAGCAGCTTCATGTTTCTTTTGTTGTTCTGTTGTGATGTTGTTGCCTTTTCCTCCACTGGTGTTGATCTTTTTTTTGAACCGCTTTTCAAAGCAGTCAAGTTGCAGGCATTTCTGTATGTCTCCTCATCTTTGTCAAAATGATGGAAGTATTCAAAATGCACTCCTACAAATGCACAGTGTTTTGCAATGTTGTCATAGGAATCATTCTTATGGAAACTCTTTTTCATCGAAATGGAAACCTTTTAGATTCTTTACAAATTCTGGTGCACTTTTTACCTTTGTGAATTTATAGCTGCCAATGAAGAATGGCAGTGGTGGGAAGATTGCTTTCTTCATGCTGAATAAGAAATTTCCAAACCCATCTATGAACATTTGTCTCACTTCCTCCTTATGGACTACATAGTCCATGGCGCATCTAGGAAACAATGATGGAACTTGAGATCCTCCATACACCCTTAGATAAGTTCCCTCAGAGAAATAGTAGTCTCCATTTTCACATACCATCTCCATTGCACCTTGAGACATGCAATTGCACTCTTTGAGGAAAATCAGCTCATACAGTGGCATCTGAAATTCTTCGCAGATGAGCTTGTAGAAACTGGAGTAATTGTGTGCCCAAATAATTTGATAGAAAGCATAGATGGGGGTCTTGGTGTCATTCCAAGTACACTTGAGCTTTGGGAATTGGTGTAGTAATAAGATACAATCAATCAAATAAGATCCCATGTAAAATTTTGACTTTCTTTGAGTTAGGTCTCCTTATGCAGCAGTTATGCATGACGACAATTTGTTTGTTACAATATCTGCCCAGTTAAAAATGGTGCCTTGCATAGACACACGATATATTAATGGGATCCAACTCATCTTGTATAGTTTCCCATTTGCTCGTCCAAAGATTCTATTTAGCATTAGGGCTATGATCTTGTAGGGGGTGCGTAAACTGGCAGTTTCATACTCGCCAGTGGATTTCTGGCGTAGTTGCTTTCCTGCTACCATCATCCACTTAGCACATTCAAAGAAATATAAATCCTCACTTTTCACCTATTCATCCATCATCATAGTTTGTAGAGAGACTATTTTGCAAGCCTTGGTTATATATGCAGGGGTGAAGGAAGCAAAGGATTTTCCGTTTGAGTTGGAAATGATCGTAGTGGATGACTCTGTTTGAGGTAGGATCTATCTGATTACCTTGGCATAGGGTAAGAGATTGGGGCACATGGATGCCTTTGTGATACCTGATTTTCTTATGTTTATATATAAAGGTGTATTTTCTAATCCTACATCTGGGACATTCTGGTTTTTAATCATATGATATATTTGACCCCACTAAAACTCTTGTTTATCCTCTGTGACAGATTTCGTGTCTTCATAAATGATTTCCATTATGGGAAAAACCTCCAAGTCTGAGTCCTCCTCGGTGACCTTGGCCTTCTTCTTTCCAATATTCTTTGGCATGTTGTGATGTGAGGACTAAAGTTTTAGCATGATCACAACAAGAGATGTCTTAGTGACAATGTGATCGAAACAACATGCATTTATATCAACAGGAAATACCAAAATGAGAAGCTATGATATCAATGTTAAGATTGCAAGATATCAATGACAATATCATATAACAAATCATGGTTTCTTTCAAAAAAAGTAAGATTGCGGTCAGCGTTTATTATGATGGAGGATAATAAAGATGTATTTATGAGTTCAACCTTGGCCATTCAAAAGTAACTCTATGATGTAGATAACTCACTCCCATAGGTTGTTCAGACATTTTATACTTGTGGAAAGGGTACACATTTGGCAAAACTTAAATGAAACCCATCAGTACAGGTGCAGGTGTTGTTTTGGGAGTTACATTACTATTCTAATACCTTCATGCTAGTTGTCTTCAAATTTTATGATTTTTATTCATTAGGTTCTTAAAACATTAAAACAATGGGACCTCTTCCCATGAACTTCCTTTATAGGTAGGAAAAAAAACAGTAAAATGACAAAGGCTTCGTGGCTCAAAACTAAGGGTACTTTGGAAAAAATTGAAAACCTAGTTTAAACCTAAAACCCTACGAAAGATTCTTGAACCAAAATTTTGGCCCTAAAGGGAAAAGTATGCTTCCTGAAAATAAACTCTAGAGAAAAACTTTGAAACGCAGCGAAAACCTAAGTGTGAATCCACCAAAGGTTCCCCTATCACCGCAAACAAAAGTAAACCAGACAAGGTGCGGTTGGAAAAACCTTCGACCTGCCATAAATTTATCAATAAAACCCCAGGGGTTTGACAAACCCATGTCTATGGCTTGAAAGGAAAAATCGAACAAAGTAGTGAAAGTGGATACAAAACCAATCATGGCCGAGTTGGTAGGCTGAGAAAGCACTCCATACGGTTGAGGGTTCTGTCATAGCTAGACTCGGGAAACTTCTGGTGGTTGTCTAGTCAAAACAAAACCTTATGAATCAGGGCTAGATTTTAAAACCACGGTCGTAGATAATGACGACAAAAACCCTATCACCACAACCCTAAATCTCCCAAAATGTAGTTCTTTCAAGCCTTTTAAAACAATAATGGAGCAAGACAAGTTTAGGGCCTACCTGGCAAGTGCTAGTGTGGGTATGATGCTTGATGAAACAATTCGTAGGATCCAAGTGGAAAACATTGAGTGGATGCGTCCAAAACAAGGTAAATGGTAACTAACCATAAAAAACCCCATCGTGTTTATATATAAAAATTGTTGAAACGTTAATAAATGCGGTGCTTGGGGTAATAAATGTCACGAGGATGAAAATGATGTTTTGACACCTAAACCTTAAACCCCTGTCAAAAACTTTTATTGAGTCGACATGAAACTTTAAGTTATCCACGATAGTGTCTCGTCGACACTGTCGGCGGGAACTTGTCAAACATTAACGAAACAGAGCATCGGCACAACTCACACAAAAGTTCTGATGAAAGTCGTCAGTCACAAAGTCTGAGTTTCGTCGAACAAATCAGTGACAAACCCTGAGTTCAGTTGACATCATCGAAAAAACTCGGTGAGATCTACCGAAAAAGGCCATCGGCTCAACTCATAAAAAGGTTTTGAAGGAAAATGTTGGCCAGGAAAGGTAAGTTTCTCCGAATCCGTCAGCTACGAAGACCGAGTCTTGCCGACTCCATTGACTGAACTCGAAAAAATCTTTCGACCAACTTAATAAAATATTTTGATAAAGCGTGTTGGCTAGAAAACGTAATTTTTGTTGATAGTGTGAGCTCACAATCTTGAGATTCACCGACATTGTCGGCATAAACTTAGAAAAAGTTTCCGATAATGAATTAGGCCTTGGACAAAATAAAGCAAAAATTGGCTAGAAGACATCAAATTAAAAGGCTAAGTTCTTCTAACATGTCAGCTCAACTCGTTGAGTTCTTCCGACACGTCGAAAGAAAAAACTGAGTTTTAACTCAGTCAAAAAAAAACTTCTTCTTTCTTTCTCTAAGAAAAACTAAGTCATGAAATGAAAGTTTAAGGAGTAATACCAGTCTAAAACTTAAAATTCTAAGGAGGGGCCCTAAAAATTGTAAAAAAAATTGAAGGGGCGGTTGCAGCAGCAACAATTGGCGACTAGATGGTGAACACAAATCTCTGAAAAAGTAAAAACTGCTATATCTTATTTGATTAGAGCATCTTGTTCCAGGTCTCCTTTAAGACTATTTAAAAACTAGACTTCTCCAAAGATATAAAATTCAGTCCATCACATTGATTGTAGTCCTTTGGGGTCGTGCAACTAGGATCATAATTCTTGATAACTCTCTTGGGTCCAAAATGTGAGATTCATTTTACCTTTGTCTTTGGTTACCATTGGATATTACACCACAGGATTGTGGCAGAGTTAGACAAATGCATTCGTTTGTTCCTAATTCCCATGCCAATAACATTCTTTTGATGCTTAAAGACATTTTGTCTTTTGAGTCTTCCTTGATTGCCACTTTTACTTTGAGAGATTGATTTAGGTTCTTCCATCCATGATGTCCTTTTGTGTGAGTGATGATTTGTTTCAACTCACGAACGAAGAAGAAACTTTCTGAGAAATCCATTCATTTTATTGATTTATTTCTTCAGTATATCTTCTTGATATTTATTTTCCGTTTTAGAATTGTGACTCTTTATCTCAAGCCTTTTGGATTTCATTTTGTGGCATGGAATTATTTTGAATGCCATGCAGCTGTCAGTTCTGCTTCCTTTCAGTGGGTCTATCGTGACAAGCTTCTTCATACAGATATTAGTGTGAAGGTGGATGGAGCCCAAAGATAGTATCCTAGACCTCATACATCTCAGTTATTTTTCAAGGTTTAAGCAATAATTCAATTTCTTCTTGAAATAGCTTCCCTTTTAGCAACCTGTTAATTAAAGAATACTATCTTTGATCAAAGTCTCGCATATATCTCCCAATAAGCAGTTCTTGGAATTCAAATCATTTTGAAATTATTTAGATCCCTATGTCCCCAAGCACCAATTATTGAGTTGGCTTATTCTGAAACAAAATCAAATAAACTAAAGTAAACTAACAAAATAAAGCAAATGGCAGGAAAACAAGAAAATAAAAGAAAAGTTTATTTATGTACAAAATGACTCCATAAAAGAACTAGGTGAAATATGGTTTGAGAACAAGGCCATGAACATGAATGTTCTCCTCCTGCCCTTGTAAATCTTACAACTTATAGGTTAAGGGACCTAGCTTCTCAGCAATTTGGTAGGGACCAACCCATAGATGTTGAAATTCAGTATGTTTTCCCTTCTCGTCATGCGGGTGATCCCACTTTAGAACCAAGTCTCCTATCTCAAAAATCTCTTTTCCATATTTTTGCTTATCAAACCACCTCTTGACAATTTCTTGTTGTTGTTTAAATATTTCTTTATACTTCAGTCTGGAATCTTCAATCTTCAGCAAAGTGTTAATACAGGCTTGTAAAATTTCACTACCATATCCTCGTGAGGCTTGAGCTAACTGAGAAGATGGAAACATAATGTTCGGAGGTAAAATAGCCTCTTTCCCATAAACCAGAGTATAAGGGGACACTCTTAAGGAGTTCTTTGGGGTGACCCTATCTGCCCATAATGCATTAGGGAGTGTTGTGTGCCAACTTCTTTGATTTTCAATAATAGTCTTTTTTAGAATTCTGATAAGATTTTTGTTTCTTGATTCCACTAGCCCATTTTCTTAAGGATAATAGTTGGTGGAATAATGTAATTTTATGCCCTTTTCACTAGCGAATTTGGTTATTTTAATGGATGTGAAATAAGATGCATTATCAAAAGCAAGTGAAATTGGAACCCTAAAACTGATCATGATATTTTCTTGTAAGAAGTTGATGACCATGTCCTTGTTCACTTTGCGTAGTGGAACTGCTTCTACCCATCTTGTGAAGTAATCCATAGTGTTGAATTATTATAAATTTGAAGTGTATTTACTTATTATCCTCAATGTTCCTATCGGGAGAAGCATTTGTATTTCATTATACCCCGATGTTCCTATCGGGAGAATCATTTGTATTTCATTCTACCCCGATGTTCCTATAGAGAGAATCACTAAGAGTCATGAGGAAATTCCCTCCGTTGTAAGTCGGGTCATTAGCACCCTATTTAATATAATATTAAGTTGTTAGAGTCCTCCTAGAGAAGTCAGCCTAGTCAATTTTAGTGGGGTTGACTTGTTGAGTGGAAAATCAAGCAAACAGAAGAATATAAATCGAAGTGAGGCTCTCCTCATTTCTACACACACACACTCACTTGTGTAGAACATAAGAGAGAGAGAGATAGTTGTAGCTGCAAGGAGGAGAAGAATCAGTCTGGGGTTTTATCTTTTATCTTTTGATCATCTATATTGAGGAATATTTTGCTGGGTTTTTCCCATTAGGGTTTTCCCAGGGTAGATCTATGTTGATCTTGTGATACAGTTTCTTTCAGTGATCCTGTCTATATGACTTTGCTATGAAATTTAAATTGAATGCTCATAATATAGATTAGCATATGGAATATTAACATGGTATTAGAGCTAACCTGAATAGGACAGCTTTCACAAGGTGAAAAAACCCTCTCTCTCTCCCATACAAGAAATTAGGGTTTTGAGAAAAAAATTTAATTTTGAAGAATTGATTGCATGGGAAGTTGCGCCCTCCTAGAGCACATCTTCTTAGCCTAGGATAATAGCTTTTGGAGGAGTAGATCTCCTGAAAATTCAAACCCTAGTTTGAAACCGCACCAGAAAACTGCAGAAATCCAGTGAACCATAAAACTGCTAAAGCTACAGTGCTGAATATCACAAGTCAATTTTGAAGGGTGAAGACTTGAGATCTCTAGAAACCAAGCACACTCATCAACTCGCTTCAATCAAGCGCATATCCTGGTAAGTTCAGTTTTTGATTCCTCATAATTTCATTTTTCAGTGATAACCTGACAAAATGGCCCCAAGCACCAAGCTTGAGGACAAACTAGAAGGCATAGATAAGTTTCGAGCATGGAAATATAATATTGTCCTCATTCTCAAGGAGAATGATATTGACAAATATATTGAAAATGAAGTTGCAAAACCTGAGGAGGTTGAATCTAAGGAGGAGAACAATAAGGATCTGATTAGGGCACAAAGGATTATTGTTGACTCCATCAAGGATCACTTGATCCCTCAAGTGTCATCCAAGAAGAATCCAAAAGAAATGTATGATTCCCTATCCATAATGTATGAAGGAAGAAACATCAACATAAATATGAATCTAAGAGCTCAATTGAAGAGCACCAAGATGAGTCATGGAGGATCCATCTAGGACTACTTCACAAGGGTCTCCCAACTCAAGGAACAACTAGAAGCCATTGGAGACAAACTTGATGAAGATGAGTTGTTTATGACTGCTTTCAATGGTCTCACTAGACCATGGGATTCATTCATCCAAATGATGTGTGCCAGGAAGGAAAACATGAAGTTTGATGTTGTATGGGAAGATTGTATTCAAGAGGAGACTAGAGTGGAAAATAGAGAAGCTTTACTAAAGGAAGACGATCAATCCCTAGCCACTCACACCAAGAGAAGAAGGATGCAACCTAACTTCAAGAATGGAAACCACAAGGAGTCTTAACCTCCCAGAAGGTTCCAAAGAACAAGAGAAAGTCTCCCCAATAAGGACTACTCCATCTTTCAATGTTTTCATTGTGACAAGATAGGACACATTGCCATAAATTGTCCTTTGAAGAGACAAGATTACAAGAAGAGAAACAACAACAACAAAAGACATAATGCACATCTAGCTGAAGATGAGGATGATGAAGAAAAAGAGGAAGGACCTCCAAGAAAGCAAGCAAGAGAAGAAGATGCAGAAGATTATGTACTATTCTCTGCACTTTCTGGGTCTGTAAGACCTGGAAGACACTTGGCTTATTGCTAGTGGTGCTTCAAAGCACATGACAGGACAAAAGAAAACTCTATCAAAACTTGAAGAAAAGAAATCTCCTCAAAAAGTATCTCTAGGAGATGACTATCAATATCCAATCAAAGGAATTGGTGAAGCATGATACAAGCTTGATTAAGGAAATCCCCTGAAGATGAAGGAATTATTATATGTACCAGTTCTAAAGAAGAATTTACTTTCTATCTCTGATTTAGATAAGAAATGATTCAGAGTTGCATTCATAGATGGCCAAGTACTCATGTGGCCCAAAGGAAAGTCAATTGGAGATGCAGTTGTCATCAGTGAAGAAGAAGGAGGCTTGTATAAAATCAAGGAACATTAAAAAACAACCCTTGTTCATGAGTCCACTAGCCCTAGTGAACTGCGACATAGAAGGCTTGCCCACATCAATTACAAAGCACTACCTCATGTAAAAAAAGTAGTGATGGGATTACCAGACTTGAAGATCAACCATGAAGGAATTTGTAAAGGATGTGCGAAAGGGAAGAATATCAAGAATCCATTTCCAAAGAGTGAAACAAAAACTAAAGGTACGTTGGAATTGATTCGTTCAGATGTGTGTGGCCCAATGTCCTCCACATCTTTGAGTGGTTTTGAATATTATATTACATTTATTGATGACTATTCAATAAATAATTGGATATACTTCTTGAAAGAAAAGAGTGAGGTGTTTGAGAAATTCAAGGAATTCAAAGCCTTGATAGAGAATATTTCAGACAAAAGAATCAAGACACTCCATTCAGAAAATGGTGGAGAATATACTTCACAAGAGTTTGAAGCTTTTTGTAAAGATGTTGGAATCAAGAGGGAACTAACTACTCCCTACAATCCTCAACAAAATGGTGTCGCGGAAAGAAAGAACAGAAACATCATGGAGGCAATGATGACAATGATATATGATCAAGATCTGCCAATGCATCTATGGGAAGAAGCAGGAAGAACTATTGTCTATGTACATAATAGAATATCTCACAATGCTCTTTGATTCAAGACTCTAGAAGAGATGTTCACGGGAAAGAATCCTAAGGTAAGTCACCTCAAGATATTTGGTTGTCCAGTATATGTTCATATACCAAAGGAGAAAATAACTAAGTTGGACCCCACCGGAAAGAATGGGATATTTGTTGGATACTGTGAAGTATCCAAGGCATTCAGAATTTACATTCCTAGATTCCATCACATGGAAATCAGTAGAGATGTAACATTCGATGAAGAAGCAACTCTCAAGAGATATCGAAAATGTCAACATGAAGAAGTGTATGAGGAAGCACTTCCCAGAAATGTAGAGGCTACATTCCTCCCAAACAATGAAACACCTAAAGATCATGATATGACAGAACCACAAGAACCTCCCATGATGGAGATATCACGGAAGAGAAATCCTACTTGGGAAAGAGAAATTATACAAGAAGCAGAAAGATATGGAGCTCCTAAAGGCTCCACAAGGATAAGCAAGAAGCCCAAGCCATTTTCCAGCTATGTAGCTTTGATGTGTGATCTTGGATCAAGAACCTACAAACTATGAAGAAACAGTACAGAAGAAAGAATGGATAGAAGCAATGATAGAAGAGTACCAGTCAATAATGAAGAATGATGTTTGGGATACAGTTCCCAAACCAGAAGGAAAGAGTGTAGTATCCTCCAAATTGATCTACAAAATAAAACATACAACTGATGGAAGTATAGAGAAGTACAAGGCAATATTTGTGGCTATAGGTTTCTCTTAGAAAGAGGGAGTTGATTATGAAGAAACATTTGCACCAGTAGCATGGTATACTTCGATTAGAGCTATCATGGCACTTGCATCCATGATGAAGTGGGACTTACACCAGATGGATGTGAAGATATCCTTCCTGAATGGTGTGATTGAGGAATAAGTATACATAGAACATCCATAAGGATTTGAAGTTGAAGACAGACGGAATCATGTATGCAAGTTGAAGAAGGCCATGTATGGTCTAAAGCAAGCTCCTAGATCTTGGTATGGAAGAATAGATAGTTTCCTGATGAGCTTGGACTTTACCAAGAGTAAATCCGATCCTAACCTTTACTTCAAGGTTATAGAAGATGAACCTGTCATACTATTACTGTATGTGGATGATTTATTTCTAACAGGGAATGAGAAACAAATTGTAGAATGCAAGAAGAATCTCTTTGAATAATTTGAGATGAAAGACCTTGGGTTAATGCATTATTTCCTAGGTCTGGAGGTAGGGCAGAAATCAGAAGGAATCTTTCTCAACCAAGGAAAGTATGCAGTGGAAATCTTGAAAAGATTTGATATGTTGGAATGTAAAAACATGGCCACACCCATGGATACCAACCTGAAGTTGTTGGCTGATGAATCATCAGAATTGGTGGATGTGACTCAATACAGACAAATTATTAGGTCGTTGATGTATCTAACAAATACCATACCAGACATTTGTTTTGATGTGAACACCCTAAGTCAGTATCTAGCTCAACCTAGACATGTTCACTTGATAGCTGCAAAACATGTGATGAGATATCTGAAATGGACTATAGATTTTGGTCTATACTATGATGGAAACCATGATTACATATTGTATGGCTATACAAATGCAGATTGGGCTAGAAATGTCTCAAATAGAAGAAGTACATTAGGTGGATGTTATAGTCTAGGGTCTGCTAGGATTTCATGGTGTAGCAGGAAATAGTCTAGTTTTTCTCTTAGCATGGCTGAAGCAGAATATATAGCAGCTTGCTCTGCTAGTTGTGAAGCCATATGGATTCGAAAGCTGATGTCAGGTTTATTCAACCTGGAGTTAGATACCACCGTGATTCTATGTGATAACCAGAGTTGTATAAAGATGATGGAGAACCCAGTGTTCCTCGATAAGTCGAAGCACATAGAAATCTGGTATTTCTACATCCAAGATATGATACAGAAGGGAGCCATAAAGCTTCGATGTGTGAGTATCGATGAACTAGTTGTTGATGTGTTGAGGAATCCTTTGCCTTGAATAAAGTTCAAATACTTTCGAGACAAGCTTCATGTTGTTTGAAAAGACCTTCCCCGAAAGGAGAAGAAATGATGTTGCAGTGGGAGTGTATCATCCCTGGACATTTGTACTAAAGTGATCTATAGACTTATGTCTCCAAGAAAGAAGCAGGATTGTATCATCCCTGAACATTTGTTCAAAATGGATTCGGTGACTTTGGTCCTCGAGAATGTGGTGGGGTTGTATCATCCTTGGACATTTGTCCTAAACTGTATCCGATGACTTTGGTCCTTGAGAATGTGGTGGGGTTGTATCATCCTTGGACATTTGCCCTAAACTGTATCTGGTGTCTTCGGTCCTCGATAATGTGGTGGGGTTGTATCATCCCTGGACATTTGTCCTAAATTGTATCTGGTGGCTTCGGTCCTCGAGAATGTGGTGGGGTTGTATCATCCCTGGACATTTGTCCTAAACTGTATCCAGTGGCTTCAGTCCTCGAGAATTTGGTGGGGTTGTATCATCCCTGAACATTTGTCTGAAACTATATCCAGTGACTTCGGTCCTCGAGAATGTGGTAGGATTGCATCATCCTTGGACTTAGTCCTAAAGTGACAGGGAGTGATTATCCCATAATTGTATCCGGTGACTTCGGTCGTCGAGAATGTGGGAGGATTATATCATCCTTGGACATAACTCCTAAAAGTGATCCGTAGACTTTTGTCTTCGTACTGAGGATTGCAAGTTGTTGCTGTTGATGATGATGTTACTGATTGAAAGATCAAAGTATGATGATGATGATGTTATTGATCAAAATCTAAGAGTATGATGATGATGATGATGTTGTTGATCGAAGATTGGAGTATGATGATGATGATGATGATGTTTCTGATCGAAAGATCAGAGTGTGATGATGATGTTGCTCAGCGAATTGCTGGTGATGATGATGGTGATCGAAAGGTCAAAGTATTTTTTGATGATGATGTTGTTGATTGATGAAGACTAAAATGTTGACGATGATGTTATTGTCGCTAAATTTGAAGATGAAAACTATATGTCAGAGATGTTTAAAAAGATTCTAATGATCTATAAATGTATCACCCTGATGATGTTTAAGATGCTCTCTCTCCTTCTCCTACTACTGTTGTTGATGTCATTGTAGAATACCCTTCTCATTAAGGTGGAGTGTTGAATTATTTTAACTTTGAAGTGTATTTACTTATTATCCCCGATGTTCCTATCGGGAGAATCATTTGTGTTTCATTATCCCCCATGTTCCTATCAAGAGGATCACTAAGATTCATGAGAAAATTCCCTTCCATTGTAAGTCAGGTCATTAGCACCCTAGTTAATATAATATTTGTTGATGTATTTGTAACTTTGGAATGTATTCACCTATGTATCTTATGTCTTATACCCCGATGTTTATTTCGGGATGTGTCTGTAATGTAATTGAGTCATGTCATGTCTGTAATGTAATTGAGTCATGTCATGCCCCGATTTTGCGATCGGGAGGATATATAATGTAAAAAAGTCATGTCAAGTCATTGTGGGTAACCCTCCTATTGATCAAGGGTTAAAGTCCCCGCAGTTCCGGGGCACTAGGGTTATTAGACTCACCTCGTGAAGTCGGCCCTAGTTGGGTTTAGTCAAGTCAGGAATTAGTATAAATAGAGAGCTAGCCTCTCTATTTATCACACTCACTCACACTCAGTTGTAGCGCATAGCTGAGGAAGAAGAAGACACTGGGGCTAGGAATAAAGAGGTTACTACTGTCGAGAGATCATCTTACTATTTTGGGATTTTCTATTTGGTGTTGATTCTATCTCTGAGGAAGTTGTGGGGTTTTCTCCATTTATGGTTTCCCCGAGGAAAAACACTGTGTTCATTGTCTCTTGTGTTTGATTGTTGTGCTTTTTATTCTCTTAGTTAAAGATCCTAATATAATGCTAGCTTAATGTTAAAAATCTAGCATGGTATCAGAGCTAACCTGAGAAGAAGACACTGTGCAGCTGCGGGAACCAGGGCTTCCTATTTTTTGGATCTCTCTCCACATATTTTCAGCAAAAGAAGGTTGGAATAAATCTCCTCTCTAGGGTGCATCTTTCTATCGAAGTAGAATCCAATTCTGAGGTTTTTTAGTTTTGGACCCAACACTGCTGCTGAAAATTAGGGCTTTTCACAAAAGTGGAATTTTTCAGTGAGCCCAAGCATGGATTGATCTCCTCCTCAAAATCGAAGTTAGGGATCAAGATCAAAGCATTTGGTTGGACAGAAATCTGGAAAAGCAAAACCTTAATCTACTCTTGAACCAGCCCTGCAAAATTTCAGCTCCAAATCCAGATTTGACATCTTGACCTGGTAAGATCTAAATCTTTTGTATTTCCATTTGAGGTTCTCAGTTAAGATGTCCCATCATACCAAGCTTAATGAAAAGCTTGAGGGAGATGATAACTTCTTAGCCGAGAAGTATAGGATCTTCCTAGTCCTGGAAGAGAATGGGTTGGACTCCTACATCAATGAGGAGGTTCCACTTCCAGAGGGAGATGAGGCTAAGGCCTTACACAAGAAGAAGTTGGTTATGGAAAAGAGGATCATTGCTGATTCAATCAAAGATCACCTCATACCACAGGTGTCCTCCCTAAAGACACCTAGAGCTATGTTTGATGCCCTAACCAAATTGTTTGAAGGAAAGAACATAAACCGGAAGATGACCTTGAGGTACTAGTTGAAGAATGTAAATATCCAGAATACATAAACCATCCAGTATTACTTTACAAGGGTTTCTCAGATCAAGGAACAATTGGAAGAAGTAGATGAAGAAGTGGAGAATGCAGAGATTGTAATGACCACCTTGAATGGTCTCCCTAGGACATGTGACTCTTTCATTCAAGATATCTGTGCCAGAAAGAAGTTAGTCAAGTTCAGTAGACTATGGGAAGAATGCTCTCAAGAAGAAGCTCGGATAGCAGCTCGAGAAGAGAAGATGGGAAGTGAAGATCAAGCTCTCACAGTACAATCCAAGAAAACCAGATCTAGCCATCACAGAAGTAAGTAATCTAATCAAAGGAATAACTTTAGAAATCATAGAGATAAGTCTAAGTTCATTTGCTATACATGTGATGAAAGAGGACACTTTTCTAGAGATTGTCCTAAGAACAAAAGTATCTCTCACAAGAAGAAGGGAAATAAGAGAAGACATCATGCTCATGCTGCAGAGGATGATGAACCTTCCACAAAGAGAAACAGACAAGTCAGTAATGATTCTTCAAGTGATGAAGAATATGTTCTGATTTCTGCTCTCTCGGGAACTATCACACATGGAAGTAATTATTGGCTTATAGACAATGGTGCTTCCAAGCACATGACAGGATTCAAGGAATCCTTTGTGAAATTATCTAAACATGAATCACCTCACAAGGTGAAACTTGGAGATGACTACCAATATCCAATAAAAGGTAGTGGGGAATCCTCCTATAAGCTAGAATCTGGAAAGTATATCAAGATGAAAGATGTATTATTTGTACCTGGACTAAGGAAGAGCCTCCTCTCCATATCTGCATTAGATGCAAAAGGAATGAGGGTTGCATTTGTAGATGGAAAAGTTCTCATGTGACCAAAAGGAAAGTCTTTCGATGATGCAGTAGAGATTGGAGAACAAGAAGGAGGACTATACAAATTGAAGGGCCAACCAGAACAAGCTTTTGTTCATGACTCAGTAGAACCAAATGATATTTGGCATAGAAGGCTTGCACATGTGCATTACAGAGAACTACCACTTGCAAGCAAAGTTGTTGAAGGTCTCCCAAAAATGTAGACAAAACATGAAGGTGTATGCAAAGGATGTGTGAAAGGGAAGAACACAAAGAAGACATTTCCGAGTAGCGAGAGCAAGGAAAAATGAATCTTGGAAATCATCCACTCCGATGTATGCGGTCCAATGTCATCTAGTTCATTAAGCAGGTATGCATACTATGTTTATTTTATTGATGATTTTTCTAGGAAGACATGGATCTACTTCATGAAGAACAAATATGAAGTATTCAACAAGTTCAAGGAATTCAAAGTCTTGATCAAGAACCACACTGAAAAGAAGATCAATATTTTTCAATCAGATAATGGTGGATAATTCACATCAGATGAATTCAAAGAGTTGTGCAAAGACTTAGGTATTAAGAGGGAGTTGTCCACTCCTTACAATCCACAACAAAATGGGATTGCAGAAAGGAAGAATAAAACTATCATGGAAGCTATAAGAGCAATGCTTCATGATTAAGATCTTCCTACGAATATTTGGGCAGAAGCTTCCAGAACAGCGGTGTATGTATAGAACTGTACTCCACACAGAGTACTCAAGAACAAGACTCCTGAAGAAGTCTTCTCCGACAAGAAACCAGAAGTCATCCATCTTAGAATATTCGGTTGTCTTGTATACATACACATTCCAAAAGAAAAGAGGACGAAGCTAGATCCTTCAGGAAAGAAGGGTATATTTGTGGGATACTCTGAAAGCTCGAAGGCTTATAGAATATACTTCCTAGGGTTCAAGAAGATTGACATTATCAGAGATGTAACATTTGATGAAGATTTAGCCTACATCAAATCCAGGAAGAAACCAGCTGAAGAACCTGAAGAAACAAGAGAACCCATAATTCATGACAAAATCATGAACAAAGAAATTCAAGAAGAAGATCGAGAATTTGAAGAACCTCAAGAACCTGTAGATCCACCTCTGGAGAAGAATCCTCATAAGAGGAAACCGGCTTGGGTATGGGAAATTATCCAAGTGCAGAAAGATATGGAGCTTCAGAAGAAACACCCAGAGGAAGAAAGAGAACTAGATATTGCTCTAGTTACGTAGCCTTACTATGTGACATCATTGATAAAGAACCTTCCAACTATGAAGAAGTGGTAGAACGGAAAGAATGGAAGGATGCTATGATCGAAGAGTATCAATCGATCATGAAGAATGATGTTTGGGATGTTGTCCCAAGACCAGAAGGGAAGTCCATTGTAACTTCCAAGTATATATACAAGATCAAGCATGCTGCAGATGGCAGCATCGAGAAATATAAAGCTAGATTCGTGGCTTGTGGTTTCTCTCAGAAAGAAGGAACAAATTATGAAGAAACCTTTGCACCTGTAGCCAGATACACTTCCATCAGATTAGTACTTGGTATGGCTGCAGTGATGAAATGGAAGATACACCAAATGGATTTCAAGACTGCTTTATTGAATGGTGTAGTAGAAGAGGAAGTGTATGTGGAACAACCACTCGGTTTTGAGATACATGGCAGTGACTCTCATGTGTGCAGATTGAAGAAAGCCCTGTACGGTTTGAAACAGGCACCAAGGACATGGTACGGTGGAATTGATGGTTTCCTATCTAGTTTGGGCTTTACCAAGAGTAAAGCAGACTCTAACCTTTACTACAAGGTTGAAGATGGAAATCCAGTGATACTCCTAATATATGTAGATGATCTGTTTGTAACAGGTATGGATGGGTTGATTGTTGATACGAAGAGGAAACTTTCTGTCGAGTTTGAAATGAAAAAATTGGGTATGATGCACTATTTCTTAGGAATGGAGGTGTGGCAGAATGCGGATGGAATATTCCTTGGACAAGGGCAGTATGCAGTAGAGATTCTGAAGAGATTCAGGGTGATGGACTGCAAAGCCATAACCACACCTATGGCATCGAACCTGAAGCTATTGAGTGATGCTTCATCAGAAGCAGTTGATGCTATGATGTATCGTCAGATGATTGGGTCCTTGATGTACCTGATGAACACGAGACCAGATATTTGCTTTCTTGTGAACACCTTGAGCCAATTCTTGACAGATCCGAGACATGTTCACTTGGTTGCTGCAAAGCATATTCTGAGGTACCTGAAGGGTACAGTTGATTATGGGCTCAAGTACAAGGCAAATCAGAAGTTTAACCTAGAGGGTTATGTTGATTCAGATTGGGCAGGAAGTGCCATCGATAGGAAGAGCACTTCAGGATGTTGCTTCAGTATGGGATTAGGTGTGATCTCTTGGTTTAGTAGGAAGCAATCCTGTGTGGCACTGAGTACAGCTGAAGCAGAGTATGTTGCAACTTGTTCAGCTAGTTGTCAGGCAGTATGGATGAGGAAGCTACTGTCTGATTTATTTGATCTCCAGATGGATGCTACTTGTATATTTTGCGACAATTAGAGTTGTGTGAAGTTGTTAGAGAGCCCAGTGTTCCATGACAAGTCGAAGCATATCGAGATCAAGTATCACTATATCAGGGATATGGTGTAGAGAGGAGCAGTGAAGCTCCAGTATGTTGCGATAGACGAACATATAGCTGATGTATGGACGAAGCCATTGGCTAGAGTGAAGTTTGAGTACTTCAGGGAGAAGCTTGGTGTTCTCTAGATCGAGGCTCCCTCCAAGGGGAAATGATGAGACCTAGATCCATTCTGACATGGGAGAGGATTAGGTTCCTTCCATGGTCAGATGTAAGGGTTGAGCCATTGTGTCATGGTGAGAGGATTTAGGTTCCTTCCATGTCAAATGTGAGTGCTGAGCCATTCTGATGCGACTGTAGGATTGGTTCCTACATGATCATATGTAAGGGCTGAATTCCATTCTTGGAATGGAGGCACCTGGTCAGTTACCAGGAATACTCAGTCTGGGACTGAGGGCCATTCTGATATGACTGTAGGATGTAGTCTTACATGATCAGATGTGAGCACATGGCCATTCTGATGTGATTGAGGGACGTGTCCCACTTGATCAGATATAAGGGCTGATGCCATTCTCTGGGAGAATGGAGGCACCTGGTCAGTTACCATGAATCCTCAGTCTGGGACTGTGAGCCCTTTCGATGCGATGTGTTTACACATGGTCGAATGTAAGTGCAAAGCCTTTCTGACAGGATGAGGTCGAATATAAGTGTTGAGCCATTCTGGCGCGATGTGTTTACACATAGTCATATGTGAGTGCTGTTCCTTTCTGACAAGACGGGGTTAGATGTAAGTGCAGAGCCTTTTCGACAAGATGAGGTTGGATGTAAGCGTTGAGCCATTTTGGCACGATGTGTTTACACATGGTCAGATGTGAGTGTTGGGCCTTTCTGACAAGATGAGGTCAGATGTGAGTGTTGGGCTTGACTTTCTAACAAGATGAGTTCAGATGTAAGAGCTGGGCGGGCCTTTCTGACTTAGGGTCAGATATAAGTGCTGAAGACCTACATGAAGGGTAGGCCTACAACTAGCATGAAAAAGGGATGGCTCTGTAGAACTTCCTGTGATGAGAAGAATCGAGATAGCACCATTCTGATATACCATGTGATGATGATCTAGACTTGATGATGATCCAGATCAAGTGATGATCCAGATGTGATGATGATCCAGACTTGATGATGATCCAGATCAAGTGATGATCCAGATGTGATGATGATCCAGCGGTGATGATCTAGTAGTCGTGATGATCCAGATCCCGTGATGAAGATGACTTGAAGACAAAGAAGACTTGAAGATGAAGATGACAAGATGATCCAGTCAATACAGAGAAGAAAACCAGTGCTGAAAATTGTGTCGAAAGAATACCTTCCTAGTTAAGAGGGAGTGTTGATGTATTTGTAACTTCGAAATGTATTCACCTATGTATCTTATGTCTTGTACCCCGATGTTTATTCTGGGATGTGTCTGTAATGTAATTGATTCATGTCATGCCCTGATATTCCAATTGGGAGGATCTATAATGTAAACAAGGCATGTTAAGTCATTGTGGGTAACCCTCCTATTGATCAAGGGTTAAAGCCCCTGCAGTTCCGGGGCACTAGGGTTATTAGACTTACCTAGTGAAGTCAGCCCTACTTGGGTTTAGTCAAGTCAAGAATTAGTATAAATAGAGAGCTAGCCTCTTTATTTATCACACACTCACTCAATCTCAGTTGTAGCGCACAACTGAGGAAGAAGAAGACACTAGGGCAAGGAAGAAAGAGGTTACTACTATTGGGATATCATATTACTGTTTTGGGCTTTTCTATTTGGTGTTGATTCTATCTCTAAGGAAGTTGCGGGGTTTTCTCCATTTATGGTTTCCTCAAGGGAAAACACTATGTTCATTGTCTCTTGTGTTTGATTGTTGTGCTTGTTATTCTCTTAGTAAAAGATCCTAATATAATGCTAGAATAATGTTAAAAATATAACAATATTAAGTTGTTAGAGTCCTCCTATAGAAGTCGGCCCAGTCAATTTTAGTGGGGCCAACTTATTGAGTGGAAAATCAAGTGAACGAAAGAATATAAATAGAAGTGAGGCTCTCCTTATTTCTACACACACACACACACTTGTGTAGCGCATAAGAGAGAGAGAGAGATAGTTGTAGCTGCAAGGAGAAGAAGAATCAGTCTAGGGTTTTATCTTTTATCTTTTGATCATCTATATTGAGGAAGATTTCATTGGGTTTTTCCCATTAGGGTTTTCCCAGGGTAAATCTGTGTTGATGTTGTGATACTGTTTCTTTCAGTGATCCTATCTATATGCTTTTGTTATGAAATTGAAATTGAATGATGATAATCTAGCGTAGCATATGGAATCTTAACACGTATATGTGGGGATATATTTATGCTACAGTGAATAATTTGGATTGATTTCTCCAATGATATCTATACCCCACTATTCGAAAGGCTATGAAATAATAACACGTTGCATTGGTCCAACTGGTTTTGCTAATCTTCCACCGCTTCTTTGACATACGTCGCACTTTCTCACATAGGCATGAGCATCTTTAAATAATGTTGGCCAATAATAGCCAACCCTAAGGATCTTGTGAGAAGTAGTATCTCCAGATAAATGTCCTCCAGTAGGGAAATCATGCAATTCCCAACGACTTTGGAAGCATATTCTTGCTCGAGGCACCTTAGGAATACTCCATCATAGTTTTTCCTAAAAAGAACTCCATTAATTATATAGTAAGAGGCCAAATTTAGACGAAGTGCCCTTAATTTCTTAGAGTTCCAATGCTGCAAGAAATATCCTTGTTGGAGGTAATGAAATGGGTCTCTATACTTAGATTCGGGAGCAGTAAAGATAGGGCATACAACAATCATATTTTACTCTGATTCATTTTCCCAATCACAGTCTTCATTGTTATGACCTTCTGCAATTAACTTGCACAACCCTTGTCCTTTAATAATAGTGGCTGGTTTAAATTCTAAATGATACTCCTTTAATGTTGTCACCCTGTTTCGTCTTCGTTCACCCAATTCTTTCTGTATGAAGAGGGTTCTGACAGCTGGATGAGGGACAATTACCTTGGTTCTGTTTTTCAAAATGTAAGGTCTGAATTGTTTCACTACTTTAAAGACAACATATGCTTGTTTATATACAGCAGGGTAGTTCAATTCAGCCCCTTATAATCAAGTGCTCATAAATGATATTGGGTACTCATCTCCCAATTCTCTTTTTTGTGTGAGCACTGCTGCAAATGAGTTCTCTGAAGCGACAGTGTACAAAATAAAATCCTTTTCAAAATCAGGACTTCTTAGAGAAGGAGAAAGAGCTATTGCTACTTTTATGTCATTAAAGGAAACCTTATCCACATCGGTCCATTTAAATTGCACACTTTGCTTCACCATTTGTTGCAAAGGTTTCACGATTTGTGCAAAGTCTGAAACAAACCTTTGAACAAAATTTATGGTACCCATAAATGATTACATACCTTTTTTGTTATGGGGTAAAGGAATCTGAGATATGACTTCTACTCTCTCCGGGTCTATGGAGATTCCTTCTTTTGAAATGATATGACCCAACAGTTTTCCTTCTAAAACCGTGAAAATATTTTTCTTTGGATTCAAAGAGATGTCGTACTTTCTACAACGATAAAAAATCTATTTTAAATGAAAAACATGATCTTCCCTTTTCTTAGAGAAAACAATCACATCATCTACATAAACCACCACATTGTGGTCGATTAATCCCCGAAAAGAGATATCCATTTCCCTCTGAAACGTAGCTCTAACATTGGTGAGACATAAGGGAATTCTTCTATGAGAAAATGTTCCCCACTTCGTTCTACATGTAGTTTTCAGCCTATCTTGGTCAGCCACCAATACTTGGTCATAACTTGAAAACCCATCTAATAAGGAGAACAATTTTGAACCTGATACCACCTAGAGAATATGTTCCATTGGTGGGACCGGATAGTTATATTTATCTGAAGCTCTGTTAGATTTCATAAGTCGACATATAATCTTATTTCCTATGACTTCTTCCTCACTGGAACCAAATTGGCCACCCATTCTCAATGTCGAACTCTGAAAATAATCTTTGCATCAAATAATTTCTTTACTTCATTTAGGATTAAAGGTTCCAACTTTGGATATTTTTTACTTAGTTGTTGCTAAAATGGTTTTACGCCTGCTTTAATGGGAATAACGTGTTGAATGATACATGTGTCATATGTCTTCAGGTATTCATATGTCCAACCAAATATGTCTTTATGTTGTTGAAACAAATTGATAAACCTGCTCCTTTCTCCAGGAGAGAATCACTTTCCCAAGTTCATGTAATTGGCCTCTGCCTTTGTCCCCAAATTGATCAGTTCATATTACATAGATGAACTATGAGTCTTGAGATTGGCTGGCTTTCTGAACTTGTTATGTAAGTCAAACATCCCTTCCAATGTCCTTACTCCTTTGGGCATAAAATTTCCTTTGGTTACTTCTTCGTTTTGTATATTTTCTTGATGTTCTTCATCATCAATCACAGAGTCTTTGAAAGTTTCATCATTTGTCAAAAAATTGATAATTTTTTCATCATCATCAAACACCCTAAGATTTGTAACATTATATGGTACTACTGGTATGAAAATAAGTTCAAATTTGTTATAAGTATATACTAACCTAGCAGTAGAAAGAACTAAAAAATTAGCTGCAACATTCTGTAATCTAGGAATCGAATTTATATTGAAAGCATTAAAATGTGAAATCAGATTCGAGACTTCAGACTGATATCCTTTCAGGTGCGGTGATAAACAATGTATTGTGTCTCTGACCTGTCTGATTAATATCTCAGAGTCACAAAAAACTTTTAAGTTTTTAACGTTAAGTTCAATGGATTTTCTCAGGCCCTGGACTAGAGCTTCATACTCAGCAGTATTATTCATACATTCAAACTCTAGTCTACAAGAGAGAAATTGTTTATTCTTTTATGGGTCAATTAGGACACAACCAGCTCCTGATCCTTCTTGTGCTCTGGAACCATCAAAATACAAAAACCAAAACCTATCTTCTAAATTTACCTGATTAGTGTTACTTCCTATGTTAGAAACTAAATTTACTATATTACAATCAATATCATCAGTCCGTGAAAAATGAAGAAGTTCGTACTGTGTGTCTGATTCACAATTGGCTTCTTCAACTTGATAATTCCCTGGTTCGAGCTCTAAAAAGTAGTTAGCAAAGACTGAAGAAGAGAAGTTTACAGGTTCGTTCTTTCCCTCCAATTGAGTTATGCTATGTTTCATATGTGGTTCCATTATTACCTTAATCTGATTTTGACTATTCTTATATGGCAGCCACATGTGCGACCAATCAGTTGCAAAATACCCATTCAGTTTTGTCGGCCAATCCCTTCTCAATATCAATCCACAGGCCTCTGGTATATCCACTACCATAATATCTATAAAATGGCAAACTCTATCATCTGTAGATAACCGAACCAACACATTTTTCATCTCCCTTGTTACCTTGATGACAAATCTGTCCAACTAAATGATCTTACACAAGGATGGCATGGGTTAACCATTGATATTTTTACATACTAAGAGTGGTATGACATTAGATGAAGCCCCAAATATACCAAACAATTATGCACATTATGATTAAAATTATCAAAAGATAATATAAACAACAAAGTTTGAGATTTGGATTTCCCTCCAATGCTTGCTTCATTAATTTCTTCATCAGATTGAATGTATTCTTGGGAGCTACTGGGATGTGGATCAAAATATTTCAGAAGCTTCTTTATTTGCTGGGGAAAATTACATAGTTCAAATAGAGAAATATTCGCTTTCGTTTTCTTAATGTCTTCTACTATGTCATACCCCATATCATATTCCACCAGACCTTTCTTGTTGCTTTCTGTTTTATTTTCCACGGTCCTTACAAGTTTACGGATTACTGGATCTTTATCTTTTATGCTGACCATATCAGACTTAGATTTTTTTTGGGTAGTACTAATAATCTTCTTCATGTTTTCTTGCATCTTCTTTATTTTAGGTAGTACTGATCTTTCATCCATTACTGGTTATTTACTTCTGGTTGTAACATTAACCGATGATAGCTGAATCTCTTCAGTAGGCTCCTCTTCATTTAGTCCCAGTGTAGGTACACAATCCCATAATACCATTGTGGTTTCTTCATGTGTTTCTTTTGGTTCATTATTTTTTCTTCTTCCACCTCATGCTCTGTTAATTTAGCATCTAATAGTTGATTCATAACCAAATTCATTGATTTTATCCACCGCGGGAAAAAAAATTCAGAATGAGGCTCTTGATGGAAAGTACATAAATGTTCCATGCCTACCTCATTAAAATTCAGAATGGAAGAATTATACACATGTGGTTGATATTGTCCACTTTCATATATTTTCTTGAAATAAGGCTTGAACTAGCTTCTTTGTCATTTTCTGGATCTACTATCTTATTCGTTAACTTTTGTACCATTTTGACCACATTTTCTAATTCATTTGAGTGGTCTTCCTTAGGTTTGGTTAGCAACAAAGGTTTCTTACCGCTAAAGGTATTTACCTCTGGTTCTAAAATATGTTTTTCTATACTGTTCAGATCAACTTCTACCTTGAGGGATTCATCAAAATTTTCAACCAGTGTTAGCTTAACTACTCTCTTCACAAACATTTCTAGTTGTGGGGATAGTGTTGTGATATAATATTCTACCAATAACTCTTCATATGGTTTGTTTGTAGCACTAAAATTACTCAAATAATTGGTAAATATTTGGTTGAAAAATTGAACCTTTTCTTTCTTTTCCATTCTCAGGGACAACAAATCTTTCATGAGGGTAGCTAGGGTTTTTTTACTACCAAATTTACTTTTAAATGCCCTTTCAAAGATGACCCAGTTTGTTATTGAATTGGGTTGCAAAATAAAAAACCAAGAAGTTGTTTTAGGTTCAAAAGTATGTGGAAAGAGTCTGCATACAACATCTTCATGTTCAATATTTAAAAGTTCCATAGCTAAGAAAAAACTTTTTAGGTGGTCTTCTACAGTAATGCCTTTTCCTAGGTCAAAATTTGGTAGCGTTCTCTCTGGGTGCTTAGGAAAATAATGCAATGGAACGGCCAATTTGAGTGGTGGGGGTTGATTAGCATTTGCAGCCATAATTTGACGAGGAGTCTGTGGTGGAGACTGTGGAGGTGACTGCAGCGGAGACTGAAATGTAGGGGAATCTGGTCCCAACTAATCAAGCGGTTGGATGATTTCTTATATGGATAAATATACCAACTCTTCCAAACTTTCAACCGATATCGAATCTTCAGTATAAGAAGGTACTTTCTTGGAAGTATTCCTTCTTGGTAATGCAGGAATTGCTTTCAATCCTGCAAGCTTCTTCACATAAGATCTTGTATGTCTTCGCAAGTGATTAACTTCCTCAAATGGAACAGCGTATAGACATTTTGAACCTTCTTCTTCAGAACCTACTCTTCATTGTTCTTCAGGAATGAAATCTTGAGGAAACTTAGTTTCATAGGTATCTCCAATGGAATAGTTTGTTGTAAATGGATTTCCTCTGCCAGCCATGCACTGGTGGCCCTCCTTCTAGCACCAAAACTGTTGATTCCTGGAAAATTTCCAGGTATCGACAGTAGGGATTCTCCTCAGTAAGTGATCCCAACTAGATCGTTCACCATTTCGTGTGGGGAACCTGTTCGGTTAGCAGCCTAACTATCGTAGAATTAAAGTGTTTAAGTATGTTTTACTGGTTGCGGCCCAGTCCACCATTTATGTGATTTTATGTTCTAAGGATGAAATGCAAGTGACTGATAAAAAAGAACCTCTGAGGAGCTACGCAGGTTCTTACCTCTCACCTTACGTAAATCTTGCTTCTCAATCACTTCTAAACTACACAAATCTAATGTATTTTGGTCTATTCTAAACTAATCTATCATATCCCCAAGGGGAGCAAAATCGAAATATAAAAGGTTAATGTATTGTAATGCTGCATATTGAATCCTACAGGTAGTTGTTCAAATTCCACATACATAGTTACAACAGAAAATAAAACAAAGATAGCTTTGCAATGGTAAGACATTCATTACTCAATATATGCACAAGATTTCAAATAGAAAGAAAAATCATTCATCATTGTAGAAATAATTCACTAGGTCAGAACGATCTCACAGTTGCACAGAAGCTAAGCAAGAAGTAATTCAACATTGGCACTCCACACAATCCACGTAAAAACTTGTACAGTCCTTCCCCAACAAAAACTGTTCTTCTTTATTCATTGAAAAAATAGTTCTTCATACAAATAACTCAGCATGCTTGCGCTAGTGAAAGTCCTTTCTAATCTGTCTTCTACTCCTATTTATAATACTATTACAAAGGGCTCTTTGACTACCTTGACATTTTGACTTCAAAATTTGTCCTCTAGTGCCTTGCACTAGGAAAATTGAAATAAAATAAAATAAATTACATAAAGTGCCATAGTATAGAAAAGACAAATTTCAAGTTGGTCCAGCTGGTCTTGAGATGTACTCTCCCTATGCATTTTCCTCTTCTGCAATAGTTCGGTAGTCCAATGGCTCCAACAATTTTACAGTTACCTCATGCACCACCAACTGTGACTCTATTTCTGCCATTTTTGGTGGGGTCACTCTGTGTAGGTCTTCCAAGAGGTAATTACTAACCGAGGCCTATGCAATCCAGTGTTTTACCACTTCTTCAGTGGCGCCTTCAGTTTTTTGAATTCTTAGTTCGTCTTCATGCAATCTATCCTAAAGATATTTCAGATTTTCATCTTTGTCTGGAAATTCTTTGACCTTTGCTGTCGGAGATGTCTTTGATTTATTGTGAACTATGCGCATTTTCTTGTAGAACTTTGTGCATCTTTCCAAAGTCTTTTCGATTGCAGTGGTCAATCTCAAAGTAGATTTGATGTCGAAGTCTAGGAGTGTTAATTCTATCTTCAAATCTTTTGCAGTCTTTTGCGGAAAGTGTTTGGCAAATGTTGAATTGGATTCCACCCAAGTCATCTGCCCTTGAACCTTTTCCGTAACCTTTAACATCCTTGTTCTAAAATCAACCGACACTGCTCAAATTTCCTTCAACCTTGTCTCTGCTTGCTTGATCTTATATATTTCCTCAGCAAGTTTTAATTGCACTTGATGAATATTCCTCCAGATTAGGAAATCTTGATCATGGAAGGGAGTGATATCAGGTTTCCTTTCATTAGTTGTATTAAGTTGAGTCTCTAGTGCTGTGGTTTGTACCTCCAGCTCTTCTACCCGGGTTCTTAGCTTTTCCATTTGTCTGTTTGCTGCATATTTTTGTGCTTTCGATTCTGAAATATTGTCTTCAAGATCCATTTTCTCTCCTTCCATGATCGTAACCGAAAGCTCCAGTGCATCCTTCTATGTTTCTAAGTCTTGATATTCTTTTTGTAGACTCTCTTTTTCAGATAATGTAGCCTCATGCTTTCTCTTTAACTCTTGTCCTTCTCCTCTTTCATTTACTAGAGTGTCCTTCATCTTAAGCATTCTTTCCTTATAATGTTCAACATCTCCTACCAACTTGTTAACATTATCTGCATTATATTGCGCGGATTTTATGCTTACAGATGCTAGGAATTGAGGATCCTCATTCGTGCCTTGCATGACAGTTTTCTCTATCACCGTGGCCACATCAGGTTGATCTTCGATCTTTAGTCTCTTTTATGATCTTCTAACAATAGTTTTCTTTTTCTTATCAAAGGATATCATATATAAATAGGCCACTGCATGTTTCTTGTATGGAGTGAAAGGAACCAATACAAGCTCTACAAGAGGAACGTGGCCTCTTGTTATTATGTCACTTGATGCGACAGGAGGATCTGTTGGATTATCTTGAGCAGTGTTTTGCTCCAAACTCTCTGTGTCTTTGTCTTCTTGTTCCTTCCTTCTCAACTCTTCAGCTGCTTTCTCATCTTATGAACAATTGTCTCATTTCCTCCTTATGGACTACATAGTCCGTGGCATATCTAGGCAACATTAATGGAGCTCGAGATCCTCCATACATCCTTAGATAAGTCTCCTCCTTAGAGAAATAGTAGTCTCCATATTTACATATGTTACACCATATCCGGTGTAATATGCCAGCCCATATCCGGGTTAAGATAGCCTGTATCCGGGTTTAGGGAGGAAGATGTTCCATCTTCAAATAATAATGTATAATATATATAATACTTGAATGGATGATAAATTACAATGGATATGGTTGTCTCAAATATGGCTTGGCCATCACAAAATGAAAAGACACTTCTCTTCATAAACTATATTTTAATATTATTAATTACTATTGGGAATAGTTACCTATTTATTACTATTTTATTTTTGTAACATTTCCTTCCCCTTAGGAAAGCTTTGTCCTCAAAGCTTAGATTATTGTTGTCATCTTTTCATTCTCGTTTTGTGTTGAAACAATGTCATTACTTCCTTTATGCCTTTTTTAGAACTGGTATTAGGTATGTGCTTGATCTTTACGCAATAGTTTGTCATCTTCCTTTCATTTGTAACTTGAATTTGTACTCCATTATGTTTATTATTTTTATCCCATTTTCCTTATACATGAATACGATGAATATTTTGTGACTGACCATATCAATCCTTGGTTTAGAAGTCACTTGTCCTACGATACTTAGGATGTCATCACGTAATGTTTTCATTTTATTATCCTTACGATTTATCTCGAGAAGTGGTGGTTCGCGAGGATTCTCACACTCGAAGTCACCTAATAGTGTTCCATTTAGGTTTCTCCAGGGTGGTAGAAGAGTTAAGGTAGAAGATGAATCTATGATATCTGATTCCTCTAACTTGGATTCCTTTGCATATTGTCGGATCCATCTTTTGCATTGTATGGATCGTCCTTATTGTCAACAATATTGGTTTGACTCTCATTATGATCTTAGTGGAGCTCATCTTTATCAAATATATTATTGGTATTTTGGTCATTCCTATGATATTTAGTCTCCTTGTCTTGTTTGTTGTCTTGATCAATTTTGTTACTCTCATTTTTGTTGGCATAGTGGTCCAACATATCTGAGTTACTGATATGGTTTGTGTTAGACCTTAGTTTTTGTAACATTTTCATTATGGTATTATGGTTTTGTGTCATGATGCTCAAGTTATGTGCCATAGTGCTTATGTTCAGTGTCATTGCACACATCTTGTCATCTAACTCTTTTTGTTTCTCGTGCATGATGTCTACTTTGTCATCAAGTTTTCTTCCTAGTTCTAAAACAACTTCTTTGATTTTTTTTCTTAAGTGCCTTGTTATTTTTTCGTTTCTTCTCTAAATTTTTCTTGGTTGGCAATGAGGGCCTTGATGTTCTTCTCCAATTTCTCAAGTTTGTCTTTTAATTCCGTCATAGCTTGGGTCCTTTTATGCGAATGTGTGTATTTGGAAGTTTATTTTGACTTATGGAGGAATAAAAGACAACAATGTCTTTGAAATAATTGATGAATTAATAATAATTATTATAATTATTTAATGTGTTGAAATAAAATAATAATTATAAAATATTATATTTAAATATTTTATTAAAAGGTGGATTAATAAGTTTTAAAATATTATATAATAATATTAATATATTATAATAATATTATTATTATTATAATAATATTTATTTTATTAATATTGTTTTTGTTTGTAGGGCTACGTGGAATGTGGGGGGGGTGCAGCCTTGGTTGAAGATGGAAAGCAAAACCATGTGTTGGTTTTACTTTATCTTTTTCATTTTTTACTTTCTTTTTCCTTTATTTTGTTTTTTTACCGTTTTTTCTTTTATCTTTTCTTTTTAACTTTTTTCTTTCTTTTCTTTTCTTTGTTTTTTTACATTTTCTTTTTTTCTTTTCTTTTTTGGGCAATGTCCTATATTTTAGGAAAACCCTAAAAACTAAATTTACACAAAGTGTAAATAATGGCCAAGGATCGTATAGCTCCGATACCAATGTTACACCGTATCTAGTGTAATATGCTAGCCCGTATCTGTCACGTCCCCGTCCCTCAACCGGCGAAGAGGACGCGACCAACACTTCCAACACGGCCGGCAAGATGCCCAATGAACATAAACAGAAAACGAATGCTGGAATTAAGCATACACAGATGCATTTATCTTCAATCATACAGTGGAAGCAACACAAACACATTCCAGCATTCGAACATCAATATAAATTACATAGATGCAGTGAACAGCAGCACTTATCTTTTAATGAAGAA
>LPNX010673158.1:134241-152540 GCA_001517045.1 Pseudotsuga menziesii | reverse complement strand
TATGCACAGTCCCAAAACACAGAAACTCAGCCCACGAATTGGAAACCCACAGTGGCTCAAAACGAAATTGAACACCACAGTCAACAAAACACAGGGGAAACAGCCGCCCCAAAACATGACAGTGAGAACGGTTCTCACAACATGGGAAAATGACCCAAACACCCTATGCGTGAGGAAGAACTCACACCCAACAGCAAAATGCATGGGAAATACATACCCGATTTCTCTGCGTGAGGATGAACGGACCTCTGCGTGAGGATGAACATACCACAGTAGGAAAATGGCTCACTACAAATTGGGCACTACGGCCAACCAAAAACGTGGAGAAGACAAAAACAGGAAGCAATCCCTCTTCGTGAGAATGCACAGCAATGGAGAGGACGCGAATTTGCAGTCAGCGGGTGCTCGTCCACTCGTGGAGAGGAACAAAATGCCCACGTGAGACCAAATTCGTCCAAAACCTGTGCGTGAGGAACCAACAGACCCAAAATCGTGGTGAGTGAGTGAACAGACCAGGGAGGAGTGCGTGAACAGGCTGTGGAGAGAACGCACCATGGGCACAATGAACAGGCGCGTGAGGAGAACAGAACAGGCAGGGCAAGCATGGGGTCGTGGGTGGAGTGTGGATGTGGGCAAAGGACTGACAGTCCTGCCACCCCACTCCCAAAGGCAATAACTGCCCATCCACCCAACAGATCATTAAAGAGGTTGACAAGGTTGGATGAGGAAAAAGGGTGACAAATAACAAAGGTAGAAAACCACAAGGTAATAAAACATGGGTTTTTCCCCATAACCCAAGGTTTGACATCCCCACCCCTTATCCTTTGGAACCATGCCCTTTTCATTCAACATTGCACTGCCGTAGCTGGTTGTGGTTTATTTTAATTGATGTGCGGGTTTACATGATGTCAAATTATAAGGTGCCGGATAGCACGACAAACCTTTGGCAAATATCCCCATTGCCGAACATACACCACCAAATCGATGGTGGGGCTTTTACCTTGAGCTCCTCACCACGATTAATTACAATATATACATCATGCAAATGGGGTCGAAACCGGGGACATGACAGTATCCAGGTTTAGGGAGGAAGATGTTCCATATTCAAATAATAATATACAATATATATAATAATTGAACGGATGATAAATTACAATGGATATGGTTGTCTTAAATATGGCTTGGCCATCACATATTGAAGAGACACTTCTCTTAATAAACTATATTTTAATATTATTAATTACTATTATTAATAGTTACCTGTTTATTACTATTTTATTGTTGTAACAACATACCATCTCCATTGCACCTTCAAACATGCAATTGCACTCTTTGAGGAAAATCATCTCATATAGTGGCATCAAAAATTCTTCGCAAATGAGCTTGTAGAAACTGGAGTACTTGTGTGCCCAAAGCATTTGATAGGTAGCATCGATGGGGGTCTTGGTGTCATTCCAAGTACACTTGAGCTTTGGGAATTGGTGTAGGCATAAGATACAATCAATCAAATAAGATCCCATGTAAAATTCTGACTTTCTTTGAGTCGGGCCTCCTTGTGTAGCAGTTATGCATGACGACAAGATGTTTACTACAATATCTACCCAGTTAAAAATGGTGCCTTCATAGCCACATGGTATATCAATGGGATCCAATTCATCTTGTATAATTTCCCATTCGCCCGGACAAAGATTCTATTTAGCATTAGGGATATGATCCTGTATGGGGTGCATAAAATGGTAGTTTCATACTCGCTAGTGGCTTTCTGGCGTAGTTGCTTTCATGCTACCATCATCCACTTAGCAAATTTGAAGACATCTAAATTCACACTTTTCACCCATTCATCTCTCATCATAGTTTGTGGAGAAGGTAGTTTGAAATCCTTGTTTATATATACAGGGGTGAAGAGAGCAAAGGATTTTTCGTCTATGTTGGAAATGATCATAGTGGATGAGTCTGTTCGAGGTAGGATCCATCCAATTATGTCGGCACAGAGGAATAGCTCAGGGCACGTAGTCGCCTTTGTGATACCTGATTTTGTTATGTTTACATATAAAGGTATATCTTCTAGGCCTGCTTTTGGGATATTCTAGTATTTTATCATATGATATATTTGACCCCACTGAAACTCCTGTTCAGCCCTTGTGAGAGCTTTTGTGCCTTCATAAATGATTTCCATTCTAGGAAAAACCTCCAAGTCTGAGTCCTCCTCGGTGACCGTGGCCTTCTACTTTCCAGCCTTCTTCAACATGTTGTGATGTGAGGAATAAAGTTGTAACATGATCACAACAAGAGATGTCTTAGTGACAATGTGATCGAAACAACATGCATTTATATCAACAGGAAATACCAAAATGAGAAGCCAAGATATCAATGTTAAGATTGCAAGATATCAATGAAAAGCGCATATAACAAATCATGGTTTCTTTCAAAAAAGTAAGATTGTAGTCAGTGTTATTATGATGGATTATAACAAAGATGTATTTAGCAGTTCATCCTTGTCCATTCAAAAGTCACTCTGTGATGTAGAGAAATCACTCCCACAGGTTGTCCAAACATTTTATACTTGTGGAAAGGGTAAATATTTCGCAACACTTAAATGAAACCCATCAGTACATGTGCACATGTTGTTTTGGGAGTTACATTATTGTTCTAATACCTTCATGCTAGTTGTCTTCAAATTTTACGATCTTTGTTCATTAGGCTCTTAAAACATTAAAACAATGGGACATATTCTCGCGGACTTCCTTCAGAGGTAGGAAAACAACTAGTAAAATGGAAAAGGCTTCGTGACTCGAAACCAAGGGTACTTTGGAAAAACTTGAAACCCTAGTTTAAACCTAAAACCCTGCGAAAGATTCTTGAACCACAGTGTTGGACCTAAAGGGAAAAGTATGCGGCCTGAAAAGAAACGCTAGAGAAAAACTTTGAAACTCGGAGGAACCCTAAGTATGAATCCACCAAAAGTTCCCCTATCACCGCAAACAAAAGTAAACTAGACAAGGCATGGTTGGAAAAACCTTCGACCTGCCATAACTTTATCAATATAACCACAGGGGTTAGACAGACCCATGTCTATGGCTTGAAAGGTAGAATTGAACGGAGCAATGAAGGCGGATATAAACCAATCATGGTCGAGCTAGTAGGCTGAGAAAGCGCTCAGTGCAGTCGAGGGTTTTCTTGCACCTAGACTCGGGAAACTTCTGGCAGTTGACTGGTCAAAACAAAACCTTAGGAGTCGGGGTGTCTTTTAAAACTACGGTTGTAGATAATGAAAGAACAAACCCTATCACCTCAACCCTAAATCTCCAAAACAAAATTTCTTTCAATCCTTTAAAAAAAATATAGGAACAAGACAAGTTTAGGGCCTACCTGGCAAGTGTTGGTGTGGGTACGATGCTCAATGAAACAATCTGTAGGCTCCTAGTGGAAAAATTCGATTGAATGCATCCAAAATGGGGTAAATGGTAAGAGATCATAAAAAACCACACAGTCTTTATATATAAAAATTATTGAGACATTAATAAATGCGGTGGTTGGGGTAATAAATGTCGTGAGGATGAAAATGGCATTTTGGCACCTAAACCTTAAAACCCCGTTGAAAACTTTTATTGATTCGGCATGAAACTTTAAGTTATCCGCAACAGTGTCGGTTGAAAATGCGGAGTCTCCCCGACATTATCGGCGGGAACTTGTCAAACGCTACTGAAACAGAGCATAGACACAACTCGCACAAACGTTTCGATGAAATTCGTCGGTCACAAATTTTGATTTTCATCGAACATGTTGGCTAAAAACCCTAAGCTCAGCTGACGTTGTTGACAAAACTCAGTGAGATATCCTGAAAAAAGGTTGTCGGCTAAACTCATAAAAAGGTTCTGAAGGAAAACTGTCGGCTGAGAAAGGTAAGTTTCGCTGAACCCGTCGGCTGCAAAGACTGATTCTCGCCGACACCAACGGTTGAAATTGGTCAAATCTTTCGACCAACTTAAGAAAATATTTCGATAAAGCACGTCCGCAAGAAAATGTAAGTTTTTGTCGATAGTGTTAGCTCACAATCTTGAGTTTCTCCAACACTGTCGCCAGAAACTCGGCAAAATTTTTCGATAAAGACTTAGGCCTTGGACAAAATAAAGCAAAAATCGATTGGAAGACAACGAATGAAAAGGCTGAGTTCTTCCGACGTGTCGGCTCAACTTGTCAAGTTCTTCCGACATGTCGAAAGAAAAAGCTGAGTTTTAACTTAGTGAAAAAAAATTCTTGTGGATTTAACTAATAAAATCTAAGTCATGAAATGAAAGTTAAAGTAGTAATAGTCTAAAACTTAAAATTCAAAGGAGGGGCCCTAAAATTGTAAAAGAAAATTGGGGGGAAGTTGCAGCAGCAACACACCATTCATATTCCATTAAGGATATGACCATCAATGTCCTACCCTTGGTCACTTCCATCTATTATCGCATCTTCTGTTGATTCACTTAGTTGTACATTAGACACTTATCTCCTTGCATTCCTTTGTTTTCTCTCACTTACACATTTATTTGGGAAACCATTTAAAACAAAGCTCCTTAGCAATACTGTAGTTAGTATATGATATCTTATGGAAGCATCCTTGGTCTCCTTTATTCAAAGCATTATGTGATGTGTCACCTATGGAGTCTTCCCGATATAAGAATCACTCTAATTCAACCTCAGTGCATTCATTTCCCTTCTGTGAGTATCCCCATTGCACTTATGTTCGATGTTTGTCCTTTTTTTTTCCCTCCCTTGATATCTATAGGTGTTCCACACATTCTTCTAGATGAACAATGCCATCTTGCTCTAAATAAAGGAATATTGACCCCCCCACTCAGTGACCCCCGTATTTCTCATTTGTGTATCAGTCGTATTTCTCTTTATTACCCAATGATATCCCTCATGTTGTCCATAAGGAAGGCTCATTGTGTTGTTGTCGATGGGTCTCCCTCTATAGACATTAACACCTCTATTACATAGGATATACCTAGAGTCATTTTGTACCTTGAACACATAACCATTAATGATGGGATCCCTTGGACTAATTAAGGGGAGACCTCAATTCCTCTTGGATCGGTTGGTTCTCACATGCTAAATTACAACTCATTATCGCTCCATTTAGAATAGTATAATAGGGTGGTTCATTTTTCCAGTTTGTTCAAAGACCCCAAAAATCCTTAACTCCATCCAATGCTTAAGTCTATGTTGGAAGCCCCTTAATTATATGCTTCCTATGGTGTCTGGGATATGTTGGTGATAGTGATCCATCTTTGCTTGCAATTGCTTGGACCTATTTGACTCAATATTTTAGTATATTGAGTCAAATTTGAGGAGTTCCAACACTCTTTACTCCTATATCTTGGGTCTCTTCATTTTAAACATGACTTCAGTTGATTCAACATTATGTTGGGGATTCCATTGTTCCCACTCATCTACTTCAGATCAGCCATGGTTGGACCATGATTATGTACTTATCATGTATCCCTATTTGACCCTCATAATGTATTGTACTCAATAGTTATTCATGTATTAATTAGATCCCTCTTGGTCTAAATCCTATATTATACTGAGACATTGATATGAGCATGGGAATGCCCTCGCCATCTTGGATTTTCTACCTCACCTCTTTGAGTACTTTGTTTGTATGTATGGGCCTCTATAGTTCCCTAGGTGAGTGAGCTCTTTACAACATAGTCCTAGTCTATTTCCACTCACATACCCCATTATCCATTGGGAGTATGGAATACTTGTGATGTATTGAATTCATACAATGAGATCCCAAGCTCACACATGATTTGTCATCAATCTCATCACCTTTATGCATCATGATTGGTAGTATAAGCACCATTTTTCATCCCATTTTATCCATATTGTAATATCTCCAAATTTACAAAATAAAAATAAAAATTGTAATATATATATATATATAATTTCATAGAATATATAGCTTTATATGGTGTTCCAACTTAAGGACAAACATACGCTAACCAAACAACTATTATGTGACTGATTACTACAACGTTAATACACCTCTTTAAGTTATGGCAATATCATCCTTCTATGTTAACTACAGTTGGTGTTTTTGTTGTTTATGTTTTCCCTTTGGTTTTGCATACTAGTAAACTCTTTTAAAGGGAGAGCTTAGGAAAAGAGGATTCAGGTCTTACTTACCTCAAGTAGCTAATGCAAATCTACATGTAACCATTGTGCAGGTGTTGATGGTGGAGGCTAGAAGCCTCGCTAAAGTTCCTAAGCTAAGGCTTAAACACCTAGACTTATCAAAAGACTAGCTCTTGACAACACCAAAGTAAACTTATTCTTGCTATGGGAAGAAGCACATGAACATAACATAGAATACAAAGGTAGTGAGGTGAGTTTAAGGGTGTAATTTGATCCTTAACAAAACCTTATAGTTTGGGTGTTTATTTACACCACAATGGATAAAATCGACCCCTGGAAAAACATATATGGATGCATGCATAAACTAAGGTATGAAGGCATCGTTTAAAAAGGATCAAAGGATTTGGCATTTGTTGTTCATGTGACGACATAAATAATCCATATGTACATCACTTATTATGTCAATTCATAAACCCCAAGGTTTAATGCACCTCGTTGATTGTGTTTGTATTTTCGAGGGAGTTTGGTATTGGGATCATTTGTTCTTTGTAGATCTATCTAGTCTCTATTTGCTCAACAGGTTAGCTCCTCTGTGCAACGCGAAGGTGGAGAAGCCAAGGTTCTTGGCCCTCGACACCTTTTAAACCCTACCTGAGACTGAAAACTTTGTTGGTGATGTTCTGTTACCTCAAGAAGGTGTCATTTGAGTTCAAACTCTTGTTTTGGTTACGGTTTTATATGCAGAGACAGGTAATATCTTCCTCCGCACTTGTATTAATGATTTTCTTGTGTTACTAATCATTTTTATAAACTATTGTTTGATCTAGGCCCTGTAGTTTGTATGTGTTGGATGCATTCTAAAAGGGTTCTCTACAAACAAAATATTGGTTGGACGTTGGGCTGAAAGGGTTTGGCGATCCGGGTAAGACCTATTACCTCACCCTTCATGGATCTGTGGCTTGACCTGATTTCTTATGGCATAGTTTTGATATCCATCTATGCATTTTCTTTCTGTGAAAGTGGTCATTTCCCTTTGGTATAGCTGCGAGGCTCTTAAATTTAAAATGTAAAGAAAATATCCATCAACCATGGAGTCAAAGTAACTTTTCTATTCTTTGTTTAGTGACAACGTTTAAATTTTGTCTTATGATGTAAAAATAACAGTCCTATGACTGTTGTTCCACAATGTTTGATGTTAAGGAAAAATACTAATAACCCGTAAGGGATTTATTGTTGGTGTATTTAAGACTTGTTTTATCAGTGCTATAGCGTTTGTTTAAAATATGAAACTAAATCGGTTGTAGGGCCAATATCTGTTTGGTTTACTTGAGAAAAGTCCATGAGGCCACTATCAAAACGATTCAAGTTGTTAAAGAGGACTATTATTTCTAAAAGAGTTACTAAGCCGAGAGGTCGTTGCTCTGTTCTATTTATAATGTAATGTATAGGTGAAAATTATTCTTATGGGGTTCGAATATGGGATTCGATCCTTGGTTTCTTGGATGAAAACACTACAACAAAAACTGGATTTAGCGTCAAATTTAGTGCCAGATTTTAGTGTAATTTTTTCCCAATTTTGGTGAATAATCTGGCGCTATTGTACAATTTCGTAAAATGCCATCTATTGCATATTTTTTTTCTGTCATTTTTAACATCCATTTTTGTGTCCATTTTTGCGCCTAATTTTTTGCATCTTTTGTTATGCCCTTATTTGCGCCCAATTTTGCATCTTGTATTGCATCTTTTTTTGTGTCATTTGTTACATCCTTGTTTGCACCTAGTTTGATGCTCAGTTTTGCATCCAATGTTGCGTCTTATTTTGCACCTTTTTTTTCATCGAGTCTTGCACCCAATTTTGCACCATATTTTGCATCAAATTATGTGTCCAATTTTGCATCTAGGTTTGGCATCCAAATTTGGGCCCAATATTGCATCTAGTTTTGCATCCAATTTTACTTATAATGTTGCATCTCTTTTTTCATCTAATTTTGCATCTTGTTTTACGTCTTTTTTTGTATCCATGTTTGTGCCTAATGTTTCATCTTGTTTTACGTCGTATTATGCATCTAGGTTTGCACCTAGTCTTGCATCTTGGTTGATGTCTTTTTTGCATCTATGTTTGAGCCCAATGTTGCACCTAGTGTTGTGCCTAGTTTTGTGCCCATGTTTGTATCTAATATTGCATACAGTTTTGTTTCCAATGTTGCATCCTATCTTACATTCAATATTACGTCTAGTTTTACATCCAATGTTTCGTCCCATCTTGCATCCAATATTTTGTCTCATTTTAAGTTTTTGTTTGTGTCAAGTTTTGCTTCCAGTTTTGCACCCGGTGTTATGCCTGTTTTTATGTCCATCGATACACCATATTTTTTGCTCAATTTAATGTCCAATTTTACGTCTAGTTAGGAGTCCACTTTTGCATCTATTGTTGCGTCTAGTTTTGGGCGTAGTATTGCATCTAGTTTTGAGTCATTAATTGTGTCTAGTGTTGAGTCTCCTTTTGCATCCAATTTTTCTTTTACTGTGACATCCATTTTGTGTCCACATTTGTGTCTCACATAATGTCCACTTTTGAATCCACTTGTGTGTTTGGTGTGACGTCCACTTTTACATATTGTTTTGCATATAGTGTTGCGTCTAATATTGCATCCATCTTGCACTACTACATTTTTAACCTTTATAAATACACTTCCATATCATTAGGGCATGGAGGAATCGAACCACCAACCTCCTTCTTGTAAGGAACACACTCTTCCATTGAGCTAGCACCCTTTAAGAATTGGGAAGAGGAGCAATATTAACACATATTTCATCATTTGAATTATAATAAAAGACAATAAGATCCAAATACAGTGATGCTTAAAATCCAATTTATTTTTCCAAACACATTAATAAGCACAAAAATCTACCGTGATCAGGCAACAAAATATCCTAAACAATTACACAATCTATTAAAGTGGTTCATAAAAGGGTCTTAGAGAACAAGATAATGTATTGATGCATACCTAATAACCTAAACTTGAGAAGGACAGAGAATAAGGGATGTGTTTAAGAAATAGTTGTAGAATCCTATTGAGGATTGTGTGTTGCTACATAAATGTTTCTATTCGTTGATTATGTGATTTTGTTCAGCAATGGGATGGTAAGAGAAGTAGTCATGAATGGTTATTAAAAGAAGATGCCTACCTCAAGATTCTTTAATCCTCACTTGAATTCTAGTTGTTGTTTCAATTTTCATCATTCTAGGAATAGGCTGTTCAGTTTTGGTAAGACCTCTGGATTTACATGGACAACAGTAAAACCCTGATTGTGATGAAGGAAATAATTTCATCTGCACAAGTGAACTTTCAATTATATTAAAAAAAAATCTTGGTGAATGAAATACATTGAACATAGCTTGAAAACTATAGTGTCATCATGTTAGTGCACTTAATTAAGCATCATATTTTGAAAGCCTCTTGAAAACTTTATTCAGAAGTTTAGATACTCTCTTTGACAACTAAATACGTAGATGTTCTCTTTTACAGCAAAAATAAGGTTATTAAATAGAATATGGATTGAAAATATTTAAGTGCACATAACAAGATACATGGACTCAAAATTGAACTATTTGGGGCCATTTTGGATTACCATTTACCAACATTTCTAATCATTACTCCAGATTTCTTAGTGATTTGGAAAATCCTCATGGAAGCCTTTAGGTTGTCTGCATCGGTTCTTTACTACATTCAATCCACAAACTGATGGCCAAACTAAGATAGTGTAACATAATCTTGGTTCATACTCTCTGCCTCTACCATCAATAGAAAAAATAATGGGATCAATACCTGCATATTTTTCAACATAGTTACAACAAAGCTTCCCTTCTACAAGACACTTTCCTTTTGATCTTTGTTTCTGCTTTCAACCTCTTAGCTCCAGTTGCTCTCCCAACTCCATCCACATCCCACCAACAGAAGTAGTAATACAAACCTTCTTTTGTGCAGAATTTGGTCAAGATCCAAAGTAATGTTCATGACATCCTTCAACAGACACATGCTGAATAAAAAGCACTATACGACTGACATCAAGTTGCTGCACATTTTCAAGTTGGTGATTGAGTTTGGTTGCATTTGGACAAGCATTGCTTCAAAAATCAACAAATTGGTGCCAATGCTTTCAAGTTGGACCTTCTACCACAGTTAGGCACCCATGATGTGGTGAATGTCAACCAATGGAAGTGATATGAACCAACTCATTTAAAGGATGTGTCCAGTCACACATCTGGAGGTCACAATTCTAGATTTTCAGCTTCCCTTTCCTGAAAATACTCTTTTTGATGTCCACACTAGCTCCACTAGGCAGTGTCACATCACTACCTACTTGTTGTGCTGCAAAGACATGTTTCCCACTCAGGGTTAATGGCTGCTGCAATCAACATATAGGCAACAACTTCCCTATCTTCAGCGGAAATTGGGGATGATTTCCTCTAAGCAAGGATGAATTGATGAGACTTAGTATATTAATATGAGTGAACCTATATTATATATGTACATTTATATTTTGTACTCTAGACTCTAGTAAACTTTGAAATTTATCCTTATCTCTGTTGGGTGACTTAGTTTAAGACTAAATAGATCGCTCACCCACTTTATTTTTTTTTATTGTAGACTTGGGAAATTTTGATAATTCTACCCATAGTTTTGCACTATATATGTAATAATACAAATGACTGTAGTTACTGTACAGCACATGTGCAATTCATCCCCATAGTTTTGTACTGTATTTATAATAATAACACATGATTGCACAGCATGTGTACAATTTTGGTTATTCTCTTCTACTCACACACTTGTCTTTGTTTATTCACTTGTATTTGAGGCTCTGTATAATAAATCATTGTACTAGGAAGCTGTAACAAACAGTCAAACTCAGACTTGATGGTACACTTGAAATCTTATTTTAAACATCTATTTGTACTGTTGTTACATGCAATAAAAAATTGCAAATTGCCAAATATATTCCTGGGTTGATGTGAGTGTATTTCTCAGTATTAAATACATATCCTGTATATATTTGCATTCCCATATAAAAATTCAATTTACTCTGTTGTCCTCCTTGTGTTTCTCCTAGGCACATCAGATCAACACTAAAAAATAAATAGAGTCTAAAGTTTATGGGAAAAATAACAAGTTATAAAGAGATAGAGTATACACTTCAAATATCACATATGCCTGAATAACTAGCATGACAAGAATCAGAGAAAGTACATCCAAAGTGCAATAGCTAGAATACCCTTACATATCAAGCATACAAGAAAACGTAGTAGTTAAGACCACTCAATACAAATAAATGGAATTCGAGTACACATCTTAGAAGTACAAAGATCATCAAAAATACAGATTTAACAAGCTACAGCTGCAAATGGAGGTTCACACTCATTCATGCATTCACAAATTCACTTATTTCATGCACATTCACACTCTTACTACTATTCCATTTACATTTGCATTATCCAATCCATAGTCTCACATTATTCCTCATGCATTTACCTTATGTTCCATACATATATCATTCTTCATGCATTGACATCATATCACTTCCATTGACCTTTGTAACTCAACCATTAGAGGAAATTTCAACTCAAAAATGGGCCTTTTAACTTTTATTCAAATTCCATGTCATCATGTGTTAGCCAATGAAATTGCTTTAAATTTGAAATACCATATAGGTCTTAAGAACTTTTTTAATATAAATTTGGGGATAGGTATCATAAAAAAACTACTTTTTTTGTTTGTATTTTTGACATATCTCCTCGTGTTTTTACTCAAATTTCGATCGGAAGAGCTCGTTGGATGCGGAATTAAATTCCGCATCCAACGAGTACCCACTCGGCATACTTTTGATGGACCCTGCTACCCCAAAAACAAGAAATACCTGAAAAAATGGAACGATGACATCATCATTCCATTTTTTCAGGTATTTCTTATTTTTGGGGTAGCGGGGTCCGTCAAAAGTATGCCGAGTGGGTACTCGTTGGATGCGGAATTTAATTTTGCATCCAATGAGCTCTCCCGATCGAAACTTGAGTAAAAACACAGGGAGATATGTCAAAAATACAAACAAAAAAAATAGTTTTTTTCTTTTCTTCCTCCAAAATTAATAAATATTATTTTATTATTTTAACTATTATTTTATTAATTCATTTTAGGAGGCCCATTTTGAGTTGAAATTTCCTCTAATGCATATACCTACAAGATATTGCATTTGTTAATATCGTTAATACTTTTATACAGGAATTGACACCTACAGGTATCTATAGTAGAGACCTCCTACTAGATTAAAAACAAATAAAATCTACAAAGGAGGATGACTACAGAAGTAGAACACTATGGGAAACTATAAGCAAGGAGCATTACAGAAGTTGGAGCTACAACTATATACATGAGAGAAAAGCTATAAAAGTGTGATGCTACAGGTATCTGCTACTACTGGAGATAATTGTTAAATCCTATTAACTTGCAGAACGCTACAAAAATGACTTCCTGTGCACACATGATCCCACTCTAGTACACATTCCAATACAACAATAATAATATTCTCCCACATATGTGGATGATCACAACCTTCATAAAAAACATGCAAAATCCTCCACGCAATGAAATGCACTTCTTATAAATCATAAATGACATAAGGCAAGGTATGTCACACATACTTGTTTTTATCAATTATGTTTTAGATAGGTATGTCATTCTAACTCCCGATCATAGTAACCTCAACCTCTCTCTACCCTACTCCATATTAACGAGGTCACTAACATATAAAATCAGGGGAGGAAGCAACTTGGAGTTGCATGAGATGATGCAACTATAACAGCCACATATTTCCATCACAATAACTATTCGAAATATATGAAAGAAAATCCTAAAGAATTACTCCAGTTTGTGTGCATATCTGGGATGGAAATCCCATATTGAGATCAAAGACCGTAAGAGAGAAACAGGAAATGTGCGGAAGGAATTGTTGTATACATCTTTGTATCTTCTGATTTGGGGTGAAGCTGCCAATTTGAGATTCTTACTAGAGTGTTCGTGCTATATTTTCCATCATTTGGCTTTAGAGCTAAATAGAATCTTAGAGAATAATACTGGAAAAACAGCATTGCCTGCACATATTTGAGAAAATTCATTTTTTCACAAGGTTGTTACACCATTGTATGATATAGTAAAAACGGAAGCAAAGTGTAGTGATGATGGGAAGGCTCCTCAATCTTCTTGGAGAAATTATGATGATATTAATGAGTACTTTTGGAGCAGCAGATGCTTTGAATAACTAGGATGGCCTCTCAAGATGGGGAGTAAATTTTTTCAATCGACTAAATAGGCTCAGAGTTATAAGGATTGGGATACCCAGAGAACTAGGAGAATATTGTAGAAACAACAAGTGGGAAGATGGGATTTGTAGAACAACATTCCTTTTGGAACATTTTCCACAACTTTGATCGTCTTTGGATTATGTACATTCTATTCCTTCATGCTGCTATTATTATGGCATCTCAGGGGTCAGGAACTCCTTGGATAGAATTGAGACACAGATACACACAAGCACAAGTCCTTAGTTTCTTCATTACATGGGCAGGCCTTCGTTTTTGGCAATCTTTGCTTGATGTTGGCATGCAGTACAATTTAGTGTCAAAAGAGACTCTACTAATTGGAACAAGGATGGTACTAAAATGCATTGTGGCATTCGTATGGACCATTGTCTTTGCTGTGTTTTATAGTTAGAGGTGGGCTCAAAGGAATCATGATTTGAGATGGTCAAGGGAGGCGAACAGAAGATTGGTAAACTATTTGAAAGTTTCCCTGGTTTTCATCATGCCTGAGATTTTGACATTGCTTATGTTTTCTCTTCCTTGGGTAAGAAACTTTGCTAATAAAAGCAATTGGAGAATTTTTCATGTCTTGGCATGGTGGTTTAGACAATTGAGGCTGCGATTCCAATTCTTTGCTAGTGCAATCCAATTCCATTTAATTCCAGAAGAATTACCATTTGAAGTCAAGGGGGATTTGAAAGCTAAAGTAAGGGATGCTATCAGGAGTTTGCAACTAAGGTATGGATTTGGTGTATATAAAAAAATTGATTCTACTAGGGTTGAAGCAACTAGGTTTGCTATTATATGGAATGAAATAGTGAGAACATTTAGGGAAGAGGATATTTTCAGTGACTTGGAGGTTGAACTGTTGGAGGTTGCTCCAAGCTCTCGAAATGTACGTGTCATTTGGTGGCCATGCTTACTACTGTGTAATGAGCTGTTAATTTCCCTAAATCAAGCTACTAAATTGGAGGGTAGTGACAAGGAACTATGGTTGAAGATATGCAAGAATGAATACCATTACTATGTAGTGATAGAAGCATATGACACTATCAAATATTTGCTCGAAAAAATTGTCAAGGAATATAGTGAAGAACACTCCATTCTTGTCAACTTGTTTAAGGAAATTGATGAGTCATTGCGGATGGGAAAGTTTACAGTCAAATACAGAATGAGTGAACTGCCTGAAATTCATTCGAAATTAATATCACTGGTCAATGGTCTTTTGACCAAATAACTTGACAAGGGCCAACAAATTGTAGTTGATGCCTTGCAAAATCTCTATGACATTGTTGTAAGAGATTTTCCTAAAGAAAGGCGGAGTATTGCACAATTAAGGTTGTTTCCCACCTATTTCGACTAGGTGGCAACTTCATGTACATGAAGATGTACATAATTGTACAAATTGTACCTTGGAAAAATCTAAGGATTTTTCACTTCTACAGGGCAATTGCCCCTTTGTAAAACGAAATGTCCACTCCCCTGCGTGGGAAAATTAATGTAATTCTATGTGCTAGTGTGGGTCATATGATATGGACGCCACACCATGGAACTAGTTGTTAGGGAAGTCCCCTCATCGAGTGTTTTTTCCCTTTCCAATTAATCTTGTTCTTTAAACGATTTTAATTGGTTAGGTTTTTCACTCAAAATCCTCCAAAGTGGTGACGGGCTTTCTAACAGTCAAGTCCATGGGGTGGCTAAGGGTTCAAAATGTTATTCATGATCATGCTAGACATTTGTATAAGAGTCGTGCGGAGTTTCGTTATGTTGTTGTATTTTTATTTATTTTTTCTAGTTAATTAATTTCACCCCTGGGTGGTTAATTAACTAAGTTTTGATGTAATAATGTAATTGCTCAAGCACTGGCATTTTGTAATAGGGGCTATGAATGCAAGGTAAATGCTATGAAACCCCCTAAGCTACTGCTTCGAGTCCCATGTCATTCTGATAAGGGGTTGAGGAGATAAACCAATTTGGCTAAGCAAGGTCTATTTTTCCTAGGAAATTAATTAATTTCCTTAAATCAAAAAATCATATTATTTGATTTTGAAGTAAAAAATCAAATAATGCCATGGTAATTTTTTTGGGGGGTTGCTAAGCCTAGGAAATCTTATTTCAAATTTTTTCCACCCCTCCATGGCCAAGATATTAATTTTTGAAATTATTTTTAAATTTTCCTAAGTAAAAAGTTGGAAAATTTTAAATTTTAATTTTAAAAATTAAATGAAAGTGAAATTTTGAGTTTTATCCTAAGTCAAAAGGGTAAATAATTGTGGTCCAAAGAACTCTACATTAAGGTGGGCGCTAGTGTGGAAAGCATCTCCAAATGTGGCGCAAAGGTAAAAACCCCCATTTTAGTGGGGCGCATGCATGTGAAAGGGCGCTACACTTGGTGGAGGCGCCACATATAGAGGAAGGCGCCACCATACAAAGGGGGCGTCACATGAAAAAGGAGGCGCTAGCTAAAGGGGAGGCGTCACATTAAAAGGGGGCGACTAGCCATTTTTAGTGGGGCGCCAAAGTGAAGGAATCCTCCAAAGATGGCGCCTAGCTTGGGGGGGGGCACAAATAAACCACAAAGTCATCTCAAGGGGGTGCCTTGGTCAAAACCCTAGATCTAAGGGTGTAAAATAATTAAGGCATGGATCAAGCACCTAAGCCATGGATTGAGAAGGTTGCTAGGCTATTTGATTGGTTAAGAGGGTGCAAAATCAAATACCTAGATCTAGTGGTGGAGATCTAATCTAGATCTAGATCTAATCTTGGTCATTGATCTTCAAGGGGTTGGGGTTGCTCCTCAACTATATAATGAGGGTCTCACTCCCTCATTTGATAACTTCTCTCATGCTATTGTTATGCTGCTGAAATCTTTCCCTCTTCTCCTCTCATATTTTCTCAAGCATTTGGCCCAAGCCTCTTGTTATTGTTGTATTGAATCTTGCCCTAGTTGGGTTATAATAGAAGAAAGCTTTGGAGGCACACTGTTGGTGTGGATCTCTCATTTCATGCTTGAATTAGTGAGGTAACCTTGTGGATTTATCAATTATTGTTGCATTTGTAGGGCTTAGAAGCTCTCCACAAAGTATTTTGTGGAGAGACTTGTAGGTAGAAGTATTTCTATCTTCATTTGTGAGTAGATTGGTAAGATTCTACAAAGTATTTTGTAGGATTTATTATTTGTGCTCATCTCTTTGCTTACTTGTTGCAGCTCTAATAGATTTGTTTTGCAGGGATCCAAAGCTAAGAAGGGCTCCTCTAAGGGTTTCTTGTTTTCATATTTTTTTTGGGGGGGGTTCTAGATCTAGGGTTTCTACCATTGTATAGTGGTTAAAAAGACGATTTTTAGGGCCAAACTCTTTAGTATTTTAATTAAACATTTCAGATATGATATTTTAGTAGCATTTCAGCCCTCTAAACATCATATTTCTGTTATTTTTTCAATCAGATTTTTGCCATAAATTAGTGATTTTTTTTGGACTAACTTTTTTCTGATAATTTCTTTGAGTTTTCTATGATTTCCAGCAAGTAAAGCTTGCTGGTTTGTGACAGGTTTTACATAGGTGAAGGGAAGGTGCTGCCCAAATTGGCCCAGAAATACCTCAACCTTCAATTGGTTCCAAAAGGGGTTCAAACCCTCACCTTACTCTCTTCTTTTCTGATATTTGTAAACCCCAACGAGAAGTTCTCTTGGGGTATTCTACAAAAGTTTATAAAGCACTTGTAATCTATATGTAAATAGATTAGGAAGTAGAGTAGGAAGTAGATAACTAGTTTCTTAGATTTATTTTTATGCAAGTTTCATTTCTGTTTACCCACCTATCTCTGTCACAGACCACCATCTTTTTCACAGAGATTGAAGTGAGGTTAAGTTAATCTTTTTTTTTACTTCTGTTTACCCACCTATCTTTGTTACAGACCACCATCTCTGTAACAGAGATTGTTGTGCGGTTAGGCATTGTTTTGGCTAATAGCATTTTCCTTTCAAAGTAGTTTTAATTTTATTTTCTGTCAAAAAGGGTAACCATACAACCCACTGATCCGGTGTATCCTCTGCCCACTTGTCATCTCCCTTTAGGGACTTCAAGTTAGGTATGAAAAGCAGGAGAAGTGGGGGCTTAGTTTAATCAGAACAACATTCTTTTTCTGCTACAAACCCTCACACTTTATTTTTCAGTCCAAGATCAAGTACCAGCACCTCCCATAAGGGATACCGCTTGGTTGATCTTGTTGATAGTTTAAAATTAACCTTGCATGCTAATCACCAAGATTAAAATTTACCCCTAAAATTAACCAACAACAACTTCACTACCCCCTGTTCCTCTACTCGGTTATCACCCTTCGGGGTACTCGCGAGATACGACAGGGGATAGAGAAGTTTTAGTTTAATAGGCATCCATCTAGCTATTTTTCCTGTTGATTAAAAACAGTGACTCAGAAGCGACTTGGGGTAGAAGACCGTGGGGGGTCTCTAGGCGTTCTACTTCCCCCTTATTGAGCACCAGGGCATTGGGGTTTGACCTGGGAGCTACGGGTGGGCTTTTCTCCCACTTTGTTGAACACACCAGCATTCCCTCTTTGACTTGAGAAATACTAGATTGGGGTAGTCACACCACCGGATCTAAAACTTAATCAAATATTTCACCTCTAATAAAATTTATTAAAATTTACAAGAGACATTGCAAAACGTCCTACAAACACAGGTCACTGCTATTTATCTTTGCCTTGTTGTTCAAGGTTTTTACTACAATCACTTTCACATTTTATTTCACTGCAAGTTTTTCCTTTCAGTTTTTGCAAAATCTTGTGGTGGCATTTT
>LPNX010673158.1:0-134055 GCA_001517045.1 Pseudotsuga menziesii | reverse complement strand
AGTATAAAGTCTTAGCCTCACAACCTTAATAAGATCCCTTAATTTTGTAATTAATTAATAAATCTGGAACTTAGTCTTCCGTAGGGACTTCCCCCCTTGGATCTGTTGGGATCTTGCCTAAATGGAGGAGTTGTGGACTGTGGTGACAGTGGTCCCCAGCTCTCGCTTGCCCCCAAGGACACACATAGCAGGTTATGACTTTCCTGTTCCTTAAAGTGTGAATTACGCGGCAACATCTTTGGCGTCGTTGCCAGGGACAAGTCATTTGTCCTTGGTCTGACTTAATTAATTAATTTCTTGTTTTTAATTCTTCAATTCGTTAAACTGTTAATAAAATTCTTTAATTAAATTTAATAACTCATTTACCTATACTAGAGCTATCTTTTTCTCCAAGTGGCGACTCCACTTCAAAATATAGTGAGGTATTCTACCCGGAGCCATTCAGGTGGTCTACTCAACTCCCTCACCGAGCCTGAAAGGGTATATAGGAGGATATTGAATACACTTGCTCCCCGTAGACTCCTTGCAAATCTTGGAGAAGAGGCTATCTCTGATATCCATTTGTTGTTTTCCCAAAACAACCAACCCTCACCGATGGATGATCTATGCAAGCCATGTGATTTCTCTAACATCGTTGGTTATCCTCATGATTTGCCAGATAAAGCTATAGAAAAGTTACCTTCCTTTCAATGTAATAATTCCATCAGAGCCAAGTCTCGCATCACCAAGTTCAACCAGTGCATGGCCAAGTGGTGTAATGCTCATAACTATGAGGATGTTAAGATGAGGTTGTTTATTTTGTCTTTAGAGGATGATGCCATGGAATGGTTTCAAGATCAAAATGACAATAAGTTCAAAACTCTCAAAGAAATCATTGAATCCTTCAATGATAGATGGGGTGATAGAAGGGATAACCATTTCTTGTTGGCAGCCTTGCATACTAGTCACAAGCAAGAGAATGAGACCATGGAAGAATTTAATAAAAGGTTTAATGACTTAGTAAAAAGCCTTCCTGCAGACATCAAGCCCCAAGAAGCATCTCTCTTGATTTATTACATCCAAGCATTTGAAGGAGAAATGAAATATCAGATAAGGGATAAGGAACCTGCAAATCTTAAGGATGCACAGGAAAAAGCTATCAAGATAGATAAAAACATGCAAGCTGCTGGTAAATCTAATATTCTTGGGTTTTCAAGGGGTAGTTCTTCAAAAGCTAATGAAGTAAAAAAAGTTATGTTTGAAAACCAGGAACCTCAAGGTGACTCCATAGATAAGCTCACCCAATTGATTAAACAAATGGAATTGAATCATGCTAATCAGCTAGCTGCCATGCAGGCAAACCAGACAGCATTACAAAACAAGGTAGTCTCTTTGGAAAGAAACAGCGGAAATAATTTCTATCCAAACAAGCCAAGTGATAGGTGGCAAAACCAAAGACGGCCCCCACCTCAAGATCAAAGGCCCCCTAATCCTCTAGATTCTACCAATGTGGTTGACCATCAAGCTATTCCATATTGTAGGCCTTGTGGGGATTTTCATGAAGAAAACATTTGTCAAGTCTTTTTGCAAATCATAAATAATAAAATGAATGAAAGAACAGAGAATGAACAAGTGAACATGTGTGGGCAGAAGTATGATATTGACATGCATGAATGGATGGATTTAGTTGAGAATAGTCAAAGTGTTGAATCAATAAATGAAGTAGCAGAAGCAGCTTTTGGCCCTAAGCCTAGTGAGCAGCAAGTGTCAGATTTCTCTAGGTATAGAGGAATAACTTACCAAAGAAATGGTAAGAAGAATCAAAGTCAAGAAAGAACTCCAACCAATGTTCCTAAGGTACCTCCTCCCCCTCCTATTTCAATTGCTCCTAATACACAATTAAACATTGATCTAGGAGGTTGGTTAAATAATGCTAAGATGTTGGTTCCTGTAGTAGAAATCATGAAGATCCCTTCTCAAAAGGGAAAATTACTCAAAGCTATAGTAGAACCTTATCAGAATAATGTTGACAAATCCATAGCCTATCATGATGCACCTGTCATTCTTCAGAGTATGGACAAAGGAAATGAAAAGAACCAGCCATTCTTCCTCTCATTGTTAGTAAACAATCATGTTCTACACAACTGCATGTTAGATTCAGGGGCTAGCTCAAATGTGATGACTAAAAAAGTTATGGAACAATTAAATCTAAGGATCTCAAGGCCTTATCATAACATTTGTGCAATGGACAGTAAAATGATTGAAGTATGTGGTTTAATTAAAGGCTTACAAGTACACTTAGCAGCTTTTCCAGACATTCAAATAGAAATGGACATCGTAGTGATAAATGTCCCAGATGCTTGGGGTATGTTACTCTCAAGAAAAACTGGAGCAGACTTAGGAGGAAATATTCAAATGGACTTGAATTATGCCACCACTCCAACTCCTGAAGGGAATTTTGTTAGATTGAATCAAGAGTTGGAGATGAGACACCATGTAGAAGACCCAAGAAATCCAAGCAATGAATTAAAGTATAAAACTTATGACTTGGGAAATTATGCAATTTTGGCTAACTCTTTGGGACCTATTGAAGAATCAAATGAAGATGAAAGAGTTAATCAAATTTGGCATATGCACTTTGATGGGGCCTTCTCTAGAGCTGGTAAAGGTGCAGGCATAGTTATTGAATCCCCTTCTCATAAGGAATTCAATTTTTCCTATAGACTAGAATTTAATGCCACCAACAATGTGGTTGAGTATGAGGCCTTGCTCCTTGGTTTAGAGGTGTGTAAAGATAAGGGTATCAAGAAGTTATTGGTCAAAGGTGATTCATATTTGATCATTTCACAGGTTAATAAACAGTTTTCTTGCAAATCAAAAAGGTTAAGAAGATATAGGGATGCAATTTTGGATCTGATCCCATGCTTTGATCACATAGAATTTATTGCAATTCCTAGAGAATTTAATGTTAAGGCAGATAGACTTGCAGTTTCTGCTTCCACCCTTCAGAGACCACCAGAGTTAGTAGATGAAGAAGTTAAAATGGAAGTTATCTTCAGGCCTTCAGTTCCAGATAATGTAGATAATTGGCAGGTCTTTGATGATGATAAACAAGTGATTGAGTTTTTGAGTAATATAGGATAATTTGTTGACTTTCACATTAGTGAAGAGGAAGAAGGTTGTTATTATGCAGAAGAAAGTCAAAAGCTTAATCCAGCCCCTAGGAAAGTTGTGTCTTTAGAAAGGGCGCTTGATAGAGAACATGGCCATAAACCTAAGGAAGAATCAGGTACAAAGCCAAGTGATTACATAGAGGTGAACATAGGCACAAAGGAAGAACCTAGGATGGTTAAAATTGGGAAATCAACACCCAAAGATGAAAGAGAACAGATTATTAATTTACTAAGGGAATATAGGGATGTTTTGGCCTTCACATATGACGAGCTTAAAGTCATACGGAAGATGTGATTCAGCACACTATTCCACTTAAAGAAGAAGCCAAACCATTTAGACAGAAACTTAGGCAAATAAATCCTAAGTTGGCTCCCTTAGTACAACAAGAACTTCGAAAGATGTTGAAAGCTAGAATAATAGCCCACACTATACATTTTGCTTGGTGCTCCAATTTGGTGGTGGTTAGAAAGAAAAATGGTCAAATCAGGTTGTGTGTGGACTTCAGAAATCTAAATATTGTGTGCAAGAAAGATAATTATCCCCTCCCTAAAATGAAAACTTTATTGCAAAGAGTAACAGGATCTGGTATGATTTCAACGCTTGATGGTTTTTCTGGTTATAACCAAGTCAGAGTTAGAGAAGAAGATAGGCACAAAACAACTTTTACAACTCCTTGGGGAACCTTTGAATATATAAGAATGCCTTTCAGTTTATCTAATGCTGGAGCTACTTTTCAAAGAGCAATGGACTATGCTTTCAGAGGTTTGATTGGGAAAATTATTGAAATCTATTAGGATGATCTAACATTTTTTTCTAAGGATGGGAAAAGTCACATAGGGCATTTAAAACAGGTTTTTGAAAGATGCAGAGAATTTGGGATCTCTTTAAATCCAGCCAAGTCAGTTTTTGGGATTACTGAGGGGAAATTACTGGGTCACATAATTTGCAAAGAAGGTGTCAAAATAGATCCAGAAAGAGTTGCAGCCATTTCTAAACTCCCCTTGCCTAACACAAAGAAAGGCCTCCAATCTTTCTTTGGTACAATTATTTTCCTTAGGAGATTTATTCCTAATCTAGCAGAAGTAACTAAGCCTTTGAATAAGTTTCTTAGAAATGATGTCAAGTTTCAATGGGATGAAACAGGAAAAAGAGCTTTCCAACAAATAAAAGATGCATGTGGTCAAGCTCCCGTATTAATCAGCCCGGATTACACTAAAGAATTCTATCTTTTCTCCTGTGCATTTGAAGACACCATTGCTGGTGTTTTATTACAGAAAAATGACCAAGGTCAAGAACAACCCATAGCATACATGAGAAAAATTTTAAGAGATTCAGAATTAAAATACCATATAATAGAAAAACGGGCTTATGCCTTGGTAAAATCTCTTAAGCATTTCAGGATTTTTATAGGGTATGCCAAAGTAATTGGATATGTTCCTAGTACAGCAATTAAAGATGTGTTAACTCAAGAAGAAGGCCTAGGTCCAAGAAGTAGATGGGTTGCTAAGTTTCAGGAAAATAATTTTGAAATCAGGCCCACTAAATTAATCAAAGGACAAGGATTAGATAAGATGTTGACAGAAAGTAATGAGAAGGCTTTACATTTGGTTGATCAGAATATGGTTTGTGAGATTGATATTCCAGATTCATGCCCATATTTGTTAAAGCTTGAGCAAGTTGAATGGTATTTTGATATTATTTTTTATCTTAAAAACTTGACTTTCCCAAGTCACCTTGTTGGTCATAAGAGAAGAGCCTTAAGGCTCAAAGCATCTAAGTATATCTTAATCAAAGATGGTTTAGGATGGAGGAATCCAGATGGGATTATCCTTAGATGTGTGGACGAGAATGAATCTAAAAAACTGATGGATGACTTTCATAATGGTTTTTGTGGTGGTCACTTTGCTGCTAGAACCACCACCCATAAGATTCTTAGAGCTCGATATTATTGGCCCACCATATTTTCAGATGTGCATCAGTTTGTGAGAAAATGTGAACCTTGTCAATTGTTCACTGGAAAACAGAAGTTAGCTGCCCTTCCCCTTCAGCCAGTTGTTGTAGAAGCACCTTTTCAGCAGTGGGGTTTAGACTTCGTAGGGAGTTTTAAGGATAATTCAAGTAATGGTTTTTCATGGATTATAACAACTGCAGATTATTTCACTAAATGGGTAGAGGCCATTCCCACTAAATTAGCAAATGAAAAAGTAATCATGGATTTTCTTGAAGATAGGATAATAACAAGATTTGGAGTGCCTTCAAAGATAGTAACAGATAATGCTAAGGCCTTTTGTTCAGCAGAAATGTCTGCATTTTGTTTGAAGTATGGCATAGTTTTATCTCATGCATCAGATTATTATCCTCAAGGAAATGGTCAAGCAGAATCTAGTAGCAAAAATCTAATGACCATAGTCAAGAAAATTGCTGGGGAAAACAAAAGGTCTTGGGACAGTAAAATAAAACATGCTTTATGGGCTGATAGAATAACAAAGAAAGCATCTGCAGGAAAGAATCCTTTTGAGTTGGTATATGGTGTAGAAGCACAGCTACCAGTTCACCTTACCCTGCCAGTGTATCAGTTGCTCCGAGAGTTTGACATAGAAGAGTCTGCACTTCAAAACAGAATAAATCAGTTAGTGGAGTTAGATGAAATAAGGAGAAAAGCTTATGATCAGAACTTGAAAAGTCAAGTAAAGACAAAGAAATCCTTTGACAAGTCGTCTAGACAGAGAGACTTCAAAGTGGGGGATATAGTGGTCCTATGGGACAAAGGCAGAGAAAATCCAGGGAAGCATGGGAAATTTGACAGCCTATGGTTAGGCCCTTATGTGATCAGATCAGTTGCAGGTCCAAATTCTTTCAACCTAAGTCACTTGGATGGTGAGCCATTGAACATTCCGAGGAATGGTCAACAGCCCAAGTTTTTCTACACATAAAATCAACATGGTGTCCAAAGGGACACCCTTTGTAACGTATTCCTAACCCTTTTCCCTTGTATTTTGAAATTTTTGTATTATTTCATTCGTTTATTGTATATGCATATATGTATCGTTATTTGTATAGCAATTTCATTTATTTATACTGTTTATTGTTTATTTATTGGTCTTTGCTTAAGGACTTATGTTGGTTATTGGTGAGAATCTGTGGTTGCAGGAGTCTGGAGTTCTCATATGCTCTCCGATGATCGAACACATGTCCCCTAGTTGGAGCCAGATGTTGCCCACCTATTTCAACTAGGTGGCAACTTCATGTACATGAATATGTACATAATTGTACAAATTGTACCTTGGAAAAATCTAAGGATTTTTCACTTCTGCAGGGCAATTACCCCTTTGTAAAACGAAATGTCCGCTCCCCTGCGTGGGAAAATTAATGTAATTCTATGTGCTAGTGTGGGTCATATGATATGGACGCCACACCATGGAACTAGTTGTTAGGGAAGTCCCCTCATCGATTGTTTTTTCCCTTTCCAATTAATCTTGTTCTTTAAACGATTTTAATTGGTTAGGTTTTTCACTCAAAATCCTCCAAAGTGGTGACGGGCGTTCTAACAGTCAAGTCCATGGGGTGGCTAAGGGTTCAAAATGTTATTCATGATCATGCTAGACATTTGTATAAGATTCTTGCGGAGTTTCGTTATGTTGTTGTATTTTTATTTATTTTTTCTAGTTAATTAATTTCACCCCTGGGTGGTTAATTAACTAAGTTTTGATGTAATAATGTAATTTCTCAAGCACTGGAATTTTGTAATAGGGGATATGAATGCAAGGTAAAATTCTATGAAACCCCCTAAGCCACTGCTTCGAGTCCCATGTCATTCTGATAAGGGGTTGAGGAGATAGACCAATTTTGGCTAAGCAAGGTCTATTTTTCCTAGGAAATTAATTAATTTCCCTAAGTCAAAAAATCATATTTTTTAATTTTGAAGTAAAAAATCAGATAATGCCATGGTAATTTTGTTTGGGGGTTGCTAAGCCTAGGAAAACTTATTTCAAATTTTTTCCACCCCACCATGGCCAAGATATTAATTTTTGAAATTATTTTTAAATTTTCCTAAGTAAAAAGTTGGGAAATTTTAAATTTAAATTTTAAAAATTAAATGAAAGTGAAATTTTGATTTTTATCCTAAGTCAAAAGGGTAAATACTTGTGGTCCAAACCACTCTACATTAAGGTGGGCGCTAGTGTGGAAAGCATCTCCAAATGTGTCGCAAAGGTAAAAACCTGTCACGTCCCGGTTTTGACCCCATTGCATTAGATGTATATGATGTGTATATTGTAAATGATCATGGTGTGGAGTTAAAGGCCAAGGCCCCACCATTGATCAGTGATGCTATGTTTTGGATTTAAATTGTCACCGATGGCGTATCGGGGCATGCGGTATATATATTATGTTGGTCATCATGTAGATATGCATCTATAATTAATTGAATGAACACAACCAGCTACGGTCGCGGCAACTAAATCGAAGGGGGCATGATTTTCACAAGGATAAGGATGTGGGGGAATTGTCCAACTTTAGCCATTGGGGTCAAAATCCATGTGTTTCTTACCTTGTTTATCCCAACCACTTTCATTGAATAATTGCTGCTGGTGGTTGGGGCAGTTAATTGCTTTGGGAGTGGGGTGGCAGGACTGTCAGTCCTCACCCACACGCACACTCCACCACAGCGTTTGACTTCACCATGGAAGGAAAAACCTTCACGCACTCTTCACTCACGCAGACATTTTTTTTCTCTCCACAACTGTGCTGAAGGCTCACGCACTTCCAATTCGCGTCCTTCCTGTTGGTTGTTCATCCACGGACAAAAACGGAGCTGTTTTTCCTCACGCAGGACCTCCATTGTCTATTCATTCCTCACAGGGTCAGATTGTTTTCCACGCACAGGATTTTCTTGGGTTTTATCCATGTATTTTTTCCTCTGCGGATCTACGGAGGGTTTGGCTGTATTCTTCCCTCACGGACTGATTCGTGGGTCCTGCATTGTTGTTTTCATTCACGCCCAGGCTGGGGAACTATAATCTCTTTCCCAGCATGGTCTATGTATGTTTTCCTGGCGACTTCATTGCCCAAGGACGGGTTGAGTTTTCCCTACGTTGTGAGCCGCATCCACTGATGCATTTTGGGGGCTGTTAATTTCCCCAGGCCATGAGCTGTGTTTACTGTTACGTTTGGGGACTGCGGTAGATGGTTTGAAGTCGTTTTCCATGGTTTAAGCTGTGATAGCTAAATTGATTTCCTGAGTGCAATGGTTGGTCTTCGGATTGTATTGGGAGCAGGGATGGGGGCTTAGTTTTGCTTGATAAACCTGGTGGCTGGAAACTACATAGACAGAGCTAGAGGGATGGCCTTCTTCTTCATCACCCCTGAATAGCACTGGAAGGGAATGCAGGGCCTGAGGGACTATGTAGCAGAGAAGGGACTGATTCCTTGTGTTAGGTGTGTTTGGGTGTCTTAGAGGTCAGGCTAGTTCTGGTGTAGGTGTTCTTGGCTCTGTAATGAGCTCACCAGCTTAGCATTGAGCCTTTCTCAACTCCTTGATGGCCTGATAAACCCAACTGTGTTGGCTGGGCTATGTTTCGTATATCCCTGGCTATGTGTAAGCCTGCTAGTTCCCTTATTCCTTGGAGAATCATGCCCAGCTTGGGGGTGGCAGCGCTGCTGAGAGATTAAGGAGCACGCTGGCCTATGGTTGGGTGGAACGTTGCAGCGACGTAGCTAGTTGCGGATCGAGTTCATCACAAGATAAGTGATTATGTCCATTTTACTTCTGCAACTGTAAATTCTGTTAATGAAAATGATGAACATGTTAAATGAATGTTTGCATTAAATGTATGATTTTTCCGCTATGTCTGATAGATGTTTGCATCTGTGCATGATAAATGTTCATGTGTGTATGTTTAAGAATTTTGTTTTAGAAATTATGTGAATGCACATGTTCATGGGGCACCCAACCCGGATGTTTTGAAGCTGGTAGTCACGTCCTCTTCGCCAGTCAGAGGCATGGGGACGTGACAGTATGGTATCAAAGCCCATGTGACAGCATGGGCCTGCATGAGCCATGAAGGATTGCAGTGACAGAAGCAGTGTTTCTTCTACCTAGCAGAAAGTAGTGGAAGACTGTAAAAATTTAAAATTTTGTTTAAGTGTTGACAGTCGGACCACCAGAGGAATTGACTTCCGCCGTTGCGGAAGAATTGGTGAAGTGGACGTCCGCCGTTGCGGATGAATTGGTGAAGTTTCCCATCCGCCGTTGCGGAAGGGTTAGTGGTTTCCCATCCGCCGTTGCGGAAGACCAAACCGCCAAGTCTTCCGATGGGGAAGGACTTCCGACGTGGCGGAAGCGTAGCGAAAGTTTGCCCGACGAGGCACAGTCGGAAAGAAAAAGCGGAGAAACTTCCACCGTTGCGGAAGAGTTCTCGAAGTGGAACTTCCGCCAATCAGAAGATAAAGTGGTTCACCGTCCGCCGTTGCGGAAGCAAAAGCAATAAGTCTTCCGATGGGGAAAGTCCTCCGATCGCCGACACGTCAAAAGGTTGAGGCTCGAAGTTGGTTCACCGATCGGAAGGAGTCGGACTTTGGTGAGCCGCCGTTGTGGAAGCCAAAGTCATTTGGCTTCCGATGTAAGAAGTCAGCCGACGCCCGAAGTTAAAAATTTCTCCAAGTAAGAGCGAACGTCGGAAGGAGTCAGACTTTGGTGAGCCGCTGTTGCAGAATCCAAAGTCATTTGGCTTCCGATGTAAGAAGTCAGCCAACGCATGAAATTAAAAATTTCTCCAAGTAAGAGCGAACATCGGAAGGAGATGGACTTTGGGAGCCGCCATTGCGGAAAGATTGGAGCTTCCGAGGAGCCGCCGTTGCGAAAGTATTGGAACTTCCGAGAAGCCACCGTTGCGGAAGGAAGAATGGTTCTGGGAGCCGATTTAGTGGAAGGAATAGGGGAAGAGATCTGATTCTGTGCAAGGGGAAAATTTGAGCTTTCCATGATATTTTTCCAGCATATTTTAACTATTTCCCAGTGGGATTTTTGGACTGTTTCTCAGTGAGATTTTAGGGCAGAAAATGAGAAAAGAGGCAGCGAAAAGTTACCTTCCTTTCAAGGTAATAATGCCATCAGTGCCAAGTCTCGCATCACCAAGTTCAACCAGTGCATGGCCAAGTGGTGTAATGCTCATAAATATGAGGATGTCAAGATGAGGTTGTTTATTTTGTCTTTAGAGGATGATGCCATGGAATGGTTTCAAGATCAGAATGACAATAAGTTCAAAACTCTCAAAGAAATCATTGAATCCTTCAATGATAGATGGGGTGATAGAAGGGATAACCATTTCTTGTTGGCAGCCTTGCATACTAGTCACAAGCAAGAGAATGAGACCATGGAAGAATTTAATAAAAGGTTTAATGACTTAGTAAAAAGCCTTCCTGCAGACATCAAGCCCCAAGAAGCATCTCTCTTGGTTTATTACATCCAAGCATTTGAAGGAGAAATGAAATATCAGATAAGGGATAAGGAACCTGCAAATCTTAAGGATGCACAGGAAAAAGCTATCAAGATAGATAAAAACATGCAAGCTGCTGGTAAATCTAATATTCCTGGGTTTTCAAGGGGTAGTTCTTCAAAAACTAATGAAGTAAAAAAAGTTAAGTTTGAAAACCAGGAACCTCAAGGTGACTCCATAGATAAGCTCACCCAATTGATTAAACAAATGGAATTGAATCATGCTAATCAGCTAGCTGCCATGCAGGCAAACCAGACAGCATTACAAAACAAGGTAGTCTCTTTGGAAAGAAACAGAGGAAATAATTTATATCCAAACAAGCCAAGTGATAGGTGGCAAAACCAAAGACGGCCCCCACCTCAAGATCAAAGGCCCCTTAATTCTCTAGAGTCTACCAATGTGGTTGACCATCAAGCTATTCCATATTGTAGGCCTTGTGGGGATTTTCATGAAGAAAACACTTGTCAAGTCTTTTTGCAAATCATAAATGATAAAATGAATGAAAGAACAGAGAATGAACAAGTGAACATGTGTGGGAAGAAGTATGATATTGGCATGCATGAATGGATGGATTTAGTTGAGAATAGTCAAAGTGTTGAATCAATAAATGAAGTAGCAGAAGCAGCTTTTGGCCCTAAGCCTAGTGAGCAGCAAGTGTCAGATTTCTCTAGGTATAGAGGAATAACTTACCAAAGAAATGGTAAGAAGAATCAAAGTCAAGAAAGAACTCCAACCAATGTTCCTAAGGTACCTCCTCCCCCTCCTATTTCAATTGCTCCTAATACACAATTAAACATTGATCTAGGAGGTTGGTTAAATAATGCTAAGATGTTGGTTCTTGTAGCAGAAATCATGAAGATCCCTTCTCAAAAGGGAAAATTACTCAAAGCTATAGAAGAACCTTATCAAAATAATGTTGACAAAGCCATAGCCTACCATGATGCACCTGTCATTCTTCAGAGTATGGACAAAGGAAATGAAAAGAACCAGCCATTCTTCCTCTCGTTGTTAGTAAACAATCATGTTCTACACAACTGCATGTTAGATTCAAGGGCTAGCTCAAATGTGATGACTAAAAAAGTTATGGAACAATTAAATCTAAGGATCTCAAGGCCTTATCATAACATTTGTGCAATGGACAGTAAAATGATTGAAGTATGTGGTTTAATTAAAGGCTTACAAGTACACTTAGCAGCTTTTCCAGACATTCAAATAGAAATGGACATCGTAGTGATAGATGTCCCAGATGCTTGGGGTATGTTACTCTCAAGAAAAACTGGAGCAGACTTAGGTGGAAATATTCAAATGGACTTGACTTATGCCACCACTCCAACTCTTGAAGGGAATTTTGTTAGATTGAATCGAGAGTTGGAGATGAGACACCATGTAGAAGACCCAAGAAATCCAAGCAATGAATTAAAGTATAAAACTTATGACTTGGGAAATTATGCAATTTTGGCTAACTCTTTAGGACCTATTGAAGAATCAAGTGAAGATGAAAGAGTTAATCAAATTTGGCATATGCACTTTGATGGGGCTTTCTCTAGAACTGGTAAAGGTGCATGCATAGTCATTGAATCCCCTTCTCATAAGGAATTCAATTTTTCCTATAGACTAGAATTTAATGCCACCAACAATGTGGCTGAGTATGAGGCCTTGCTCCTTGGTTTCGAGGTGTGTCAAGATAAGGGTATCAAGAAGTTAGAGGTCAAAGGTGATTCATATTTGATCATTTCACAAGTTAATAAACAGTTTGCTTGCAAATCAGAAAGGTTAAGAAGATATAGGGATGCAATTTTGGATCTGATCCCATGCTTTGATCACATAGAATTTATTGCAATTCCTAGAGAATTTAATGTTAAGGCAGATAGACTTGCAGTTGCTGCTTCCACCCTTCAGAGACCACCAGAGTTAGTAGATGAGGAAGTTAAAATGGAAGTTATCTTTAGGCCTTCAGTTCCAGATAATGTAGATAATTGGCAGGTCTTTGATGATGATAAACAAGTGATTAAGTTTTTGAGTAATATAGGAGAATTTGCTGACTTTCACATTAGTGAAGAGGAAGAAGGTTGTTATTATGCAGAAGAAAGTCAAAAGCTTAATCCAGCCCCTAGGAAAGTTGTGTCTTTAGAAAGGGCGTTTGATAGATAAGATGGCCATAAACCTAAGGAAGAATCAGGTACAAAGCCAAGTGATTACATAGAGGTGAACATAGGCACAAAGGAAGAACCTAGGATGGTTACAATTGGGAAATCAACACCCAAAGATTAAAGAGAATAGATTATTAATTTACTAAGGGAATATATGGATGTTTTGGCCTTCACATATGACGAGCTTAAAGTCTATAGGGAAGATGTGATTCAGCACGCTATTCCACTTAAAGAAGAAGCCAAACCATTTAGACAGAAACTTAGGCAAATAAATCCTAAGTTGGCTCCCTTAGTACAACAAGAACTTCGAAAGATGTTGAAAGCTGGAATAATAGCCCACACTAGACATTCTGCTTGGTGCTCCAATTTGGTGGTGGTTAGAAAGAAAAATGGTCAAATCAGGTTGTGTGTGGACTTCAGAAATCTAAATATTGTGTGCAAGAAAGATAATTATCCCCTCAATAAAATGGAAACTTTATTGCAAAGAGTAACCGGATCTGGTATGATTTCAACGCTTGATGGTTTTTCTGGTTATAAGCAAGTCAGAGTCAAAGAAGAAGATAGGCACAAAACAACTTTTACAACTCCTTGGGGAACCTTTGAATATATAAGAATTCCTTTCGGTTTATCTAATGCTGGAGCTACTTTTCAAAGAGCAATGGACTATGCTTTTAGAGGTTTGATTGGGAAAATTATTGAAATCTATCAGGATGATCTAATGGTTTTTTCTAAGGATGGGAAAAGTCACATAGGGCATTTAAAATAGGTTTTTGAAAGATGCAGAGAATTTGGGATCTCTTTAAATCCAGCCAAGTCAGTTTTTGGGATTACTGAGGGGAAATTACTGGGTCACATAATTTGCAAAGAAGGTGTCAAAATAGATCCAGAAAGAGTTGCAGCCATTGCTAAACTCCCCTTGCCTAACACAAAGAAAGGCCTCCAATCTTTCTTTGGTACAATTAATTTCCTTAGGAGATTTATTCCTAATCTAGCAGAAGTAACTAAGCCTTTGAATAAGTTGCTTAGAAATGATGTCAAGTTTCAATGGGATGAAACAGGAAAAAGAGCTTTCCAACAAATAAAAGATGCATGTGGTCAATCTCCCGTATTAATCAGCCCGGATTACACTAAAGAATTCTATCATTTCTCCTTTGCATCTGAAGACACCATTGCTGGTGTTTTATTACAGAAAAATGACCAAGGTCAAGAACAACCCATAGCATACATGAGCAAAATTTTAAGAGATTCAGAATTAAAATACCATATAATAGAAAAATAGGCTTATGCCTTGGTAAAATCTCTTAAGCATTTTAGGATTTTCATAGGATATGCCAAAGTAATTGGATATGTTCCTAGCACAGCAATTAAATATGTGTTAACTCAAGAAGAAGGCCTAGGTCCAAGAAGTAGATGGGTTGCTAAAATTCAAGAATATGATTTAGAAATCAGGCCCACTAAATTAATCAAAGGACAAGGATTAGATAAGATGTTGACAGAAAGTAATGAGAAGGCTTTAGGTTTGGTTGATCAGAATATGGTTTGTGAGATTGATATTCCAGATTCATGCCCAGATTTGTTAAAGCTTGAGCAAGTTGAATGGTATTCTGAGATTATTTTTTATCTTAAAAACTTGACTTGCCCAAGTCACCTTGTTGGTCATAAGAGAAGAGCCTTAAGGCTCAAAGCATCCAAGTATATCTTAATCAAAGATGGTTTAGGATGGAGGAATCCAGATGGGATTATCCTTAGATGTGTGGATGAGAATGAATCTAAAAAACCGATGGATGACTTTCATAATGGTTTTTGTGGTGGTCACTTTGCTGCTAGAACCACCACCCATAAGATTCTTAGAGCTGGATATTATTGGCCCACCATATTTTCAGATGTGCATCAGTTTGTGAGAAAATGTGAACCTTGTCAATTGTTCACTGGAAAACAGAAGTTAGCTGCCCTTCCCCTTCAGCCAGTTGTTGTAGAAGCACCTTTTCAGCAGTGGGGTTTAGACTTCATAGGGAGGTTTAAGGATAATTCAAGTAATGGTTTTTCATGGATTATAAAAGCTACATATTACTTCACTAAATGGGTAGAGGCCATTCCCACTAAATCAGCAAATGAAAAAGTAATCATGGATTTTCTTGAAGATAGGATAATAACAAGATTTGGAGTGCCTTCAAAGATAGTAACAGATAATGCTAAGGCCTTTTGTTCAGCAGAAATGTCTGCATTTTGTTTGAAGTATGGCATAGTTTTATCTCATGCATCAGATTATTATCCTCAAGGAAATGGTCAAGCAGAATCTAGTAACAAAAATCTAATGACCATAGTCAAGAGAATTGTTGGGGAAAACAAAAGGTCTTGGGACAGTAAAATAAAACATGCTTTATGGGATGATAGAATAACAAAGAAAGCATCTACATGCAAGAGTCCTTTTGAGTTGGTATATGGTGTAGAAGCACAGCTACCAGTTCACCTTACCCTGCCAGTGTATCAGTTGCTCCGAGAGTTTGACATAGAAGAGTCTGCACTTCAAAACAGAATAAATCAGTTAGTGGAGTTGGATGAAATAAGGAGAAAAGCTTATGATCAGAACTTCAAAAGTCAAGTAAAGACAAAGAAAGCCTTTGACAAGTCAGCTAGATAGAGAGACTTCAAAGTGGGGGATACAGTTTTCCTATGGGACAAAGGCAGAGAAAAGCCAGGGAAGCATGGGAAATTTGACAGCCTATGGTTAGGCCCTTATGTGATCAGATCAGTTGCAGGTCCAAATTCTTTCAACCTGAGTTACTTGGATGGTGAGCCATTGAACATTCCGAGGAATGGTCAACAACTCAAGTTTTTCTACACATAAAATCAACATGGTGTCCAAAGGGACACCCTTTGTAACGTATTCCTAACCCTTTTCCCTTGTATTTTGAAAGTTTTGTATTATTTCATTCGTTTATTGTATATGCATATATGTATCGTTATTTGTATAGCAATTTCATTTATTTATATTGTTTATTGTTTATTTATTGGTCTTTGCTTAAGAACTTATGTTGGTTATTGGTGAGAATCTGTGGTTGCAGGAGTCTGGAGTTCTCATATGCTCTCCAATGATCGAACACATGTCCCCTAGTTGGAGCCAGATGTTTCCCACCTATTTCGACTAGGTGGCAACTTCATGTACATGAAGATGTACATAATTGTACAAATTGTACCATGGAAAAATCTAAGGATTTTCACTTCTGCAGGGCAATTGCCTCTTTGTAAAACGAAATGTCCGCTCCCCTGCGTGGGAAAATTAATGTAATTCTATGTGTTACTGTGGGTCATATGATATGGACGCCACACCATGGAACTGGTTGTTAGGGAAGTCCCCTCATCGAGTGTTTTTACCCTTTCCAATTAATCTTGTTCTTTAAACGATTTTAATTGGTTAGGTTTTTCACTCAAAATCCTCCAAAGTGGTGACGGGCGTTCTAATAGTCAAGTCCATGGGGTGGCTAAGGGTTCAAAATGTTATTCATGATCATGCTAGACATTTGTATAAGAGTCTTGCGGAGTTTCGTGATGTTGTTGTATTTTTATTTATTTTTTCTATTTAATTAATTTCACCCCTGGGTGGTTAATTAACTAAGTTTTGATGTAATAATGTAATTGCTCAAGCACTGGCATTTTGTAATAGGGGATATGAATGCAAGGTACAATGCTATGAAACCCCCTAAGCCATTTCTTCGAGTCCCATGTCATTCTGATAAGGGGTTGAGGAGATAGAACAATTTTGGCTAAGCAAGGTCTATTTTTCCTTGGAAATTAATTAATTTCCCTAAGTCAAAAAATCATATTTTTTGATTTTGAAGTAAAAAATCAAATAATTTCATGGTAATTTTGTTTGGGGGTTGCTAAGCCTAGGAAAACTTATTTCAAATTCTTTCCACCCCCCCATGGCCAAGATATTAATTTTTGAAATTATTTTTAAATTTTCCTAAGTAAAAAGTTGGGAAATTTTAAATTTAAATTTTAAAAATTAAATGAAAGTGAAATTTTGAGTTTTATCCTAAGTCAAAAGGGTAAATACTTGTGGTCCAAAGCACTCTACATTAAGGTGGGCGCTAGTGTGGAAAGCATCTCCAAATGTGGCGCAAAGGTAAAAACCCCCATTTTAGTGGGGCGCATGCATGTGAAAGGGCGCTACACTTGGTGGAGGCGCCACATATAGAGGAAGGCACCACCATACAAAGGGGTCGTCACATGAATAAAGAGGCGCTAGCTAAACGGGAGGTGTCACATTAAAAGGGGGCGACTAGCCATTTTTAGTGGGGCGCTAAAGTGAAGGAATCCTCCAAAGATGGCGCCTAGCTTGGGGGGGCCCACAAATAAACCACAAAGTCATCTCAAGGGGGTGCCTTGGTCAAAACCCTAGATCTAAGGGTGTAAAATCATTAAGGCATGGATCAAGCACCTAAGCCATGGATTGAGAAGGTTGCTAGGCTATTTGATTGGTTAAGAGGGTGCAAAGTCAAATACCTAGATCTAGTGGTGGAGATGTAATCTTGACCATTGATCTTCAAGGGGTTGGGGTTTCTCCTCAACTATATAATGAGGGTCTCACTCCCTCATTTGATAACTTCTCTCATGCTATTATTATGCTGCTGAAATCTTTCCCTCTTCTCCTCTCATATTTTCTCAAGCATTTGGCCCAAGCCTCTTGTTATTGTTGTATTGAATCTTGCCCTAGTTGGGTTATAATAGAAGAAAGCTTTGGAGGAAAACTGTTGGTGTGGATCTCTCATTTCATGCTCGAATTAGTGAGGTAACCTTGTGGATTTATCAATTATTGTTGCATTTGTAGGGCTTAGAAGCTCTCCACAAAGTATTTTATGGAGAGACTTGTAGGTAGAAGTATTTCTATCTTCATTTGTGAGTAGATTGGTAAGATTCTACAAAGTATTTTGTAGGATTTATTCTTTGTGCTCATCTATTTTCTTACTTGTTGCAACTCTAATAGATTTGTTTTGCAGGGATCCAAATCTAAGAAGGGCTCCTCTAAGGGTTTCTTGTTTTTAGATTTTTTGGGGGGGGGTTCTAGATCTAGGGTTTCTACCATTGTATAGTAATAAAAAAACCCGATTTTTAGGGCCTAACTCTTTAGTATTTTAATTAAACATTTCAGATCTGATATTTTAGTAGCATTTCAGCCCTCTAAACATCATATTTCTGTTATTTTTTCAATCAGATTTTTGCCATAAATTAGTGATTTTTTTTGGACTAACTTTTTTCTGATAATTTCTTTGAGTTTTCTATGATTTCCAGCAAGTAAAGCTTGCTGGTTTGTGATAGGTTTTACATAGGTGAAGGGGAGGTGCTGCCCAAATTGGCCCAGAAATACCTCAACCTTCAATCGGTTCCAAAAGGGGTTCAAACCCTCACCTTACTCTCTTCTTTTCTGATATTTGTAAACCCCAACGAGAAGTTCTCTTAGGGTATTCTACAAAATTTTATAAAGCACTTGTAATCTATATGTAAATAGATTAGGAAGTAGAGTAGGAAGTAGATAATTAGTTGCTTAGATTTATTTTTATGCAAGTTTTATTTCTGTTTACCCACGTATCTCTGTCACAGACCACCATCTCTGTCATAGAGATTGAAGTGAGGTTAAGTTAATCTTTTTTTTACTTCTGTTTACCCACCTATCTCTGTTACATACCACCATCTCTGTAACAGATATTGTTGTGCGGTTAGGCATTGTTTTGGCTAATAACATTTTCTTTTCAAAGTAGTTTTAATTTTCTTTACTGTCAAAAAGGGTAACCATACAACCCACTGATCCGGTGTATCCTCTGCCCACTTGTCATCTCCCTTTAGGGACTTCAATTTGGGTATGAAAAGCAGAAGAAGTGGAGGCTTAGTTTAATTAGAACAACATTCTTTTTTTGCTACAAACCCTCACACTTTATTTTTCAGTCCAAGATCAAGTACCAGCACCTCCCATAAGGGATACCGCTTGGTTGATCTTGTTGATAGTTTAAAATTAACCTTGCATGCTAATCACCAAGATTAAAATTTACCCCTAAAATTAACCAACAACAACTTCAATACCCCCTATTCCTCTACTCGGTTATCACCCTTCGGGGTACTCACGAGATACGACAGGGGATAGAGGAGTTTTAGTTTAATAGGCATCCATCTAGCTATTTTTCCTGTTGATTAAAAACAGTGACTCAGAAGCGACTTGGGGTAAAAGACCATGGGGGGTCTCTAGGCGTTCTACGTCCCCCTTGTTGAGCACCGGGGCATTGGGGTTTGACCTGGGAGCTACGGGTGGGCTTTGCTCCCACTTTGTTGAGTGCACCAGCATTCCCTCTTTGACTTGAGAAATACTAGATTGGGGTAGTCACACCACCGGATCTAAAACTTAATCAAAGATTTCACCTCTAATAAAATTTATTAAAATTTACAAGAGACATTGCAAAACGTCCTACAAACACAGGTCACTGCTATTTATCTTTGCCTTGCTGTTCAAGGTTTTTACTGCAAGCACTTTCAAATTTTATTTCACTGCAAGTTTTTCCTTTCAGTTTTCACAAAATCTTGTGGTGGCATCTTTAATTCATTTGATTAAGTAATCACATTGTTTAGTAATCTGTAGATCTTGTGTAACACAATTGATTCATTTCGTTTCAACATTTTTTGGGTAAAATCTTAATAATTGTTCCATTTATTCAATCTGTTCATAACATCTGATACAACTGTGGATATTGCTAATACTGCTTAACTGTTCATTGATTATTGTTTATATTGTTCATAGTATTCATTTGTCCATATTGTAACCTTTTTTGATTGGGATAACACCTAAACTGTGGGTTAATTAACTTAGATTTCAATTTCATTTGTAAATTTGTAAAGTTGTAATTTATCCTCAAACTCCATTTGTTAATAGGCACCAGTCTTCATTTATCTCAAGGTATACTTGTCATTAAAAGGAAATCTTTGCATTTGCATTATGCTTGTCATTCCTTAGATAGTATAAAGTCTTAGCCTCACAACCTTAATAAGATCCCTTAATTTTGTAATTAATTAATAAATCTGGAACTTAGTCTTCCGTAGGGACTTCCCCCCTTGGCTCTGTTGGGATCTTGCCTAAATGGAGGAGTTGTGGACTGTGGTGACAGTGGTCCCCAGCTCTCGCTTGCCCCCAAGGACACACATAGCAGGTTGTGACTTTCCTGTTCCTTAAAGTGTGAATTAGGCGGCAACAAAGGCAATATGGATTGGTTACTATAAGGACTAGTAACAAGATATTGTTTGAGGACACTTTAGAATTACCTAATATAGAATACCACCTCTTTTATCGACAATTAAGACGAATGCAAACCATTCTAACCATAAGGAATTCTATGCATCATGTTCTAAAAAATTTGGAGGCAAGGCGCATGATTTCTTTCTTTAGCAATTCTCTCTTCATGAACATGCCCCGTGCTATGCAGGTTGAGAAGATGATGCCCTTTAGTGTTTTGACTTCTTACTATGATGAAGATGTTATGTATAACAAAGAACAACTCCGTACTGGGAATGAATATGGTGTTTCAATCATATTCTATATCCAGAAGATATATCCTGATGATTGGTTGAATTTCATTGAGCGGATTCGTGGTCAGGGATTGAAAAATCTTTAAGAAATATGTACTAATAAAGTGGTGGAACTGAGGTTGTGGACTTCATATAGAGGACAGGCATTGGTTCATATGTTAAGGGGGATGATGTACTATTACAAGGCTCTCAAAATGTTGGATTTTCTTAATTTAGAATCAGAGATGTCCATTCAAAGAGACTGTCAAGCACTTGCTGCTACAAAATTGAGACCCAGGGAAGGTGAAAATCACAATTGGGATTTTCCTTCAATATCACACCTGAACACTGAAAGATGTGGAGTAGATATTCTACTTGAAAGCAATGAAGATGCCAAAGCTCTCATGAAATTTACTTATGTTGGCACCTGCCATATTTATGTTGCTCAAAAGGCTAGGAAAGATCATCATGCTAAGGATACCTTGTATTTGATGAAGAACTATGAAGCTCTTCAGATTTCCTATGTTGATATGGTCACAAATGGGAGATAAGTAGAGTATTACTCTGTAGAACTGCAAAAGGAGGTGGAGGTCTACACGGTGAGGCTCCATGGGCCAGTGAAGCTTGGTGAAGGGAAACCTGAGAATCAAAATCATGCTCTGATTTTCACAAGGGGCGATGCATTACAGACAATTGATATGAATCAAGAAAATTACTTCGAAGAGGCACTCAAAATGCAAAATTTGTTGCAACAGTTCACAAAATTTTATGGTCTTCGAAATCCTACAATATTAGGAGTTTGTGAAAATGTATTCACAGGCTCAGTATCTTCCCTTTCTTGGTTCATGTCTTCTCAAGAGATGAGTTTTGTGATGATTGGGCAGTGTGTACTTGAAAATCCTTTAAATATAAGGATTCACTATGGCCACCCAAATGTGTTTGATCGCTTGTGGTTTTTAGCTCATGGAGGCATGAGTAAAGCTTCCAGAGTGATAGACATCAGTGAGGATATATTTGTTGGCTTTAACTGCACACTGCGTGGTGGTGATGTAACACATCATGAATACATCCATGTTGGAAAAGGGCATGATGTTGGTTTGAGTTAGATTTCCATGTTTAAAGCCAAGTTTGCTAGTGGCAATGGTGAGCAGGTGCTGAGAAGGGATGTATACAGGCTTGGTCACCACCTGGATTTTTTTCGTATGCTGTCTTTTTATTACTCAACTGTTGGATTCTTTTTTAACACCATGTTGGTGGTTCTAAGTAGGACTCCAGTTATTAGAGTAAGAGACAGAAAAAGTCACATAAAGTCCTAAGCGTAATAATAGTAAGTCGGAGACAATAAAAGCCAACAATCTAAATAAAAAATTTGAATTTAGAGAAACAATATATTGGATAAAAAGGGGGATAACTTACATCTATTTCCATTTTGAGCCATCTGAGTTTCCAAAGCTCAAAGCTTGAACTCTTAATGAATTAAGAGTACTCTAAGCCTCAAGATAAGTTTGTTAGAAACTTGAAGTGTGACAAAGCCCAAGTTTAGCAAGCTATTGTAAGAAGTCTAAAATCTAATCTAATTGAAGAATAGTTGGAGTTTGTTGAGGAGTCTGAGTGAAAGGTTGGGGATTATTCAACTGTCACAAGTGTCAACCTATAATTTGATGCAAATATGCTGTATGTGAAGCATTGTTGTTGGGTTCCTGGATGAAATTGATTACCTATAGAAATGTCAGAGGTCAAAGACACAAAATGTCATTAGAGGAATTTTGGGGTCTAAAATGGGCCTCCTAAGGAAAATAATAAAATAATAGCTAAAATAATAAAATAATAGTTAAAATAATAAAATAATATTAATTAATTTTGGAGGAAGAAAGAAAAAAACTACTTTTTGTGTTCGTATTTTCGACATATCGCCCTGTGTTTGTACTCAAATTTCGATCGGGAGAGATCGTTGGATGTGGAATTTGATTCCGCATCCAACAAGCTCTCCCAATCGAAATTTGAGTACTTTTGATGGACCCCGCTACCCCAAAAATAAGAAATACCTGAAAAAATGTGATGATGACATCATCATCACGTTTTTTTCAGGTATTTTTTGTTTTTGGGGTAGCGGGGTCCATCAAAAGTATGCAGTGTTGGTACTCGTTGGATGCGGAATCAAATTCCACATCCAACAAGCTCTCCCAATCGAAATTTGAGTAAAAACACAATGAGATATGCCAAAAATACGAACAAAAAAAGTAGTTTTTTTTAATGACAAATATGCCAATTCAACCATTATGGTTGACTTATTTTATTGAAATTCTATTGGTTCTTGAATTCCAACTCACAAAAACTTATTTTGGCACGTTTTCTTATAAGGCCCATTTTAGACCCCAAATTTCCTCTAATGATCCAAACAAACTGTAGTGCCGATCTGGAGGCTTTGGGCATGATATGAAGTAGAAATTGAACTAAGTCCAAAGCAAAGAGGAAATCCCCTGCATCCATGATCATGACTTACAGGCATGGTGAATAAATTTATGAGTGAGGATTCGAGCCTAGAGGATGTTTAGTGGGAGTCTAGTAAAGAAACCCAAAATTCATGAGTTGAAGAACTAGCATTATTCCTCTTCACAAATGAACTGAGGAGCATTTTAGGCAAAGAGCAAAGAAATCTTGTTGTTCATTGTGATGTTGAGTGGAACACAGAACCTATAATATGCGTTGATGGGATACAAACCCTAAAGGTCGTTGGGTTGTAGTATTACTGCAGAGAGAACATCCAAGTGCATATTGATGGATTGAAACCTTAACTTATAGCTTAATGATGAGAATAAGCCACAATCAGCTAGTGACATGTGCCAGCAAATTTGAGTTGGCAGGGGTTAAGAGAACGGTAGATTGAATCAATCCCAAGAGATGGTTTATAAACCCATCTAAAGCCGCCTTTCTCACTAACCTCGTCCCTCAATCCACCTCTCTCAAGTCACAACCATGGAGTCAAGCTTAAACTTAGAATCCATGGCCTACCTCTGTCACAGGCAATGTTGTTCACTCAAACAAACCAAAGAAGGCGCCAAGAGTGACTTGCTTGTGTATTATTGAAGAGGGGTTTAATTATAGGATTATTTTAGGATTTTGGTCCTATAATCTATTGGAATTTAATGTTTTAGCGGGGGAGTTTGGCACATTAAATCATTAGATAACCTACCAAATTTTGGGTTGAAGCGTTCTCAGCTTAGTAGGAAGCTTGTACAAACTCCCAATGAGGAAACTCCAATAACTGCATTCCCATGCCCCTGAAAATTTGTATTAATGTTCCCAAGCTCCTGGTACCATTATGATAATGTCCAAGAGGCACATCTTAGACAAGAAATCCTATAAGTGCAGAAAGAAGCGACGTCTTTCAAGTTGAGCAAGGTAACTGTGTCCCTTGTTAGGTTGGCACTAGAAACCATGTCTCAAATTGAACCAAGACCTTGAGAAGGGAAACCTCAAGTACATGTAAGCCATGGTAATCTCAATATCCTCCGATTGGAAGTGGAAAGTGGTAGCCATGCTATAAAAGGATAACCTAAAATAATCTTCCTTGCAGGGAACCAAAGAAAGGGCAATGCCAAAATTGTAGCTTTGTGTAATATTCTGAAAAATAGAAAGAAAATAGATACAAGACTTGAGGAAGGAAAACCTTAAAGACATAGAAAACATTATTGCAAATGACATATCATTACTCTAACAAATGCAAACAATATGGTGCTTAAATGCAGGTAGGTGATTTTATGCCCACGGGATTGCACTTCTGGCATCTTTAGATGCATTTCATGCTATGTTTGATGGTGGCTACCGGGTATGAGTGTCATTTTTTTTTGGCATGGGATACAAGTGGTTATCTTAAATATGGCTTGTCTCTCATTTTATGATTCCTATAAAATTCAACTTATATAATTTGTAGTTTTTGTAGACTGCATTATTTACCCTAGAATTTGATATTGTCAAACATGTTAAGTGCATTGTGGCTTCAAACAATAACTAGAAATTGTTTGGGGATAAATTTGTGATCCTTCAACAAGAAAAAGAGGCAAAGGATATTGAAATTCCAAATATAACATGGGCATTCTTTGAACTAATGATGAGGTAATTATTATGGTTTCTTCTATGTGTTTCTTATGGCAGTAACAAAGGATTCATTCATGTTATAAAAAGTTCAAGTTGAATATGAAAGAAATTATGACATGTTAGAACTCAAATATGTTTTATCCAAGAATGTTTGATGATTCTGATGGGGTACTGGTGTCAGATTTATATACACTGGTACAGTAGAGATGACAACAGATATTTCACAAGACCTTCTGAGAGATGCTGATCAATATCTTTAGAAGGCCTCAAATGTTTGTGTGAATATTCTATTGCACAGGTATTATTTTATTTTATTGCGGTTTTTCCTTTTTGTTATGATATTGTCCAACCTCAGCACTGAGATCTGTGTTTTCTGTTTAAAACCTTACTTTAGATAAGTTTGCAAGTATATATGATCTTGCTGAGTCATATCATGCAACTTCTTTGGGTAATATGTGTGTTATGTACTTTCTAGAACACCATGAACAGATGTCTTACATGTCTGGGTAAGGAAAAATTATACATAACTGAACAGTTACAGTGAGAGCCAGGCACTTTTCAGGATCTATCTAAATTTTTATAATCAATTTTCTGTGCAGGTACCCTTCCCTTGTAGAATGCTTACTACCATAGATACATGATTACTAATTTAGAATATTAAGGCCACAGCCATATATGCCATCATTGTAAAGGAAGTCATGATCTTTTTAATTGGCTTCTGTGGATGGTCTCATATTCCTGGAGAACTAGTGCAGAGAGAGGTATTTTGAAGGTGGTTCTCAGCATTGTTAATATTACTGCTAGTTATGTAGGATGCACCGATTTTTCAAGTGAAATTGAAGTGAAATGATTGCGAGACATCAATTGACTAATACATTTTCAGATATTTTCAAAATGATCCAGAATTTTGAAGTCAGAGATGATCCATCAATTGATATTTGATGGTTTCTCAATTTAGTTGTGTATCTCATCTAACACCTGATTTTTTTTTATTTTTTTTATTTTTTACTGTTAACAAATGCTTTTGAAATTTCTACTTTGTTGTATTTCAGCAATGGAATATTAGTCTACTCGTTAGGTTAAATTCCAAGTGCAAGTCCTGGGTGATTATGACATAAGAGTATGGACTTAGCCAAATGAAAAATAGGTGTAATTACTGATTCATATTTTTAAGGGCCATCGTATTGGTAAAAACACGCCACTTGTGGGCTCGACAAATTTGGGCCAATTGTAATCCTCTTGGATCTAGAAAGAAGGAAATTTCCACCTTGAAAAACAAAAACTTGCATCCATCGCTTGGGTTTAAACACAAAAAAACACAAACTTGCATCCATCGCTTGGGTGTAAACACAAAAAAACACAAACTTGCATCCATAGCTTGGGTTTAAACACTAATATCTGATATAGGGTTTGATTTCTCGTGCAGGGTTTCAGAGAATCCTCATGCAGAAACAAGATTTGCAATTATAGGATTAAGAAGAAAATATCGGCACATATTGGCAAATCGAAAAAGATTGCCGATAGCCATTGCAATCGGTGCAGTGGAAATGAAACTATATGAAAATTTGTAAACCTTCACACAAACCCTTGGACGACAATCGAGTATTAACATAGGGTACAAGAAGTATATAATTTGATGTGGCAAATGCAAATAACAACAACAACATGCATCACATACATCAAATAAGGACAAACAAATGGTGATGAAAAATAGACTGGCGTACCTTAGCAGGCCATGCCAGAAATCCCTTGACCTTGGCGAGCACAATATCTCTGAGCTTCCATTGTCTGCAGGCAACATGAGCCTACATTGACTACAGGCAATTGTTTTTCCTCCTCGTCTTTTAGCTAGTGCCATGTCATAAAACCCTGATCGCAACAACAAACAAAACCCTTATTATTATTCCTGTCTGGCATACCCTAGACAAGAATTATACCCTCCCAGTCCTCCTCATCCACATTTTCCATAACATCATTAATTTCCAGATGCCACAATAATGTTAATGCCTCTAACAATTGGTTACCTGTTAAATTATCGATTAATATTTTACAGTGGCAATATTTTCGTGGCTCCTTGGAAAATGGAGGAATGGGCTCACGATGGACGATATGTTGGCCATGTCTCCTAGGGATATTCTATGATATGGAAAGGGTCATATAATGTAAATATATTTACTTTATATGAATACAATATAAAGTTTTATTGGTTTTCTTTGATGGGTAGTATTTATTTAGTTTTCATATTATTAATAACATCACATTCCACCATTTTTTACCCTGTTTTACACCTTTCAATAAAATAAACTACAAGGGTAATTTAATAAGAATTTTTTTGTATAGGTTTCATATTAAAAAATGATCATTTATTTATAAATTTTAGATATGCGTGGTTATTATGACAGGCAGCAAGCCAGGTTGGCTTAAATAAATGACCATGTGATGTAAATTTCATAATTACGTTTTGCATGAATTCCTAGTAATGAAACTACCTGGTTTTCTTCTTTGAGATTCCCATGAGACATCAACATTGTTAGAGACACTCTTATGACCAGGTCTAAAATTGTTTTTAAAAACTTCCACACCTTTATTGCAAATACAACAACTTAGTAAATATTGTGGAATCTATACACAAATATCCCAGATCCAATCAAGTTAGATATAGTATATTTCAATCCCAAAATTTTCATTGCTCCTTGGAAAATGGAGGAATGGGCTCACGATTGAATCATTCGGTCACAATCGATAGAATAAATAATGGAACATCGATTACAAGTGAAGATTGCCGCAAAGTTTAACAATTTTGATGGTCCGCTCAATCTCGACCCAACCCATTTATATCTCAAGATTTAACATCTCCACCCTGCCATTGATATATAATTTCTTCTTTGGCATGTTTATGTATAACCAATAGGGAGTTTAATCCCCTCCCTCCTGACCACATAGGCTTTCATCTCTTCTTCTTAAAGTTGTATTTTCTTTTATTTTTAAAACTAATGAGAAAAAAAAGAAAAAGGTAAAAATTTAACAAAACAGATTTAAGAAAATTAGCAAAGAAATCGATTGATATATGGATGTTTTCACCATAATGTCATGTTTGATGTGCTGTCATGGGCCCTAGTCTGTAATGTCATCTCGATGTGGGAAATCTTTGGCTTACAAGCAAGAAATGGTCATTTCAAGCTCTGTGCGACCAAGAATAATTATCATTGTTGGGCCATATTATCAAGTCAAAACATAATGTTTAAGCATAAGGGGCTCATGGATCATGTGTGATTCCCTAGATGACCTCAAAGGCCCTATATACTACATAGATAATATTTAGCCAATGAGTAAGATATGTCGGTCATTTTGAGGTTTGACACACCAAGTATGGATTTTAGTCCCCTGGCCATGATTTGATGTGAAAAGAGTTATTGGGCCAAAAAAAATTTCCTGATGGATCATGAACTATGTGTGGGGCCTCAGGCCACCACAAAGCCCTATAAAGGGAATATTGGCATGTGAGAAAGATATAGTACCTCTTTTATGAATTTTGGTTAACCATGGATATTTTTTGTAACTTAAGAAATAGAAAGGTCAAAATACCTTAGGCCATAACATTTTCATTTGGCCTATAAGCAAAATATGGTCGTAGAATATTCTACACAGGGTGTAATAGAGATATAGGAAAATACAACAACGATGGAGAATCATTTGCATTTGTTCTTAAAAATCATGCTAGCTAACATAAAATTATAAAGAAGCCACATGAGTTGATTCAATACCCAATTCTTTCCATCTTCATTATTTTGATTCAATTCCAAATTCTCTCCATCTTCAATGATCCTATTGAAGGAAAATGCACCGATTTCTTTAACGGAATGTGGAAGCTAGAAGCTGGGAGATCATCTAGAGGCTCCATCAGAAATAATTATCATGACTGGTACTTGAGTAATAGGCAGTTTGAGAGCCGCTTGTTATAAAGCCAAAGCTTTGTAGTGTTGCACGTCCAATCCGTTAGTCCCTATAACAGAGCAGGCTCACCCAGTTAGTTCTCAGCATCCAACGATCGTATGGATTTGGCCCCTTATCCCTGTAATTTATGTACCCTCGTAGAGTTTGAGGTATGGCTACTCATATGCACCGGTCTCGTTTGCAGCTGCGGTCCTTCGGCCGGCTGGAAAATCCCTCGGGTCTGCCATTGATAGCAAGAAATTTCTGGTTGTTCAAGAAAGGCCAGCATCTTCTATTCCTGTGGTGGATCGGTCTTTAGAGGAAGCAGCACAATTCGAAGAAACCGCCCTGATATGCAGATTCAACGGCCTATGGCCTCGATTAACCGATCTACACCAGTGGGTCTCAGAGGTATGGGAACCTATTGTCTCTAATAAAATTTCGATTTATCCTTCTGCTCGGGGTTTTTTTACGGTAGATTTTGTAACGGCAGAGGACAGAACGACCATTCAAGCATCTGGCACTTGGTTTTGGGGAAAATCGGGGTTGTTCATGAAGCCCTGGAACCCTTCCTTTGACCCAACTTCAGAACAAATTTCTTCAGCCCCAGTTTGGGTCAGGCTCCCCAACCTGCCCTTGCATCTTTGGAACTCTACCTCGCTTGAAGCCATTGGAAATGCACTTGGTACCTTCTACTTCAGCAGTGAAGACACACAGGCCTACTTCAAGACTACCTATGCTCGCATCTGCGTGGAAATGGACTTTAGCATAGGATTCCCAGCTGAAATTCATCTGACGAGTAAGAGCTATGTATGGATCCAAAAGTTAGATTACGAAAGCGTTTTATTCAGATGCCGAAGTTGCTTTGAAACAGGACATCTAGCTAAAGATTGTCCCAAAGAATCACATAATTCAAATCCCAGGAAAAACCACCTCAGATCCACGTGGTGGAGTGGAGCAAATCCGGATCACTATACTGTGAGCAAAAGCGAAGTTCCTTTAGAAAATCCAGATCCGATGCAGGACAAGAAATCTCATACTGTGAGCAAAAGCGAAGTTCCTTTAGAAAATCCAGATCCGATGCAGGACAAGAAATCTCATACTGTGAGCAAAAGCGAAGTTCCTTTAGAAAATACAGATCCGATTCAGGACAAGAAATCTCTTCAGGCTCATAATGAAGACTCCCCTGCGGCACATAGTACCCCAGTAGATTCAGCCAAAAAGCTCTCGCAAGGGAATCTGCACAGTGCAGATCCTCATGCCGACTCAGAAGAAGATCTCCTTAGTGACGGCAAAGATAGTTCAACAGGTTGGATCAAAGTTGGAAAAAAGAACAAAACTGCTCCATCATCTCCAAAGACTACAACAAAGACATTTTCTCCTATAAAGACAAGAAGCCAGCAAAATGAAGCTAACAAGAATGCATAATACGGACAGCTAGAATAAATTTCATAGACAGATCCAAATTTTGTAGGAAATTTCTGTTAGAATTATAGAGCTAGACTTGTAAAGCACTCAGCGGTGAGCTGATCACTGCCAATAATCTGTTTCTTTAGGTCCGATAGACCAATCCGGTCTCAGTGGACGTTAAACATCATCATCATCATCACATAGATCTATATTTGAAAAATCCTTCATGTTTTGCTTCACCTCCCTATGAAACTTCATAGGTTTTAATCTATATTTTAATTTATATAATGTATAAGTAAATAATATGTGTATATATTTAAATATATTAAATCACATAACATATGAACTATATATATTTATTTATATTAAATCTTTTAACATATGAACTATAGTAACATATTTATATTAATTTTATATTATTATTATATTTACATATTTTACCATTACTAAGGTGAAAGAAGTTTATATATCATAAGGGTGTTTATAAAATATTTACCTATTTTATAAAGTTGGTTAAGTATTATATTTACATTTATTACAAGTATAGTATGGATGGACTATGAATGTATGGATTTTAACATAATTACCTAAAATGAAGCATGTTTTGTTAGGAGAAAGAAAATTGGAACAATTTCAATATTATGTTTCCCTTGTGGCTTGAATTTTGTACTTTTGTGGGGTGTTTTAGAATAATCCCACTTGTTATGCATGATTTAAATGGTAAACATATCCCATATGCTTTAAATGATGACGATGATGAACTAGATGACAATGACAGTGATGATGTTTTTGATGATAACGATGATGGAAATGATGATGATCATGATCATCATCATCATATTTTTCATTGTCATCATGATTATCACAATAATCATCATTAGCAGCATAATCATCATCCATGTCATCATCATCACCATTGTCCTTGACATCATCATCATCATCATTATTGACATTTTCATCAGTTATTCATCATTACCTTTGGCATAAGAAATAACATCTGCCCAAAATATGTGATTAGTGGAAAAGGGTCATGGTGGACACACACGATTTATGCATGACAAATAACAACTTATTTTTTAAGATGATCAACATCATCATTCTCATTGTATTCATCATCATTGTCATTTTCATCATCACCATCATCATCATTGATTTCATTGCCATCATAATCATTGGCAATGTCGTCATTGCCATTATCCTCATCATCATCATAATAGTCGTCATCATCATCATCATTGTCATTGTTCTCCTCATTATCAACAACATTATCATCATCATCATAACCATCCTCAATATCATAATCATTATCCTCATTTTCATCTTCAACATCTGGGTGTAAAACTGGATACAAAAGTGAATAAAAACATGGATGCAAAAAAGGATGCAACAAAAGTAGGCGCAAAAGGGAGCGCATAATGGGGTGCACCAAAAATGGATGCAAAAGGTGATGCAAATGTGGACGCAAAAATGATGCAATCATGGAAGCAAAACATGATGAAAAAATTGGTGCAAAAGTGGATACAATCATGGACATAAAATTGGATACAAAATTGGATGTGAAAGTGGATGCAACAAAAGTAGATGCAAAAGTAGTCATAACACCCAACGCAAAACCCAATGCAAAAGTGGATGCAAAAATGGATGCATAAAGGGATGCAATAACTGATGCGAAATTGGATGCAAAAAAAATGCAAATGTGAATGCAAAAGTGGATGTAAAAGTAAGCGCAAAAATGGATGTGAATTGGGATGCAACAAAAGTGGATGCAATAGTAGATGCAAAAAAATATGTAAATGTAGATGCAAAAAGGGATGAAAACATGGATGCAAAGGTGGACGAAAAAATGGATGCAAAAGTGGCTGAAACAAAACGAGATGCAAAACTAGACTCAAAACAGGATGTAAACTTTGATGCAAAACTTGGTGTATGAGGGATGCAAAAAAAGAAGTAGAATTGGTTACAAAAGTGGATGTAAAAAAGGATGCAAAATTGGATGAAAACAAGGGCGTAAAAGTTGAGGCAAACATGGGCGTAAAATGGGGCGCAACAAGAGTAGATGTACAAACTAGGTGCAAAACTAGGCTCAAAACTTGATGCAAAACCTGACCAATAAGCAGGTACAAAACCCAGTGCAAATTACATCGCAATTTGCGCCAGATTGAGAAAAAGGACGCAAAAAACGCCTAAAATAACACCAACCCGTGAAATTGTGCCATTTTGTCCAAAAAATGAAGAAAAATACACTGAAAGATGGTCTAGACGCAAAAAATGATGCAAAAAGAGACGCTAAATCCAATTTTTGTTGTACTGAAATGTGAGTGGTTGAACAAGCCATAAGGCTATTGTCAAGTCTATTCAAGCTTTTTACGGTTTTATATTTATTATTAAACCATAAGGATGTTGCGATAACTCTTGTATGTTTTAAAGGAAGTTGATAAAACTAAAGGGGCCTTCATCTTGTCACCAGCGCTGTGGCCTGTCGATGATCTCGATTTAGTATTTTTATTTATAGTTCTAAGTTTATTTTACCCTATCTGTATCTAGGTTTTTAGTTCGTGGTCCAAAATTCGGCCGTAGATTGGAATTTGATTTATATACAATACATTGTGTAAGGTCTGGGCATAACATATGGTTTTGCTATTCATTTCAATTCATTGTTCGATGTTTGATTTTATAATGTATATATATAAATATCCTCTATTACAAATCCAAATCCCTTGTTTTATTTAGATTGAGCATTGTTTAGTTCATTTAAAATAACATATATAATTAGATTACGAAACTCTCTCAAATTTTATCCTTATTATGATTTATCAGTTTGAATAGTTACTTGTAAAATCTTAGTAAAAATATATAGATTAAAATAACCTCTATAATAAATTTTCTGTAGGGTTTTTCTCTAGTCTTGATTCAAAATAAGTTTAATTATTTAAACCTAAACTAACTGAAAGTTACTACTGATAATAACAATATAGTGTAATAAGACTAACTAAACTGGTGAGGTTATAATTAATATTCATAGAGAAGGAAAAATAATCATTTTAATTTAAATATTACCCTAATCAGTAAAATTCAATTAACAATCATTAAACAATAACTTCAAACTAACTAGATTGCAGCTTTCTCCTCTTATCACAAATAACGAACAGTTTCCAATATAATATGTAGATGTGAAATCTACTTATGACAATTTATAGATAGAGAGTTCAGATCATAGATAATGTAAACAAGTTACATTAAACTTTACAGATACTGAGCACACTTCATAATTAAATACAGACATAGAATTAAATCACAGATAGATAACAACAGTTAGAACCTGTATAATTTGCAAAAGGGGGAGAAACACCCAAAGGAGACTGTTACACCCAACCGTCTCCTGAAGTAGCGAAGATTACTTGCTTAGGACTCCCGAGCCTATTCACTGAACCCCTACAATGAATATCGTTGGATAATATCACACATAAAAACTTGTTGTAACTTAGCACTTAGTAGCAAACTTAACTCAGTAATTCCACTTTAGTTATCCCCTCATCAATTTTCTTGTGTGCCTGAATTTTTAGTTTGCAGTAGTCATAAGGTTCATTCACTTGGAAAAAAGAATGCCTCTTGCTCAATTTGATCGTATTCATAAGATTTCCTAGGTCTTTGGGTCAGTTTTGGAATTAAATGATCCACCTGCTCAGTTCCCCCTCTCAAGGAACATGACCACAATTTTAGGGATTATGCTTCCTACAACAGCTAGAAAATGAAATGCTAGTGCTGCCACTTGTCAACCAACCTTCTAGAGCTGCTCATTCCTCCTAGTGGGTCAGTGAAAACTCATTCAACAGTCTCCTTTGGATAGGTGTCTCTTCTATTTAATTATTAAAATAAATAATTCTTCAATTATAGTCATCCTTGACCAACTTGGTCATAAAAACTTTACAATAAATTTAACATAATTTTTTATAAAATAGATAAAAATATTTATTTTTCAGTTCCAGGTGTGTTACAAACACCCCCCCTTAAGTTCAACATCGTCCTAGATTTTTCTTAAGTTTATTCTAAGTCTTCTTGGAACAGAGCTAGATATGCCACTCGCATATCACTCTCCATTTCTCAAGTTGCTTCATCGAGACTGGCGTGTTTCTATTGCACATTTACTTGTCCAATCATTGCGATTCTGGAGAAAAAATTCCTTCTTGTCGAGAATACAGTCTGGTTCCACCTGAAAATCTCCTTCGGGTTCTACCTTAGTAATATTCTAGTCAATCACAAGAGTAGCATCGTGTACATACTTTTTCAATATGAAAATATGAAAGACATTGTGTATTCTATGATTAGGTGGAAAATCTAACTAATATGCCACTGGCCCCACTCTTGCTAATATTTCTAATGGTCCACAATACATGGGTGCTAATTTAGCACAACTTCCTAGTTTAAAGGAGCTCTTTCTGGGTTTTACCTTAACAAATACATGCTTACCTACTCGAAATTCTTCCGTATTTCTATTAAGCTCTGCATGACTCTTTTGTATGTCATGAGCAATTTTCAAATTGCTTTGTACCTATTTCATTGTTAGTTCTAGTTCTTTTAACAAGTCTGATCCTAACATCAATTTTTCAACTGGATTACTACATGTAATAGGAGTATTACATTTCTTACAATATAATATTTCAAAAGGACTAAGTTTAGTTAAAGCTTGATAATGATTATTATATGCAAATTCAACAAGTGCAAATAGTCTTCCCACTTCTTGGGATAGTCTCTAACATACATTCGTAACATGTCTTCTAGTACTTGATTGACTCTTTATATTTGTCCATCCGTTTGAGGATGATAAGAAGTACTGAAATTCAATTTAGTATCTAGTCCTTTAAACAAGGATTTCCAAAAATTACCAGTAAACTTAGGATCTCTGTCAGAAATTATTACCTTCGAAATTATGTGCAAACAAAAGATTTCCTTCATAAAGATGTCAGCAATGTTAGCAGCTTTATGAGTTGTTTTAACAGGTATAAAGTGTGCTTCCTTGCTTAGTTTTCCCACAATTACCATTATTGAATCATTTTTTTTTTATGAATTTTAGGCAAGCCAGTTATAAAATCAAGATTGATGACTTCCCATTTCCAATTTAGAATTGGTAATGGTTGTAAAAGACCTATTGGGTGTTGATGTTTAGCTTTAACTTGCTGACATTCTATACACCTAGCTATAAATTCAGCAAATTCGTTGTTCATATTAGGCCAAAAATACTCTTTTTTCAACATTGTTATTATCTTTTGATACCCCGGGTGTCCAGAATAAGGACTTTTGTGTACTTCATTCAAAATTAGGAGTTTAATTTCTAGTATGTTAGGCACATAAAGTCTGCTTTTATACAACATTAATCATTTTTCATTTAAACTGTAATCTATTTTTACATCTTCAGATTCATTCCGAGTTACGTTTTCTCTTAGATTTTGGTATTCTGTGTCCATTTTTATTCCTTTTTCCAATTTATCATTTAATTTGGGTTTTTAACTGCTAATGGCAGCTATGAAACTTGTTATTGTATTCCTGCTTAAGACATCAACCACTTTATTTTCCTTTCCCTTGGTGTGTTTGATTTCAAAATCATATTCGCTAAGGAAAGATAACCATCTAGCTCGCCTTGCGTTCATATTTTGTTGATCAAACAAATACTTCAATCTTATATTATCAGGCATTAACAAAATATTTTACCCATTAAATGATGGTGCCACATTTTAAGAGCATGAATTATGGCAGCCATCTCTAAGTCATAAGTTACATAATTCTTTTCGCGTGTTTTTAACTTCCTTGATTCATAAGCAATTACGTGACCCTCTCGTGTCAGTTTTCCACCCAAACCTTCATTGCATGCATCAGTGCATACAATGAAATCTTTGTTTTGATCTGCTATTTTTAATATGGGTGCAGTAGTTAACAATTATTTTAATTTATTAAAACTTTCTTTACACTTTTGATCCCAGATAAATATTTTTCCTTTTTTTTGTAATGATGTTATAGGATTTTTTATTTTCAAAAATCCTTCTATAAATTTCCTGTAATAACCTGTTATTCCCATAAATGATCGTACATTAGTTACATCCTTAGGAACATGCCAATCAATTATTGCTTTTATTTTATCCGTGTCTACTAATATCCCTTCTTCGGATATCACGTGCCCTAGATATTGTATCTTATCTTTATAAAATTCTCATTTACTAAATTTAGCATACAGGTTATGTTATCTTAAAACTTGTAGTATTATATGCAAGTGTTCGTCGTGTTCTTCTTTCATTTTAGAATAAATTAATATGTCATCTATGAAGACGACTACAAATTTATCTAAGTATTTGCTTAGGACATTTTTCATTAATCACATAAAAGTTGTTGGAGCATTCGTTAGCCCAAAAGGCATAACCACAAACTCATAGTGCACGTATCTAGTTCTGAAAGTAGTCTTAAAAATTTAATTCTAACTTGATGATATCCATATCTCAAGTCTATTTTTTAAAATATCGTCGCTCCGCATATCTGATCAAACAGATCATCGATGTGGGGCAGAGGATACCTATTTTTAATTATCATTTTATTCAGTTTAAGGTAGTCTATACATAGACATAATGTACCTTCTTTCTTTTTAACAAGTAAGGCAAGTGCTCCCCAAGGGGATACACTTGGTCTTACATAATTTTTGTCTGTTAGTTCTTGCAATCGTAACTTTAATTCGTTCAGTTCTAAGATGTTCATTCAATAAGGAACCTTTGAATTAGGTATGGCTCTTAGTACTAATTCAATCGTAAAATCCAGATCTCTCTTTGGAGGTAATCCTAGAATTTCTTTTGGGAAAACATCTGAGAATTCTTGTAGGATTGGAATATCATCGAATTTCAGCTTATCTTTTTTATAAATATGTTCATTATTTATTATATGTACAACAAAGACTTTACAACCTTTTTCATTTGTAAGGTGGAGATTTGTCTAACATAAACTTTCCTAGGTATTTCTTTGACTGTAATCCTTTCTCCTTTGTCATTTAAACAAGTAAATGTTTTCTGAAAACAATTTAAAATTACTTAATTTTTTTCCAGCCAGTCCATACATATTAAAACATCATAATATCCTAATGGTAATACATTTAACTTGACTTGCGTTTTGAACTGAATCATAAATAAATCACAGTTTTCGACATAATTAACTACTTTCCTTTTAGTCCCTGTAGCTAGTTAGAACAACCAAGACTTTTCAAACTTTTTCAAAGATAAATTACATTTTCCACTATGCTAGGTGACACATAACTTAAACTAGCACCTGGGTCAATCAGAATGAAAACAGATTGGTTTTGTATCATACCGTGTACTTCCACCATGGAAGTCTGATGATCAGCCTGTCGATTCTCCTATGATGCATTTATTCTGGTCATTTCATTTGCTACATCTCCAATAGTTTCATCTTCCTGAATGGTATGCACGTTGCTGAAGTTCCCTTTTCTGTTCGGACAATACTTGACATAATGCATTCCTTGACATTCCCAACACTTTACATGTTCCTTAGGTTCATTATTTTTAACATAATTGTTAGGCATATCCCTACCTTTTGGTGTTGTAGTATTTTACTTTATTTTATTTTTAAAATCTGCTCCTTGATAATTATTCTTGGAGAAATTTCAAGAATTATTTCCAAAACTTTTATTAGACTTCAAACATTTTCTCTTTTGGTAAAAGTTACTTGTTCTCTTATTCTTCTAGTTAGGTATGCTTTCCCTCTTTTTACTCTGTTCGTAACATAAATCTTCTTTTCTCATTACCTCTTCAAGGGTCTTTGGGTTATCAAACTCAATTCTATCCTCAAAGCTAGTGGGTAGAGAGATTAAAAACCTTTGTATTTTAGGTTTTTCATCAATTATATAAGGTACATACCTTAGTAAGCTCAAAAACTTGTTACTTAACTCTTTCATGGACATTGATCCCAGCTTTAGTTCATAAAACTCTTTAGCTCTTTCCTCATAATATTGTTCAAATAAGAATTCCCTTTTAAAGTACTTTTTAAACACTCTCCAGGTTAAATACTTTTCCTTAAGATTTTTTGCTCTGTTTATGTCCTACCACTAGATGTAAGCTTTTCCAGTTAGGTTGTAGATAGCCATCCAGGATTTCAGTCTATCGGAGTAATTATAAATCTAGAAGTAATTTTTCATTCCCGATAAGCAAGCCTCAGCTTGTTCACCTTTTTCTACTTCCTCATTAAACATGGGAGGTTTTATCTTTTTAAATTCTCCTGAGATTTCTTCATAAGGTTTATACTTCATTTTCCTAGTTTTATGGTCACTTTCATTGCTTTCACTTGTGTATTTATATCTGCCTCTATGTGAACTAACGTTAAATCCTGAAGAAGATTCACTACTTTCACAATACATTGTATCCAACCCTTTGTAATCATTGTAAGGATTGTCCATAACTACATATGGGATGTTTATCACTAAGTCATCATCAATATGAAGCATAGGATGTGAGGTAATGACTATATATTCAACTTGGTTCTCCTCTTCATCTAAGTGCACTTCCTCCTCCATGCATCTTCTTCTTCTTCTTCAAGAACATCTTCCTCAAGCAAATTATAATTTACAATCCTTACTTTTGAATAAAATCTAACAACAAATAACCAATATGGTCTACTTGGTACTCCTGAATGAAATACCTACTCATATTGAGTTATAAGTACAAAAGGCTATGTATTCATCTCATACCTAGTATATTAATCATGGTATATCCATTAGCCCACAGGGTTAGAGAAATTGGCAATGAGGAATTGATATGAGAAGTTGTAAATGGAAGGTCATGAGTTCAATTCCCTGTGGGTACTTACAAAAAAAGAAACATGGTATATCCATTGTTTATCATGAACAATCCTTTCATCACCTTGTAGCAACAGTATGTACCACCTGACCTTAAAGAGAACCACTTTGAAGGACATCAATTCTATAATATCCAATATATCTTCCAAATAGCTATCGTAACTTAAATTAGATGTGATCAGATATCTCTCACCCCTATCAGTAGCCTAAAAACTTGCAGTTGTCCCATTGTCACAAGTTTTCTTCTTATCATCCAACTATTTGGTACAATATTTTTTTCCATTACACCAAATAGTTTTATGGTGTTTTACCTTCATGCCCAGCATGTTATAAATGCATTGTCATGAATTGATAATATGAGTGGCAAAAGACTACACAAAAATGGGATTTGAAATGTAAAAATAAAAGTAAAATGTTTCTTATCTTTCTATCTTTTGCATCATATTATAGATCAATTTCCTTCTATGTCATATTTGTATCATTATCCAAATAAGCTATTATAATCAACTCTGCCATCCTAGTCCATGATAAGATGTGGTAAACTTATTTGCACCATTATATCCATATCTTCATCCAGTCAATATTATTTGCAATGTATAAATGGATTGTGTCCCACTCTCCACTACCTGGAGGAAGGAAAATAAAGAAATTTAGTAAACCAACCAAGCTTCAAAATGTATGTACATAAATCATCTCTATGGATTTCTTTAGATGACAAACACCTACAAGTGAAAAGAAATTAGATGCATGAACATCAAAATATATAAGGAAAGAAACATCTAGATACTAACAAGTTCTACACTTAACATTTCAATTATAAATTTTTTCATACCTCATGTACTTGAAAATATCATATATAACTTATTGTGAAAGCAGTTTGGGATTGCTAAAGGTAGAACACACTACAACGAGGAAGGAAGCATTATCATTTAATCTTGCATAAAAACAAACATTTATTACTAACAAATAATGTATATATCATAAGATGGTAAATATTGTAACAAGTCAAAGCTTGATAAAGGTATGCCAATATTGTAAAATTGTAACATGTCAAACCTTCTAGTGCTCCAATGTAGGCCAGCTCGGGAGTCTATGTGCTCGAACTTCATGTATCTCAGCTACATGTTAGGTTTCTCTCACACATTAACATCGATTTCCCAGTGTAATTGGCATGAGTGGTTATCGTAGCTTTGATTTTACTCTCTCAAGTACCAACATCCATGATGATGAAGAATGATCGTTATAATGGAATGGTCCCCTAAACTCAATCCCAACATATACATTCATGGTGTGTACTTGTCATGTGGAACTCAATAAATGTTAGTTAAGGCCCTCTCATAAATGGCAGTTAATCCCCTCTCATAAAGTTTGTAGTTGTATGGACCTTAGGATAAACTCACTATCTAAGGTTTTTAAGTAGGAATAATGACTTACGTTGATAAGTCACTAGGGTTAGACCTCCTTTCACTTCCCCCACTTGTGTAATCATAGCCTCCCATCTCTTCTTCGTCCTTATTCATCTACAAATCTTAGGGATGTTACATTAATTATCAAAAGTATATAATTACAATACACATGCATACCCTAGACCATTTACATCCAATTTCTAGCCTTTGCATCATTACATGCATGTTTACATCGTGGGGTAAAAAACAATGTGTTATAAACTAAATGTCTAGAAAGAGTGTGATTATAAACTTAATTATTGCTCTTATCTATGAGTAGATCAAAACCATTGAAGCACAATCTAATAAAATTTCTTATACACATGTTTACAGATAATTACATGTGCAAGTTGACATATTATCAAAGAAGGAAATAGCTATAAATGTTGGTTCTATTGTGGAAGTGGAAGATAGGAATGATACAGTTAACTATCCCAAATTCCATTTTGGAAGTAACTTAATCTAGGTTAAGCGTTGAGGTTGATTCCATACTAGAAGCACTCTTCAATGGAGGATTTAAATTCCTTTTTTCAGTTTTTAGTTTTTAATTCTTGATCATAGATTGCATATCTTCTCTCCATTACATATAGCTTGCTTAAACTAAATATTTTAGGATAGTTAATGATACTACAGGGCCTAAACTCTGGAGATCTAATAGGAACATATGCAACATTGAGAAGTATAAATACTTTATCTTTTTTTTAAGGATTGTAGACCTACAAGATTTAGAATTCTTTTGAGAAAAGCATAAAACTAGATATATTCATAACTTTTTTAGTGTTTGTAGTAGGGGTTCAATGATAATATCCTTTGAATGAGATCCAAAAAAGTCTTTTTTTTAATGAGTTGTACTTTTTGTTACAATAGTTTGTAGTTTGTTTTCCATGTTAACATTTAGTTAGTTTTGGAGTATGTATATTATCTAGTGTGAATCTAGATTGTTTTATATTGAAAGAAGTATATATATGACTTAGGTTTAGGTTTAAAACATTATGGAAACATGGAACTAAGTTGAAAGGATAGTGAATGTGAATTTTGGTTTCCTCTCTTAAATATCATATAGAAAGTTATTTTCTTAGAAATTAAACAACTTTTTTTAGTGTTTATATATACTTTACTATGTGAAAAAACTTATTGAATGTATTTTTTATGTGTCAAAATTTTTAGATTATCATTGTATTGGATTTTACCAATTTTTCATTGTTTTGAGTGGACTCTCCACCCATCACCATAGAATCCAATAAAGCTAACCGATGTAGAAAATCGTGCATATAGATAAACAGATTCGCCATTGGGATTGGACAAAAAAATTTCATTTATAAGAAGAAAGAGTCAAAGAGAAAATAAATATAGGCTGAAAAATATTAAAAATAAGAAAAATGAATCAAAGAAAGGACAATTGTAGACGATAAAAAAAATAATTACATTTGAGAGGGATATAAAATATCATTACTAAGAGAAAATTGAAGGATAATATTGAAATCGATGCAACTAGATGTTAAAATAAGAATATTAAAAAACATAATAGAAAAAAGAATAAATTAAATTAGGATGGTGTGATTACTCATAAATTAACAAAATAAAATCAGATTAGATTAAGGGAATACAATGTTAATAAATAAGCATGGGAATAACTAAAGATTAACATTGGAGCACGCGAATTGATGATAATGCAAAAATAACAAGATGTGGATACTAAGATATGAGGAGCTAATGGGATAGGGAATGACTCATAGATATAAATGAAAAGGAAGCAAATGGCAACTATGGGATGAGACAATGGCCAAGATACTTAATTTATAACATTTTCTCTATTGAATTTAAGTGTTTTTATATTTTGAAAGCTTTTCTAGTGAGATGAGATGAGTGAGGGGCCTATTTTAGTTTGGTTAAAGTACACAATGTGTTTGGTGTTGAAGGAGTGCTTTGTTATAGTAGATTATGATCATTTTGGTCAATACGTACTACATGGAATTTGGTAGACTCTTAATTTAGAGAGAAAGAGATTGGATTTGCCTTAAGTTTAAAGGTTGATTTAATATTTTTTTTTATTAAGTTCTTTTATGTGATCAATATCTCACAAGGAAGATAAATTAAAAGTCTAGAAAGAAAATTAGAATAAAGATTTTGGATTTCAAATAAAAAACCATACTAAAGGCTTTATGAATTTGGCTTAAAGATAGCCATTAGCCAAGAAGATAGGAGTAAAATAAAACCTTTTTTATATAAATTTTGGAAATAAAAGATACAGATATTTCTAATAATAAATATTCTAAAAATAAATAGTTTTTAAAAAAGTTAATTTATTTATATCAAACTTTTACAATAAAATAAATTCTCTTAACAACTTAATTTATTTGTAACAACTTTTATAATAAAATAATTTTTTTAACAAAATATCACATAATTTAAAGTAAATATAAAGACATTTTTTTCTTAAATAAAATAAAATAAATAAAACTAAACTCATAATAATGATTCTTCTATGAAAATAAGTCTTTCTTTGCTTCATAGTAGCATAATTCGATCGTATTGGCCTTTAAGAATACCAATTAATTTTGAAAAATAATTTTAAAAAACCAAATTTTAATTATTAAAACACTATAAAATAAATACCTTTCAATTTGATACTTAATAATTCAATTTAATAGGAATAAAAATATGTCAAAGAAAATAAATATGCAATTATTATAGCAACACTAGATTTATTGGTTACCCCAAAACCACTTACATCTTTGCTCATTCGAGAATCAAAGTTAACCCTAAAACAATTTAAACGTTAATTAATTAATTACAATGTAAATAGTGGTAAATGTTATTTACTTTCTTCTTAAAATAATTAATAACTAAGAGTTTTTTTTTTATATGGACATTATCTTTTTGTCTTTTTAAAGAGTAATTTTGGTTATAAAAAATATGTTCAAATTTATTTTTTTTCAATTAAAAATTTAATGCTTGATATTGATTATTTTATTAAAAATATTGTAAGTATATATAAATGTTATATATAGTTGTATATTTAATTAAAAATATTATATATATAGTTGTATATTTAATTAAAAATATTATATGTGAGAAGTCTACTTTCTTATTTTATTGGTAATGGATTTTTTTGTTACTTATTTTTTCATCGTACTTGAATTATGCTATTATGATTTGCTTCTCTTAACCACCAAGTGAACGAGCCAAAGTTTATAATGGAGAAATAAAACTTTATGCGCCAAGTGAACAGGTCAAAGTTTATAATGGAGAAATAAAACTTTATGATGAGTTGAAAAATATAAAATGTAAATTTATAAATTGTATTTTACATAAATTGGCTGAGCGAACGGGCCATGGAGAAATAAAACTTGGTAAAATGTAAATTTATAAAATGCGTTTATATAAATTGAGGTTAATGGTTATTCTTAATGTTTGAAATTTAAAATTTATTCTTAATGTTTGAAATTTAAAATTTACTGAATTAAATAAGAATAAATGTGATCTTTCAAGTTTTTTTGGGGATGAGATAAAGTTTTTTCTTAATTAATTTAATTGTTGGAAGAGTTGAGACTTTAAAAGTTATATTCTAAACATTTTATAAATTTGATTTTTTTTGTCATTCAAAATAATGAAAAATAAATTTATAAGGTTGGAGTATTTGGTAATGAGTAATTAAGATAAGAAGTTGTAAATGGAAAATCAAAAATTTAAGTCCACTTGTAAAAAAATGAAAGAAAATCACTTTTTTAAAAATTATTTAGATTGATAGATTTTCATATATAAATTATTAACACTGAAAAATTGTGGTAAAAAATTTATAACCAAACTTTAATGATGACAAACTAGAAAAGTTGAAAATTTTAAAATCTTTACCTCTCTTTAAAATTACAAATCTCTTACTTTTTTTACAAAATAGAATAAATAATTAAATAAAATAAAACCATTAAGTACAAAATTCTTATGAATCAAATAAAACTTAACTTATAACAAAAATTTTATATGAAAAAATCAACCCAAAATATTAAATTTATCAACTTTTTAATTTACAAATCAACCTAAAATATTAAATTTATCAACTTTTTAATTTACAAATCAACCCAAAATATTAGATTTATTAACTTTTTTATTTACTACTTTTAAAAGTCCATAATCAATTTTAATTATTATTTTTAGACAAAAATAAAATTAGTGTTTATATTGTTATTATCCTCCTACTTTATGTTGAAGATATTGTTCTTATGGCAATGTGTTCTTCTCATCTTGATAAGCAATTAATAATTCTTAAAGATTTTTTCTCTAACATAGGTAACATTGTTATGAATGTCAACACCGACAAGACAAAAATCATGATTATAAAATCTAAAAAAGACACTTATGGAAATTTTATTTATGATAATAGAAATCTAGAGGAAGTGACTTCTTACAAGTATATCGGAATTAATATTCATCACAAGCTCAATTCGAACTATAGCATTGAGAAAATGATTAATGGAGGGTGAAAAGCTTATTTTGGTCTTGAAGAATAATCGCAAAGTATGGGGGTGCAACATTTCTAGAGAATCTTGGAGGAAAATTGAGCAAATCCAGAAGCAGTGTATAACTTATAACCTCAAAATTAAAAGAAATACCCATTATCCTATTCTCCTCATAGAAGTGGGTCTTTCCCCACTGAGAGCATGACTATGACTAGGTACATGATGCACAAGCATAAGATAAATAACATGGTAAACCCGAGACTTCCTAAAATTGCTTTAAACCCAAGTTAAAACCAACTACGCCTCAAGCCACCTTGGTGTAAAGATACCATGACTTGCTTAAACCATTGGGGCATTGATGAAAATGACATTTTGCAAAACATCGATAATGTAAAAAATATTATTACTTGTAAGTTTAAAGAGAAATTGTGGTGGGAGGAAAATTTAGCACTTGAAAATTAAGATATTATAAAGAGGTCATTAATCCTAACTTGGAAGATTAGAAGTATCTCTCAGGAATAAGTAGCTCACGAAAGAAAAATAATATAGCCAAGATTAGAACGAACTCTCAAACTCCATAGCCAAAGAGGGGGTTGGTCTATTAACTCCATGGACAAAAAAGGTTTGCCTATCATGAAAACTCCATGGACAAAAAATGTTTGCCATCTTTGTGAGGCTATGAGCATTGAGGATGAAAATCACTTTCTCTTAGAGAGCCTTGCTTACACCCACATTAGATCTAATTTCATAGTATTTGTTACAATACAAACATTTATAACCTGGTAACTTGCCAAAACTATAATGAGCTTGGAAAGCTTGTTGGAAATTTTTTTTAGCACAGGAACAGGAACAAGATTTTAAAGTAAAACCAAGTATTATTCTTCCTAAGATCCGATAAACCAAAGCTAGGCATCTACATCTACATTGACATCTTCGTCTGCATCCACTAGTCCAAGTACACAGAGAGCTTACAGCAATCAACAATCCTATCTTCAAAAATGCTGCTAATGACATTCTCCTACTGATAACAAAATGAGCTCTCAAGACTGTTGCAGAGCTCATACAGAGAACAAAATGCAGGCCAAACAGACAAATTCTATACCTATTACTCCTATAGGGAATTGCTGTAAACCTATCATCAAAACAGAACCGATTACATTCAACAGAACCAATTTCATCAAAACAGAACCAATTTACAGTCAACAGAACCAAATTCGTTCTACACTAGTACAAGATTTGCCATTCTTCCGAGAAGGTCCATCAGTACCAGCTTCCTTGATGATTTGGTTGTCCAACGCCATCTGACCCACCTGAGTTTCTAGTTTTATCACTCAGTCTGCTAACTCCTGATATTCTGCAGCTTGAAGATGGAGATTCTGAGCCTCTTGATGAACTAAGTCAGTCATATCCTCCCTTAGCTGCAATAAATCCTCGTCAACCATTTCGAATTTTTTCCTACAGGAGAGGAGCAATACGGAACGGAGAAATGCAATTCAATATAGACGCAGACCGGATTACCTGAAATCTGCCTAAATGAGCTAGCCAGAGTTTCCCATTTCTTGAAGTCCGTCACGGGCCAGAGGGTGCACCCAATGATCTTCATATCCCGGCCTATTAAATGCATCAATGCAAAACCCGCTGCTGTTAACTGCCTTCAGAGCATGGCGAGAACACCAAAATGAATGAGTAACCTCACTCCTCGTAACGATGGCGATTCTGAACGGAGAGGTACAGTCCATCTGCGTGCCCCACGGAAATTCACTGCCTCTAAGCAGTATAAGAAACAACCAAAACGCCGCCAATTCGCCGGTAGTTGGAAAAACGCTGGAATTGCAGTTTGTATTGCTCAAATTGTGATTTATACCATTTGGCTAGTTTAAAATGTGTCATTTAGTTGAGAAGAGATTATTGTAATTGCTACAATCAGGGTAGTTTTAAAATGTGTCATTTAGTTTAGATGAGATTACTGTATTTGTATGATTTTACAAATTGTAATTTATAATATGAATTTTATAATAATCAAATTTGTTGGAAAAGCGGGCTATTTGGTTGGTCTTTATCCCGTGCCAACGGAGCTGCTTGCCTTTGTAATTAAGAAGGGATGGACATGCCCTCTTGGCTTTGCCACGGATCCTGCCAGCTGTTAAACTAGTAAGCTTCCTCGTGTGCAATCTCCAAGCCATCACAACCAAATCCAACTTCAAAGTCATTTCTAAATTTATAAAGGCCTTAGGGTAGTGGAACCCAATGGGTCGTGTCATTGTTAATTTTGAGTTCCCCTTTGTCAAGCAAGGTTCCCTGGGAGGCCTTGTCTGCCTCAAAATTCAAGCTCCTACGAATGTGAAAAAACTCAATCTTTTGGAAGAAGTGGAGCAGTAAGCGGATTTTCTAAAGGAGCTAAGACAGTTTCATGTCATTGTTATTTTGTCATGAAGAGGTGACAGAGAGCACTTATTAAAAGTCACTAGTCCCCAAAGAACAATGCCTCTCCGAGATTCTTTAATTGAACTAATCCTTGGCACAAAGCTAAAGCTTTCACTATATTATTAGTTTCTTCTCGGATGCCCTATAAGTAATCTAATACAACGAATTCCTCTTAATTTAATATGATCCCTCTCCTTTCTTCTACCCTTGGATTTCCGTTCAATGCACCATCAAAGAAAAGATTGAATCTTTTGAAATGATTGCTAGCTCAAAAAATGCTCAGGATCCAATTTCATTTCTCGATCTGCATTATCATTGACAAACAATAGGGAGGGACCTAGGGGTGAAACATTAAAACTTTGAAGCCAAGATTCCTCCTTAGGAAGGAGAGGAATATTATTCTCAAAAAGGATCTAAGCTTGAATACATTCTCCAATAAGGGATTTTTCTTTAATTACAACCCAAGCATTTCTTTCCAACCACAGATTCCAGACAATAAATTTAGGAATATTATGTTAGACACAATGGCTCACCGAGAGGGGGCGGTGAATCCGTAAGCTTATACTTAATCCAAAATTCAACTGCAATCAAAATCTTATATCTTCATTCAGACATTTATTATATTTTCATATTCATCAATAACCTATATCATTAATCATTCATCCAGTTAAACACATCATTATCATCACATTGCACAAGAGACACAAGATATAATATTTGTAACATTTTTGTATTTCAAATGGCTGCGACCGTGAAACAATTCAGCACCTACTAAAACAAAGAGCACCAAATCATTATCTAGTACCCTACCTAGTTTTTCTTAGATCCTACTAAGAAAGCATGTACAAGACCCAACTTGTAGTTAATACACACAAATTTCACATCACATACACCATCATGACATCAATTACATCATTACAACTATGTTCATCATCCTCATATCAACGTTCTGCCTATAGGTTCATCTTCATTCATAAACCTGCTCATAAAGATCATGACATTGCTGTCACCATTAAGTCTTCAAGTCTCATCAAGAATCAATGCTGCTTATGTCATCAAGGAGTTTGTCCATGCTCATATCATCTTACTCAAAAACATTACCAGCTGCTCATCATCATGTCAACAAAACTTTTGTTTACTTGCCTTCAAGAGATAACCCTAGGAAATAGGATAAACAAAAAGAATTTAGACCTAAACCTCTAATGGGTTAATGAAAGTATCCCAAATTTGGATCTGTTGATTTCATATGAACCTTGTGACTTATGTTGATGTCACTATTTCTGCTGCTATCACTGTTACAGAGAAAACTTCCTATGGCTTGGGGAACCCCAACAGACAAAGTAACCGCAGAAATTAATCCCTTCCCAATATGCAAGAGAAATAAACATCTAACACTAAAGGATCTCGAAACATACTTTATTCCGGATGGTTGATGTAGATCCCTATTGAGCTTTTCCAATCCTGCTTGTGTTAACAATTTGCTCTCTCAACAATCAGCAAACAAGACAAGCATGCTATGTAATTGTGTTAGATCTACTCTGGCATATATAATCAATAATGTATCAGCAATTAAAAGCATCCATGGATTCAATATTCATTTAAATGCACATCATTGGACAGGAAAAGATACTTCTATTAATATAAATAAGAGATTACAAGAATGACAACATCTGTCGGCTCGTCTGCAAACTGGAGAAACTGAGTCATCCACCTGAGCCTCCGCCACCGCAATCCTCCATCTCTTGATAGCAAGCTCACAAACAAAGGTAAGCTTAGGAAGAACACCAAGTGCTCCAAGGGACAAAGGGATGCAGACTCAAGTATAATCAAGCTATAACAACAATGAACTATAGTTCTCTTGCTCTTCAATTCCTCTCCTTTCAATGTATCCAAAGGGTTCCTTATATAGTGCTTCAATGGGGTAATGGAAAGTTAAATCCAAGCGATCTCAAGGCATATGGAAGGCCAAAAGACAAGTGACTCGGATCCACATCAAGGAAAACTCTAAAACTATTTGGCCTTTTGCACACATCTCGATGTAGCGGGTTTAAGAGTCATATCCACGTATATACGCGAGAATGGGTTTAAAAGTCGCGTTTGGAAAATAATGCATGTTTTTAGGGATGATCTTGGAAACATCAAAGGTACAAAAATGGTCCATGGGGTCCAAAGAGTCTCCAGAGGGACAAGGAAGGCCATAAATATGTGATCTACCATGTGTGGTAAAATCAGCTGTAACAGATGCCCCCTAATGTGTGAGGTCACATCAAAGGTACAAAAATGGTCCATGGGGTCCAAAGAGTCTGCAGAGGGACAAGGAAGGCCATAAATATGTGATCTACCATGTGTGGTAAAATCAGCTGTAACAGATGCCCCCTAATGTGTGAGATCAAAGGGGTGATCCGATGGCCGAAATACATTATAAGTTCATCCCAGAAGTGGAGTGATGAAAAACTAGGCGGAAGAACCAACCATCCAACAATACAATACAAATATCTCTACATATGACTGCAAGTACATACAGTAGTCCCGGATACATAAGAGTACAATGGCCATGAATAGGCATGATACAAAATATGACATGTGTGGTCATCGCCACGTACAATATAGATAGATCAGAATCTTCATGATGAATATATACATAGGATCATGATCTTCATGAAAGCTGAAGATATACAATGGATCAAGCTCTCCATATTGGCTGAAGATATCTAACATACACTGGAATCAAGTCACGAGAGCTGAAATCTAATGAACACTGGCACGATTAAGGAGGTAGCATATCTGGAATGCCACCAATCTGGAAAGTCTTCTACACAAACCGCTATGAGTACATGTCCTACTATGTGAATAAAGGTGTCAAGGTCGAACATAGTAGTCCGTCGTCTGATTACCGGTCATTGATGTATATCGTTAACAGACACGAAATCACCCACCGATAATGAAAATGGGAAGCAAGGTACTGGAGTGCAAACTAACAAGTGTGAATAAATGTGTTGAGGTCGAACACTTGAAAGAATCCATCGATCAGGGGACATTGATGTATTCCCAAAATTGTCAATAGCGAGAGAACTTGCCACTGATGACTACAAGTCTTAAGGCACTCAAAATGACTCTAGACTCCTATCCCAGAATAAATGATCTAAAGTCGATGAGATGAAATCCGTTGAAAGGATGGCATTAAGGCATCCCCCATCATCCAACACGAGGTACTCAACAAAGCTGTATAATGTGGAAGGACCCGATCATAATGTGCACGAACCAGTAATAGTACCAGGAATGACCGACTCATGCTTCAATTTCCTTCGAACAAGAGCATAAAGGCGAATGGTGACTAAATGGAGGCAATATAGACTCGATATACAAAAACTAGGACATCTATGTGACACATGAGGCATCGACAGAGGCTCCATGGGGACTGGAAGCTTAACCAGTCGGTGAAAATAAACTCAGAGAAATGAGTATAGCTCCTAAAGTTAAACTATTAACCCAACCAACTGATGTGATATACAACGCTCTGTTTGAAGGAGACACGACTCGACTACTGCCAAAGATAACATCTTTTCTTGTCCGGCTTTTTGTTTTTTTTTTGTTTTTTTGGACTTTTTCAAATATTTTGAAAATCTTGAAAAAGAATAAAGGTGCTTTATAGTTTCAAACTAGGAGGAGACGAATGTCAAGGAGAAAACAAACTAGTTCCCAGCAACAGAACATACCTATGCTCAATGCAATGAAACATGTGTAGGATAACGACACTCGAGAGAAAGTCCCCTCCCGGAAAAAATGGGGATTCAAGCTGCAAAAGATATATAAAATGGCTTTGCGTGGCTATACATGAGACAAGCTCGGGCTATATGGCTGATAATCAAAGTTAGGGAAGTTGGCATAAGGCTTAATAAGGCAAGCAAAACTCATGATAATGCAATTACAACTTGACATAAGGGAGTCCCAGGAAAAAGGCCAGCAAAAAGATCAAGAGGAGTATGAGGCTCTTACGCAAAGTCATGGCGATGCTATACAAAGGAATCCCACAACCTAAAGGAAAAATGTTGGCATGGGCACCAAATGCAAAAATAGGAGCTAACTAGGGTACCCATATATGGTCAAGCTCTACCATTCATATCATGTCACTTCTAAAAGCAACAAGAAGGTTCCATGACAAGATAGAATGGGTTCGTACCTAAGGTTGTAATGAAATGGTCATAAGGTCATGAAAAGTTCAAAAGGATGTGAAACCTAACATATATGTCAGTTTAGACATAATACCTGAAATCAGCATGAACGGGTCAAAACCACGCTCAAACCACGCTCAAAACAGATTCCTACATCATCAGATTAGTCCAAAACGGTCCAAAATGGTCATAAACGGTCAAAACTATAGAAAGTGGGTAAAAAATTTCAAAATTTTTCTATAAATAGCAAAAAATTCAAAAATTTCATATTATTTGAAATTTTTACCCATTTGAGCTCAAAACTTCCAACGCGAATTCCGGGAGCATCGTCTAGCGAAAATCGACACCGTTTGATCCAAGTAACTCCTCATGTCCTTCTCTTCCTATTTCATGCAAATTTTTTCAGTTTTCATGGTCTAATTCATTTTCTAGGCCATCCTAAAGTGTGCGTTACGACCCACGAGGGTATCGGGGTTTTTTCCGCATATAGGGCTGGCCACACGCGGAAAAAAAGCCCAAACCCCCGTACATACGCGACTGTTTTGCAAACAGTCGCGTATGCGGCCGCAAATGAGGTTTTCAAGGGTAAATAATGATCAAAACTCTTTTTTTTGTGCATAATGGTTTTAGAATGGAGGGAGAGGGAACATGGTGATGCAGAAGAGGCCGTGCAAGGTGACTTAATGGCCCAACAAGTTTTGCGTGCATGCGGTTTGTATAAGTTTTGGTGTCTTGGCAGCCTGAGGGCCAAACCAAGACTCCTGCAGATGCTAGTGGATTACTGGGATCCAGACTCTGAGTCTTTTCACATTGACAGGATGTCGCTCAGTATAGAAATTGAGGATATATACTTTATCACTGGATTATCCCAACGAGGAGAGGTGGTAAATCTCTGATCTCGCGGGCCAGGAGGTGGATTGACTATCGATGAGTACATTGCGGTGTACTGCTTTTCGGACATAGAAAAGGTTGGTAGTCAAATCCCGAAAAACTCGATCCAGGTTCCGAGACTGAAGGCCATACTATTGGCACTCAATAAGATAGCGAGCTTAGCTTCACTCCACCAGGCCTTTCGGCCACTAATGTTCTATGTGGTGGAGTGTATGAGACCCATAGTGTATGACTGGAGCACTGTGTTGTTGAGCAACTTGAAGCAGCAACTCAATCACTGCAAGATGGGCAGGGTGAGAAACTTCGGTTTCGGCAGCATACTGAGCATGTTCTTCTTTGAGTGTGTACCGGGATTAAGCCCTAGAGTGGACATTCATCCACACAGAGTTCGAGACTCGGCCCAACGACGTTGGAAAAATGTTATGCGTAGACTGGGCGGAGGTAGGGTGGCTAACCCTTACCCAACAGACTTCTTTCCATGGTGGAGGAGGCAAATCATAGCCATCGATGACTATCCCTATGCAGGGATAGATTTCTGTGGAGATCCGGACATGCCCCTACCATCAGGAGCGGCATATGGTGACATAGGTAACAAATCCCAAACCCACTTTTTAAGTTTTTTGAATTATTAAATTTTTATGTGTTTTGATATTTTGACTCAAAAGACATGTTTTGGTGTGACGACACATAGTGACAATCTGTCATGTGTATGCAGATGTTGGACCACGGCAACCGGATGGTTTCCCTCGTCATAAACGAAGGGGAAGAGGAGACGACATCATGGGTGTGGAGGCATAGTGGATGCTCCAAAGCATTCACACAAACTTCGTATGATTAACACACAGGGTACCCATGGCGCAAGTCGAGGACTTGCCTGAGGCCATGCAGTGCTAGGTGGTTGGTGTACCACGAGCATGGGTTCGATTATTTCAACAGCTAGCTAGAGCCGTGGTGTGTTACCATGATCAGAACCCCCCTTGTCAAAACCCCAAAATTTTCGAAAAATTTTAAAATTTTAAAATCTATAAAAACATTATCGTAAGTAGTTTAACTAACATTACTTAGTTATGTGTTAATAGCTTGCTATTGAAATTCAACAGTTGGTTATGTTTAGTTATAGAACAAACTTTTCAAATTACTGACTTTTGTTCCTTTTGTGACCATAAGGTGAACTGTTATGCATAACTGGGCTTACTTAGCTTTTGAGCTAACGTAACGGTTTCCACTTTTCTTAGAGATGTACAGGTAAGAGGTTGTGGCGCTGCATTTCGTAATTCTAGAGTATTTACTATAAGTTCGTCGTAAGAGAACAAACTCGCAAGAAAGTAAGAGATAAAACATTCAACTTATGTTAAGGTATATTCAAACTAGTTTCTTGCTAGCAAAAGTAAATTTTGTTCTTACTGATCTGTCATTTTCTCTATTCTATTACAGTTGCAATTTATACAAAAAATATCTTGTTAACTCTTAAAAAAAATCAGAGTAGAGAACCAGAGTTATAATATCTTGTTGCAGCTGCAACAACTCTCCCCAAATTTCCTGAAATTTTGGGCCCCTCCTTTCCATTTAAAGATGCTTTGATTTCGTTTGATCCATGAAGGTTTGGTCTTGCTTTGGCTTTGGTTGATTCAAATGATTATTTTGCGGCATATTTCCAGAGGATGCTTGTTTTTAGATTTTGTTGTTGGTCGCAGAATTGAATGTGGCCTGCTAGCCAGAAACCCGTCAGATCAGTTGCCCATTGTCTCTGAGGTGAATCAGCTTGACCGTCGACGTTTTGAGTTTTCAAATACTTAGATTTTTTCGGGCATCTTTTATGTTGAATCGGGAGCTGTAATCTTTGTCTCGTCCGCCGTTGCGGCTCTCAAAGCGGTTCAGCTTCCGAAGTGTGAAATGATCCGCTCTCCGATGTCCATCATGTGACTATGTATTTTCTTCATCCGCCGTTGCGGCCAGGAAATCCATTTCGCATCCGACGTCAAATCCTTCCGACTTCCGACTTAAAGTTTTCCCGCCCTTTCTGTCGCATGCCTGAAGTCTTTACCCTTATGCCGTTGCGGTTGGGAAAGTGGTTTAGCGTTCGATGTCAAAGCCGTCTGACGTCCGATTTAGAATTCCTGCCCTTCCGTTTGTGTCACTTTGACCTCTTTATCTTCCGTCGTTACGGCTGGGCAAAGCCTTTGACTTTTCGGTGTCAGTATCCTTCCGATTTCCACCGTGGATCCCTTGGCCGTTTCTTGTGGATCAGGCATTCCAGTGTATAATCTGCCGTTTTGTTTTATGACGCAGTCCCAAATGAATAATGCACATGAGTTGATTGCAGGTGGACATAATGAACTGGTGCGCTAAGACATAAAGGAGCAATTTGGAAAGGAATGGAACGAGGCCTACCAGATCGTTAGAAGGGTCATCGAGGCAGGAGGCAAAGTTGATAACGCCAAAGGCACGAACCTGATTGTCTGTCCGTTACTAAAGGGTTCATGAGTGCATACAGACAACACCGAAGAACATGAAGGGTTGGAAGAACCGGAAGGTCACACGTTGGGGGGGGGGGGAAACCCAAACGTTTGGCTGAGTAGTTTAAATATTGTAGTGATAGGAGTTAGAAAGGAATTTTTCCCTCGAAAAAATTTGTAAACCATTTTGGCTTGTAAGAGGAACTACTTCGTTTTACAAATCAGAAACTGCAATTTTTGCCTGCTGGAGAAAGCAAAATGTGGAATGTATCAATGCGACTAAATGAATAATGTTGAAGAGGAACTATTTCATTTTCAGCTATGTTTCATTTACTGTGAGAGTATTTAACTTCCTGAACCTATGTTCTTGTTGAATGTTCTTTAGTATCTTTTGGGATGTTTTCCACTGTGAGTAATAAATGTTGTTCATCAAATAATCGGCTATCTAGTTGTTTAAATATCTGTAATTGTTCATGTGTTTTGAATGAAGTATCAGCTATCTGTAACTCTTCATAATGCACGTACAAAATGTATTACTCACCAATGAATGATAACTCTGCTCCCTAGGGATAGTTTAGGCAGTTAGTTTATTTCCGTGTTGTATGTGTTTTGGGTGCTTGTGAACCTTAAGACGAGAGGTAAGAACCTGCGCATCACATTGTGACTGCTCCTTTCATCTTTAGCACCCTGCATTGTTAGTTAGGCACTTGCATATCATACTTTAAGTCAAAAAATACAAAATTCACGGTGGACCGGGCCGCAACCAGTAAAGCCTTTGTTTTGTTACTTGACCTACGATAGCTGGACCGCAAACCGGATGGATTCCCTATACCAAAAAATCAACGGGCTAGTTGGGAACATTGATTGGGGAGAATCCCTTACTGTTGTCGCCTACGAATTTCGGGACCCCAACAGTTTTGGCGCTAGAAGGAGGGCCGCTAGTGTATGGTTGGCCGAGGAAACCCGTTTTCCCGAGACTATTCCACCGGTAATAGTTCTGAAAGCAGTGAGTTTCATAATCCAATTCCTGAAGAAAGAGAACATCTATATTCTGTTGGTAACGAAATTGTTAACGATCTGAGAAGACACACCAGGGCATATGTAAAGAAGCTTGGAGGTTTTCCAATCCTCCCTGAATTACCCAGAAGAGAGTATAAAAAGAAAGATCGTCCTGTAGCGGAAGATTCAGTATTGGTTGAAAACTGGGAAGAACTTGTAGAAATAGCCTTACAAAAAGTTACACTACCTTTGAATCAAGAAGGCCCAGAAACCCCTCACAGTTCTCCTCCTCATACTCCAGTTGGTTCACCGCCTCACTCTCCACCTCTACTCATGGCTGGCGTAAACGCAAATCAACCGCCTATCCCACCAAATCCACCACCTGCATGGAGAGCCAGATCACCCTTGAACCTCACACCCCCTTTACATGACCTACCTCAAGCCTTTGAAAAGTTGCTGCCTAAATTCGACCCCAATGAGAAGATACTAGTAGATGATCATCTGCAGAGTTTTGACTTGGAAATAGAAGGATTGAGAGCTGGGGAGCATGAAGATGTAGTCTATAGAATTTTCCCACATACCCTTAAAGGAGATGCAGCGTCATGGTACTTTGGATTTCTTGCTAACTCTATCCTTGATTGGGATACCTTCGAAAGAATTTTCAGAAGCAAGTATGCCACGCAGAAAACTCATGCAGCTCTCATGAAAGGGTTGTGCGCGTTGAAGAAAGAAAGAAAAGAAAAAGTGCACAGTTTCACTCAGAGATTCGCTGCATATCTCAAGAACTTCTCTGAAACAGATAAACCTTCAGACAAAGTTCTAATTGAATATTATACTTCAGCTTTAGGCCCTGATCTGGCCATGTTCGCCAAAGGTAGGGCCAAGCCTACTTTGACGGAAACATATGAGGAGGCAGAAGTGGTGGAAGCTGAAAGAGAAAGCATTGAAGAATATCCAGAACAGTCTGGAGAGAAAGGCACAGGAAGAAAAGCCTTATTGTTCACTAAGCCTAAGGAAGAAAAGTCTCCAAATTTGGAAAATATGGCCAAAATGATGCAGAAGCTTTCCAATAAAATCATAGATATGGAGAAAGAAAAGGAAGCACAAAAGTTTTTTAAGCCATATTATAAGAAAAAAGAGGATAACCACCAGTCTCAACCTCCTCCGCACAATACTGCATCTATGAATTTAACAGAGGTAGGCTTGGATAATTTTTGCACGTTCCACCAACAGCCACACTCTGAGAAGAATTGTCCGCAGTGGATAAATTCGATGACGTTGGTCATGAATCAGCTGTTAGATTCTAGATTGAAAGAAGAGGGAAATGAAGAAGGAAAAGAAATCTCTACCTCTACGTCTACTAAAGAACAAGAAAAGGAAACCATGGCTTTATGGAATTCTGTCTCACCATTTGATGCTGAAGAAGAAAAGACTCAGGGGTGTGAAGACGTTATGGAGACCAATGTAGCCACGAGGAGCCAAGGGACGGTTAAGGAAGACAGTCTTATACTCCCAATGATTAAGAGGCTGCAGAGAAATGTTAAGAAGAGATTTCAAGACAAATCGTTGGCTGATAAAATTCCAGAATTCACTATTACCAGCCAAAGTCCTAGACAGAATGATACAATGGCCGAGCCAAATGAAGGTAAGGAGAATGCTGATAGGCCTCATCCCACGGAACAGCAGATGGATTATGACATTGTGGAGGATTTAAAGAAGATAAAGGTGAATGTTCCACTGTTCGAGATGTGCAAAGTGCCGCAGCAAAAAGAAAGGCTGTTGAGAGCCCTTGAAACATCAGATGAGAAGACGCCCACTAACAATCAACCAGAAGAAGAAGAAGAAATTGGAGAGAACAGCAGTGGAGGTAAGTCCAAGCACAAGCATCCACCTTTCCTCCTTACTTTTGAAATCTTTAACTACAATGTACATAATTGCTTGGTAGATTTAGGGGCAACTGTTAATGTCATGCCGATATCTGTCTGTAAAAGAATCAATGGGCAGCCTAAGCCATCCCCGTGGAGAGTAGTTCAGTTGGACATGACAGATGTGAAGGTAATTGGCGAGATGGAAGATGTCCTAGTCCGTCTGGCTTCAAATGATAAAGTATGCCAGGTCATTAATATCGTGGTGGCTGATATACCAGATGCGTATGGCCTCATCCTGAGTAGAGATTGGTCGGCCAAACTTAATTGATATTTTGCTTTTGATTGGTCACATCTGTGGTTTCCATACAAAGGAAGTCTGAACCAGATTAAAATTTTGAGGGAGCCTCACATGAAGTACAATGTTACCCGACTTGAAGAGAAGAATGAACCTATGGATTCTGTCTTGGGAAACTATTTTATTGAGTTGGAACCAGGTAATTACCAAGCAGAAGAAGCCAGCAACACATCTGATACCCAGCCTGATCTCCTTCGATTCTCACAGGCTGATGAGATTGACTGTAAAATAGTAGACTTAGCAGTACGAGTAGATTCATTTCCAGTAGTTAATGATTTTTGGATTTTATTTTTTGATGGCTCTAAGACATTAGAAGGGTCAGGGGCTGGTTGTGTCCTGATTGACCCACAGAAGAATAAACATTTCCTTTCATGTAGATTAGAGTTTGAGTGTACTAATAATACAGCTGAGTACGAAGCACTGGTGCAGGGACTAAAGAAGGCAATTGAATTGAAGGTAAGTAATCTAAAAGTCTTTGGGGATTCTGAAATTATTGTAAAACAAATTTGGAATCAGATACATTGTATCTCTCCTCACTTAAAAGCTTACCAGAATGAGGTATGGGATTTGCTGAAATATTTTAATGCATTTAACATTATTTCAATTCCAAGAATTAAAAACGCAACTGCTGATCTGTTGGCCACATCAGCCGCTAGACTCATACCCACTAATAATCGATGTTATGTCGAACTTCTTTTTAGGCCCTCTGTACCTGATATGATCACGAACCTACGAGTGTTTGATGATGACCAGCAGATCATAGAATGTTTAACGAATGATGAGGTGTTTAAAGGATCGATCATAGACGATGAAGAGCATCAGGATGAGATGAAATACGATAACTTCATTCCTAAAGGGGTCAAAACGTTGGAAAAAATATTCGATTTAAATGAAAAATTTAGAAGACCATCCAACGTGAAGACCCACAGCTCATCTCTGCAGTTTGGGTTGATTAATTTAGGGACTGAAACAAATCCTAAGTTCGTGAATCTCGGCAGATGTTGTTCGCCAACAGAAAGAGACAAATTCATCAGTCTATTTAAACAATATAAAGATGTTTTCGCATGGATGTACGAAGATTTGAAAACGTATGACACCGGCATCATCAAGCATGTCGTCCCCATTAAAGCAGGTGTCAAGCCATATCAACAACCTTTGAGGAAAATGCATCCGAAATTGGAACCGCTGATTCAAAGTGAAGTGAAGAAGTTACTGGATGCAAGAATCATCTTCAAAGTCAGACATTCTGAGTGGGTATCAAATCTGGTACCAGTAAGAAAAAAGTCTGGAGAAATCAGACTTTGCGTGGATTTTAGGAACTTAAACCATGCATCAGATAAAGATAACTATCCTGTGCCACCCATGGAGCAGCTGCTACAGATGGTTTCAGGATCTGAACTGTTTTCATTATTAGATGGCTTCTCTGGCTACAATCAAGTATTAGTAGCCGAAGAAGACAGATTAAAGACGACGTTCATGACCAAATGGGGAACTTTTTCCTATAGAAGGATGCCCTTTGGACTAATTAATGCTGGAGCGACATTTCAGAGAGCTATGGACATAGCTTTCTGCGGACTGATTGGACGAAGTGTTGTAGTGTACCTTGATGACATTACAATATTCTCGAAGAAAAGAGGGGAGCACGCTTTTCACCTAAAGCAAATCTTCGAACGCTGTCGGAAATATGGTATCTCCCTCAATCCTACGAAGTGCGTATTCGCGATCACGGAGGGCAAGTTTCTTGGTCACATAGTTTCAAAGAAAGGGATATCTATAGACCTAGAAAGAATTAAGGCCATTGAACAAATCCCGATGCCCCATAATAAAAAGGGGATGCAATCGTTTATGGGAACCATAAATTTCGTACGAAGATTTGTACCTGACTTCGCTCAGACTGTCAAACCACTACAGCAGATGGTCAAGCAAAATGCACAATTTAAGTGGACTGAGATTGAAAAGAATGCTTTCATTAAAATCAAGACTGCTGTTGCACATGCGCCTTCCCTGAAAAGCCCAGACTTTGATAAATACTTTATTTTATATAATTTTGCATCCGATGATTCGCTAGCAGCTGTGCTTACGTAAAAGGAAGACGGGGGGGATGAATTCCCAATATCTTTTATGAGCACTGGTCTACAAGGGGCTGAATTAAACTACCCAGCCATTGATAAGCAAGCTTACGTAGTATTTAAGGCAGTAAAGCAATTCAGGCTTTATATATTAAAAAATCGAACCAAGGTAATAGTCCCCTACCCAGCTGTAAGGTCCCTTCTCATACAGAAAGAGTTAGGAGAAAGAAGGGGCAACTGGGTAACAGCTCTTCAAGAATACGAACTTGAATTCAAACCAGCCTCTATAGTTAAAGGACAAGGATTGTGCAAGCTTATGACTGAAAGTGGGAACAGTGAAGAGCAAGCATGGGAGGATGAGGCCGAATTACATGTAATGGATGTATGTCCTTTGTTTACAGCTCCCGAGTCTTGGTATAGAGACCTTGTGCATTACCTGCAATCATGGTCGTTGCCAGAACATTGGAATTCCAAGCAAAGAAGAGCACTGCATCTTAAATCAGCCTCCTATCAACTTGTTGAAAGAGTGTTATTCAGAAGGAATTATGACGGAGTTCTCCTCAGATGCCTGGAAAAAGAAGATGCAAAGAAAGTATTGTCAGAATTACATGACGGTCCTGCTAGAGGACATTATTCAGGAGACACTACAGCCCGCAAAATCCTCAGAGCCGGTTACTATTGGCCTACCCTCTTCAAGGATGCACATGCACATGTCAGGAAATGTGACATTTGCCAAAGGTGTGGTGGAAGACAGCCTAAAGCAGCAGCACCCCTAAAGCCTGTGATGATCACAGAACCATTCAAGCAATGGGGGCTAGATATTATTGGAGAAATCAAACCAAATTCTTCCCTGCAGCACAAGTACATTCTGACTGCAACTGATTATTTCACTAGCTGGGTCGAAGCTGTCCCGCTGCGCAAGATAAATGAAGACGAAGTCATCAGCTTTCTACAAGATCATATCATGACCAGGTTTGGAGTTCCAATTTCGTTAGTTTTTTATAATGCTAAATACTTTTCATCCATTAAATTAACTGCTTTTGCTCATGATAAAGGAATGAAATTGCATTATTCTGCTAATTATTACCCATAAGGGAATGGCCTGGCTGAATCCTCTAACAAAAATCTGATCAGAATTTTGAAGAAGACTATGGTAGAAAACCAGAGGAGTTGGCACTCAGCACTACCACACGCCCTGTGGGATGATAGAGTCACCCCCAAGTCTGCAATAGGAGTGTCTCCTTATACCCTTGTCTATGGAAAAGAAGCCATTCTTCCTCCCAACATCATGCTACCATCTTCCATACTAGCTCAAGAGTCTAGAGGGTCTGATGATGAAGTTTTACAGATAAGGATATATAATCTACTGAAAGCAGAAGAGGCTAGGTCTAAAGCTAAATAATGCTTTAAGCAACAACAAGAGTCAGTTAAGAGATGGTTTGACAAGCACAAAGATGGGACAAAAGACTTTGAAGTAGGAGACTTAGTCCTCAAATGGGACCACCCCCATGATGAGAAGGGAAAGCATACCAAATTCCAGCAGTTGTGGGTAGGCCCCTTTCAGATTGCAGCCAAGCTTGGTCCTTCTACTTACAAGTTGCAAGATCTTCAGAGGTGGGAAGAGAACTTGCCAGTAAACGGTTTGGTTCTCAAGCCTTATTTTTCTTGAGTCTGTTTGATTTTTTCTGTTTTGTATATAAATAATTCATTTAGCTGTCTTTTGAGTCATGCTTTTCAGTTTGCTTTAGTTTGAATTTTCTTGTTTTCAATAAAGGGGACGAACCCGTGGTTGCATGGGAAACATCTAAATGTTTGGAAGTGATGAACAATTTAGTGATCAAACTGTGTGGTTGCTGTTTATATAAAAGAATTTCTTCCAGTTTAGTCGTTTTCTCGAATAATTTTGTGTGCATTGAAGTCCTGCTTAATCCCTGTGAAATAAATCGGATTCAAAAAGTCTGGAATACTATGTTGGGGCTCCATCCACGTCACATTCAAAATGTTCTAAGGAGCGACAGCAGAGGACCCATGGAAAGGAGCAAGGTGAACAATATATTAAAAATAAATGATCCCATGCCAAGAAACGAATGCCAAAAGGCAAATAAAGAGTAAAAAACTTCTCTGAAAGCATCATAAAACAAAGCAGGTGCTGAATCATAAGTACTAAATTGCCAAAAGATCCTCTCCGTCCGTGGGCTGAAACTTGAAGTACACCACTCACACAAAAGGACACTATGGGATAGAGGATCCTGAATTAAAATTTAGTAAGAAAGGCATGAAGAAGAACTTATACGAAAAGGGGACAAAAGTCCAAAAGCACGGAAAAGTGCTAAAAGGGCATGGGAATGAGGAACAAACGAATATTTCTATTTACCATGTGCTGCAATCCTGTGGTGTCCAAGCTATCAGCTACCTGAAGACAGAGGTAATAATGAAACTCATATTTCGGCCTCAACAGAGTTATCTGGACTTGAAAAATCTTGGTTTCCCCTCTCCCAAATTGGATTATTGTCAATGATTGAAGATACACACTTCTGGCATTCGAGAAATCTAGTTAGCTGGAAGAATCCAATAAGATACAGTTGCTGTTAAATAGTTTGTCACTCAAAGAATCATCACCCAGAGATCTAGGTTCACCAGTTAATCGCCAGTTGTTGCAGCTGCAACAACTCTCCCCAAATTTCCTGAAATTTTGGGCCCTTCCTTTCCATTTAAAGCTGCTTTGATTTCGTTTGATCCATGAAGGTTTGGTCTTGCTTTGGCTTTGGTTGATTCTAATGATTATTTTGCGGCATATTTCCAGAGGATTCTTGTTTTTAGATTTTGTTGTTGGTCACAGAATTGAATGTGGCCTACTAGCCAGAAACCCGTCAGATCAGTTGCCCATTGTCTCTGAGGTGAATTAGCTTGACCATTGACGTTTTGAGTTTTCAAATACTTAGATTTTTTCAAGCGTCTTTTATGTTGAATCGGGAGCTGTAATCTTTGTCTCGTCTGCCGTTGCGGCTCTCAAAGTGATTCAGCTTCCGAAGTGTGAAACGATCCGCTCTCCGATGTCGATCATGTGACTATGTCTTTTCTTCATCCGCCGTTGCAGCCAGGAAATCCATTTCGCATCCGACGTCAAAGCCTTCTGACTTCCGACTTAAATTTTTCCCGCCCTTTCCGTCGCATGCCTGAAGTCTTTACCCTTCCGCCGTTGCGGCCGAGAAAGTGGTTTAACGTCCGATGTTAAAGTCGTCCGACGTCCGATTTAGAATTCCTGCCCTTCCATTTGTGTCACTTTGACCTCTTTATCTTCCGCCGTTATGGCTGGGCAAAGCCTTTGACTTTTCGGTGTCAGTATCCTTCCGATTTCCGCCGTGGATCCCCTGGTCGTTTCTTGTGGATCAGGCATTCTAGTGTATAATCTGTCGTTTTGTTTTATGACGCAGTCCCAAATGAATAATGCACAGGAGTTGATTGCAGGTGGACATAATGAAATGGTGGACTAAGACATAAAGGAGCAATTTGGCAAGGAACGGAACGAGGCCTACCAGATCGTTAGAAGGGTCATCGAGGCAGGAGGCAAAGTTGATAACACCAAAGGCACGAACCTGATTGTCTGTCCATTACTAAAGGGTTCATGAGTGCATACAGACAACACCGAAGAACATGAAGCGTTGGAAGAACCGGAAGGTCACACACTGGGGGGGACAACCCAAACATTTGCCTGAGTATTTTAAATATTGTAGTGATAGGAGTTAGAAAGGACTTTTTCCCTTGAAAAATTTTGTAAACCATTTTGGCTTGTAAGAGGAACTACTTCGTTTTACAAATCAGAAACTGCAATTTTTGCCTGCTGGAGAAAGCAAAATGTGGAATGTATCAATGCGACTAAATGAATAATGTTGAAGATGAACTATTTCGTTTTCAGCTGTGTTTCATTTACTGTGAGAGTATTTAACTTCCTGAACCTATGTTCTTGTTGAATGTTCTTCAGTATCTTTTGGGATGTTTTCCACTGTGAGTAATAAATGTTGTTCATCAAATAATCGACTATCTGGTTGTTTAAATATCTGTAATTGTTCATGTGTTTTGAATGAAGTATCAACTATCTGTAACTCTTCATAATGCACGTACAAAATGTATTACTCACCAATGAATGATAACTCTGCTCCCTAGGGATAGTTTAGGCAGTTAGTTTATTTCCGTGTTGTATGTGTTTTGGGTGCTTGTGAACCTTAAGACGAGAGGTAAGAACCTACGCATCACATTCTGACTGTTCCTTGCATCTTTAGCACCCTGCATTGTTAGTTAGGCACTTGCATATCATACTTTAAGTCAAAAAATACAAAATTCACGGTGGACCGGGCCACAACCGGTAAAGCCTTTGTTTTGTTACTTGACCTACGGTAGCCGGACCGCAAACCGGATGGATTCCCTATACCAAACAATCAACGGGCTAGTTGGGAACGTTGATTGGGGAGAATCCCTTACTATTGTCGCCTGCGAATTTCGAGGCCCCAACATATCTATAATAAGGATCCAAAAGTATTCAAACATTTCAAATCAAGTGAAAACTGATAAAGGGCTTCTTGTATTACTGCAAGGGTTTGGCCTATTTTTGCTAAGTCTTCACTTATTATTGAGGTTATCACTTTAAGTAAAATCATCGTCTTCCCATGGTAATTATTACTTCCTTATCTTAAGTGATTTGTATTACATGTACTATTTTAATCTTTGTAAATAAATCATTTAAGAGATAAGTAGAAAAAAAAATAAACCTAGCTTTCTACCATCATGCCTTCCTTTATGAACTTTTAAACTATGCTAGCAAATAAAGGAAAGTTTAACTTATAAATTCTAGAAATCATTGATTAGTCCTATTATATTTATCATAGCCTTGAGTCTTGGAATTAACTATAAGATTATCCGTTTCAGAAGCAATTTTTATACTATTAAAGAGTTATTACTTCAAAATAAAGGATGGTTTCCAAGGCTAATGGAAACTCAAATAATACGACCCAAGGATTTCATAGTTTACATCATTCACAATCTCTGGTCTTTATGCTAATATTCTTTTTACTTATTAAGGAACTTAAACACCTTGTATCATAAGGGGAAAGTTTATATTAGCTTTTGTGCCAAGGTTCTCTTTATAAATTATAACATATTATACTATATGCTACCCTCCAATGGGTTTAACATATTATAGTGAAGATTAATGAATACAATCATTTGCATGCAGCGTAGGTTAAAGGTCCTTGCTCAACGACTTTGGATAAACCTTGATCAACGAATGATTTGTAAAATCATTCCTCCATCGAAAGCGTTGATTGACTATGTAACGAAACCCACTCTTTGTGATATATTTAACAACTGTCGTGGCAACACTCCAACTATGCACTGCGTGGTTAAAAGCATTGTTTGTTTAATCTACCTTTCATTTTCTCCACCTTCCTCGGCGCTGGTCACTCTGCGACGATGCTGTGCACCTCTACATGGCCTCTTCTCTGCACAGTATCCTCCATGTCGTTTCCTGGTTATGGTTTGCCCCATACGTTGCATGTTGAGGTTCAGTCCTTCGTTCCTCCATTAAACTCTTCTTGGCCATACTAAACCGAACCCTCGCCAGTGCTATTGCCTCCCTCCAGGGTTTCGATTGTTGGTCCTACAGTCTTTGAACTCTGTGCAAGATTGAGAGATAATCTTCCTTTTACCTCCTTACAGTTATTACCTCCCTGCGCTGTTAGTTGTGACATAAATACCAGCGGTCGTGCCTCCTCAACGAAACAGGTAAAGGCTTAAATATTTGTTTACTATTTGACTTTAAAACTTTAAATTTATTTTAACAGGTTACAACATTCTCATGTAGGGTTCATTCTTTGTGAATGCAGGTTTTACGACTCCAAGTGCGCGGCCATTGGTAAGAAGACTGGGGCAAGCAGGCTGCAATCCTGGTAAACCTGGTTACACCATGGCCGGTCCTCCTTATGGTTTTCAATTGGAACCTTTGAGGGTTGGCTTAAGAATCTTGAAACCCTTGCTGCTTCATTTCGGTCTTAAGAATGCTGGTTAAGAGAATTAATAGGTGAACCCTTCACGCGATGTGAGGGCGTTACGGCTTAGGCCGATGTTGTAATTATTAGTTTTTCTTCTGTGCTTAAAATTCTGTAAAAGAAATACTGTATAAAGGCACTGGGCTGTAAGCCTGCCTGTAGATGAGGTTGTGACCTCGACTTCTTGTCTTACTGTATATTTTTGGAAACACTGGGTGTTTTTCCCATTGTCTACAATATAATGTATTATACTGTCTTTCTTCTTCTGTATCTTTTGTTTGTAATTATTAATGTGTTATAACACTGAACAGGCTGTAAGCCTTACTGCGTAATCTTCTTTGTACTACTGTAGGTTAATACTACGGCCCTGGCTTTTGTTTACAGTCATTATACTTGTGTAGTTTGTAAAGATTAGGGTGTTTACCCTCGGTTAATATACACGTAAATATTACTGAAATCTTTTTCCTGCAATCTTACTTGCTTATGCTTATGGAAGTTTTGATTGCTTATTCTGTTTAACTTTTATTCTTATAAATATAACTATGAGTATAAATTACTGCTAGTTTTACCATTAGTTAATTTACTTGTAAATAAAATAGATTTTACAGGGTTTTAACCCTAAATTACAATGAAGGATAATAATACTGTTCTTATTTCTTTTAATATTAAAAGGTAAGTTAAGAAGGTGGCTGTAACATTAGGGTTACTGGTTAAGTTTATAATATGCAATTAAGCTCGACTGCAGAGCATCCTATACTTCTGTCTTTTCTTCCTGCACAAATAAATATTTGATTTGTATACTGAAAATAAGTGTTATTATCTAGTTTATAATTTAATCTTCTTAATAGTAAGAAATTGTAAATACTGCATTGTTTATACCCTGATAATAATATAGGGTTTTAAATTCTTCTTTGTGCAATTAAACTGAGTACTGTCAGTAACTTACACTATAACTCAAATGATTTACTTTCCTAATTAAAATGCTACCTATGTTAATAGTATTATTATTCTTATATTACATAAAAATTTACTGTTATATAGCTATTTAGCTCTCTGTGAATACTTTAGATTTTATATCAATATCCTTAGTTTATCTTCGCAAGTTTATTGAACATAGTACTTATTAATTAACTTTATTTTCTTTTGTAAATAAATTGTTTTTCTTAGTTATAATATTTATTTGTACACATGTACATACTTTTAAATTAACTCTACCTAGGGTTTACTCTGTAAGTACAATATTATCATTTTGTCCATAATCTGAATTAAAGAAATAATAGCTCTGTTTATTATTTGAACTCAGTCGCTAATAAAAGAAGGAAATACATAGCCTCTAGTCCAGAATAGTTGACAGTAGTGTTTATATATTATATAACTAGTTCCTACTTTGCGTTAATTATTAACAAATGAAGTTATCTAAAATACCAGGAAAATAAATCTATAGTAAACGGTAGGAATTCTAGTCTAACCTTTATTATTTGTCATTTACAGTAGCATTTACTGGAAACAAAGATACAGTACTAGGAAGTATATTTAAAAAAAAAAAAAGACTATAAGAAAAATAACTTATAAATTTGTGAAACACTTGTAGTAACTGAAAGTAACTAAGTAAGAAGCTCGGTTTAGAAGGATGCTACTTCCCAATACCGAGATACTGTGCTGGAGTACGGTCTGGTGAACCCAGATGTGGAAAAACACAGTAATTCTTTAACTCAGCAATAGATTAACTACTAATAAACTGAGATACTCCCATTACTAAACTAACTAACTCTTCAGTCATGTAATATAAACATAACATGCATCCATTCATACTCATTAAGCATAAAGAGATAAGTGACAGAACTTGTTTAAACTGGGACAACAACAGCAATGGGAGGTCGTTCCTCCCTACCAACTCCTAGAGAGCGCTCAGACAGCGACTCCTCAGGACCCCTGAGCTTGCTCTGGTCTCCTTGGCTGGAACTAGGTGCAGCAAAGTCAGATACCAGTCTTCAAACTCAGTATTAACTCAGAACTATCAGTCAGTTCTCTTCAGCCAAATAGCTGTAATAAAAATCAAGTTACTGCAGCAATCCTCTTAGAAAAACTTCCTTACTTTATTTCTCTCTTCCTCAATGAATTTCCTAAATAACATTCACCTGAATGAATTCTCTCTGGAAATATATCTGAGCCGCCTGAGCTCTCTTCATTGAGTATTTTTAAAAGATTGCCTAGTTCTTTTTTGGGTTAACTATCATTTAATGAGCCACCTGCTCTGATCCCACTTTCTTGGGGGATCATGACCGCAAATGTAGGGAAGTTGCCACCTGCAACTTAGGAAGTGTTTGAGGATGCTGCCACTTGTATTTTTCCTTCCACCTAGTTCCATCCACCAGTTTGACCAGTAACCTCTTTTTAACAGCTCTCCCATGTTGTTGTCTCCACAATTTATTTATTAATAATAAAATATTCTGAATTACATTCCAATTCTGTTGACTCTGCTGAGTCATCAATCCTACTTAGCATTAAATTTAACATAATGTCTCAGGAATAAAATTAAAACAATTTACATAATTTTACAAAATTGGGGTATGTGACATACACACCCCCTTAAAATGTAACATCATCCTCGATGTTACTTATTCTTCTTCCTCAGGAATCTCCTGGAACAGATTCGGGTATGCCTCCAGCATATTACTTTCCAGTTCCCATGTAGCCTCTTCAGGACTGAGGTGCTTCCATTGCACCTTCACCTGTCCAATGGCACGGTTCCGCAGAGTAATTTCCCTCCTCCCGAGGATACAGTCCAGCTCCACCAAAACTTCTCCTTCTGGTTCCACCTGTACAACATTCCAATCAATTACATGAGTAGCATCATGAACATACTTTTTCAGAACAGAAATATGGAAAACATTATGCACTTTCAAATTAGGTGGTAACGCTAACTGATATGCAACTTGACCAATTCTAGATAGAATTTCAAATGGACCACAGTAACGTGGTGCTAACTTTGCACAACTCCCTAGTCTTAGGGAGCTCTTCTTTGGTCTTACCTTTATGAACACGTGCTCACCCAGCTGGAACTCTTTAGGAGTTCTTTTCAAATCTGCTTGGCTCTTTTGCCGATCCTGGGCAACCTTCAAATTCTCCTGCACTTGTTTCACAATCTGTTCCATTTCTTTTAATAATTTGGGTCCCAACACTAATCTATCTACTGGATTATTCCAGGAGATAGGAGTGTTACATTTACGCCCATACAAAATTTCAAAAAGATTGAACTTAGCTGATGATTGATAGTTGTTATTGTATGCAAATTCTACTAAATGCAAGTATTCCTCCCACTTACCTGGCTGATCCTTAACGTACATTATTAACAGATCTTCCAGCACCTGATTCACTCTTTCAGTTTGTCCGTCTGTCTAAGGATGGAAAGAGGTGCTAAAATTCAGTGTTGTGTTTAATCCCTTAAACAAGGATTTCCAGAAATTCCCTGTGAATTTAGGATCACTGTCTGAAATAATAACCTTCGGTACACCATGTAGCCGAAAAATTTGCTTTATAAATATGTCTGCTATGTTTGCAGCCTTGTAAGTGGTTTTAACAAGAATAAAACGTGCTGCTTTACTTAATTTATCTACTACCACCATAATTGAATCATTCTGGTTCTGATTTCTGGGTAATCCAGTAATAAAATCTAAGCTGATTATTTCCCATTTCCAACTAGGAATAGGCAAAGGTTGCAGTAAACCAGCTGGATGTTGGTGTTCTGTTTTCACCTGTTGACAGTCCAAACATCTAGCTATATACTCAGCTACTTCAGATTTCATATTAGGCCATAAATAATCTTTTCTTAACATAGTGACAGTCTTCTGGTAGCCTAGATGCCCTGGGTAAGGGGTTTTATGAACTTCATCCAGAATCAACAATTTAACTTTAGGCACATTAGGCACATACAGTCTATCCTTAAACAATAAAAATCCATCTTTATTTAGACTATAACCTTTTATTAAACTTTCTGTAGGTTCTTCTTTAGCTGTAGCTTGTAATTTTTGATAAATTTCATCAAATTTTATCCCTTCAGTCAGTTGTTCATTTAAATCAGAAGCATAAGTACTGATTGTTGCTGCAAAGTTCAGCTTTGCATTTCTGCTCAAAGCATCCGCCACTTTATTTTCTTGCCCTTTTATGTGTTGAATTTCGAAATCGTATTCACTTAAGAAGGCTAACCATCTCGCTTTCCTTGCATTTAAGTTGAGCTGATCTAAAAGGTATTTTAGACCCTTATTATCAGTCATTAAAGTAAACTTTCTTCCTATTAAGTGGTGTCGCCACATTTTTAAGGCATGAATAACAGCAACAAGTTCCAAATCGTAAGTCGCATAATTCTTTTCATGGATCTTTAATTTTCTGGACTCATAGGCAATAACATGCCCATCCTAAGTCAGCACTCCGCCTAAACCATCATTACAAGCATCGGTGCATACCACAAAATCCTTATTAGGATCTGCTATTCTTAGAATAGGCGCAGTTGTTAATAAAGTTTTTAATTTCTTAAAGCTTTCTTCGCATTTTAGGTTCCAATCGAATTTCTTGCCTTTCTTTTTAAAAGAAGTGATTGGGTTAGCTATTTTTGAAAAACCTTCGATAAACCTCTGGTAGTAACCGGTAATTCCCATGAAGGACCTAACATCTGTGACGTCTTTTGGTACTGGCCAATCTTCGATTGCCCGAATCTTTTCAGGATCAACTGAAATCGCTTCCTTAGTCACCACGTGACCTAAGTACTAGATTTCATCCCTGAAGAAATCACACTTACTGAACTTCGCAAAGAGATGTTGCTCTCGCAGTTCTTGTAAGACTATCCGTAAGTGTTCCTTATGTTCCTCTTCATTTTTAGAATAGATTAAGATGTCATCGATGAATATGACAACAAATTTATGTAAGTATTTATGCATTATGTTATTCATTAGACACATAAAGACAGCTGGGGCATTTGTAAGCCCAAAATGCATTACGAAAAATTCGTAATGTCCATACCTTGTTCTAAAGGCTGTCTTGAAAATGTCCTCTTCTTTAATTCTTACCTGATGATATCCTGATCTCAGGTCTATCTTAGAAAACATCGTAGCTCCTCGCAGCTGATCAAACAGATCATCTATGCAGGGAAACGGATATCTGTTTTTAATTGTCATTTTATTTAGTTGACAGTAATCTATGCATAGTCGCATAGTTCCGTCTTTCTTTTTAACAAAGATTACTGGTGCTCCCCAAGGGGACACACTAGGTCGAATATACTTATTATCTATTAATTCTTTTAACTGTGATTTTAATTCATTAAGTTCCAGAATATTCATATGATACGGAGCTTTCGAGCTAGGTACAGCACCTGGTAGTAGCTCAATAGTGAAATCCAGTTCCCTCCTAGGAGGTAATCCTGGAATTTCCTCCGGAAAAACATCAATAAATTCATTTAACACAGGAATATCCTCTATTTTTATTTTATCTTTTTCAGATTTATTTGCCTCATCTGTAATAGTTACAGCATAGGCTTTGCACCCTTTCCTGACTGCTCTTTTGAGTTGTAAGGCAGAAATCTGCCTGATTACAGTTTTCCTAGGAATACCCTTAAATGTTACAAGCTGTTCATTATTATTCACACACGTAAAGGTTTTATCAAAACAATTTAAAACTACCTTATGTTGTTCTAACCAGTCCATACCAATAAGTATGTCATACGAGCCAAGTGGAAAAACATTTAATTTAACAGTAGTTTTAAAATCATTCATATCTAAAGCACATTCCTTAACATAACATATTACCTTTCTTTTTTCCCTAGTGGCTAGTTGAACTAACCAGGAGTTATCAAACTTTTCAACAGTCAGATTACACTTTTCTACTATCTGAGGTGAAATATAACTAAGGCTAGCACCTGGGTCTATTAAAATAGTTACAGGGGTTTTGTTAACCATACCTTCTACTTCCACCATGGAAGTTTGATAATCAGCTTTGCAGTTCTCCAACGCTGCATTGATTCGGGGCATAGTCCTTGCAAAATATCCAACAGTCATTTCATCTTGTATTGTATGAATGTTGCTGCTTGGATTTTTCTGATTTGGGCAAACTGAAGCATAGTGTGGGCCATTGCACTCCCAACACTTAACAGGCTCCTTTCTTTCGAAATTCTTAGTAAAATTTCCATGATTGTTTGATGCTTCCTTGCCCTTGAAGTTATTGGAATTATTGGAATTATTAGAAACACCATTTCTGTTCCCGTGGAAGTTCTTACCATTAGAATGGTTTCTGTTCTTGTTATTCCTAAAAAATTTCTGAGGTACAAACTCCTTTTTCTTGAACTCAGGCTGATTACCATTCTTTTTATCCTTCCAATTGGCTATACCTTCTTTCTTTTTATTCTATTCAAAACAGAAATTTGCCTTTCTCATGGCTTCTTCCAGAGTCTTAGGGTTATTGTATTCGATTCTGTCCTTTATATGATATGGCAAACAGCTGAGAAACCGCTGTACTTTAGGTTTCTCATCAACTAAATACGGAACATACCTTAACAGACTTAAGAACTTACTATTTAAGTCCTTCATAGTCATGGATCCTAGCTTTAACTCATAAAATTCCTTGGCCCTTTCTTCATAGTATTGTTCGGACAGAAATTTCTTTTTGAAGTACCTTTTAAAGGTACTCCAATTGACCTCTTTTTCTTTGATACCCTTAACTCTCTTCAGATCTTGCCACCATATATCTGCCTTTCCAGAAAGGTTATAGATGGCCATTCTCACGTTCAGCTGATTTGAATAATTGTATATCTGAAAATACTTTCTCATCCCAGATAACCAAGATTCTGCCTCTTCTCCTTTTTCAGTTTCTCCATTGAAAGTTGGGGGTTTTATTTTTTTGAACTCCCCAGAAATCTCTTCATAAGGCCTGTACTTTTTCTTTCTCTTATATAACTCAGCCTCACTACTATCACTAGTAGAGTAATAGCTTTGTTGTTCCCTGAATCTTTCAGATGAGGAACTGCTTTCAACTTTAGCCATTTTCATCTTTTTAGATCCTTTCTGATGGCTAACTTCTTCAAATTCAAATCTTTTGCTTCTCCCTCTAGTCTGAAATTTTTCCATCAAAATTTGATTTAACTCCTCTTGAGTTTTCAGAATCCGTTCATTGTCCTTCTTGACTGATTCCATTTCAGTCTTTAACTCCTTTATAGTCAGCATCAGCTCTGGGGAGTGAGCAGTTACCTCCTCTATCACAGGTTTTCTAGACATCTGTCTTGTCTCAGTGTTTGGAGACTCCTCAGCATATTCTCCTAGCTTCTCCATACCTGCCTGTTAGATTCAGAAAAAAGATTTTTTTTGCTTTTGCATGAAACAAAATACAAGTTAGTACATTGAATTTTTTTTTTTTACTGTTCTGCGGAAACTAGTTGGGCCACATTAAGGCCTAATGTTTGAACCATGCTCTGGTACCACATGTCAAAACCCCAAAATTTCCGAAAAATTTTAAAATTTTTAAATCTATAAAAACATTATCGTAAGCAGTTTAACTAACATTACTTAGTTATGTGTTAACAGCTTGCTATTGAAATTCAACAATTGGTTATGTTTAGTTATAGAACAAACTTTTTCAGATTACTGACTTTTGTTCCTTTTGTGACCATACAGTGAACTGTTATGCATAACTGGGCTTACTTAGCTTTCAAGCTAATGCAACGGTTTCCACTTTTCTTACAGATGTACAGGTAAGAGGTTGTGGCGCTGCATTTCGTAATTCTAGAGTATTTACTATAAGTTCGTCGTAAGAGAACAAACTCGCAAGAAAGTAAGAGACAAAACATTCAACTTATGTTAAGGTATATTCAAACTGGTTTCTTGCTAGCAAAAGTAAATTTTTTTCTTACTAATCTGTCATTTTCTCTATTCTATTACAGTTGCAATTTATACAAAAAATATCTTGTTAACTCTTAAAAAAAATCAGAGTAGAGAACCAGAGTTATAATATCTATAATAAGGATCCAAAAGTAATCAAACATTTCAAATCAAGTGAAAACTGATAAAGGGCTTCTTGTATTACTGCAAGGGTTTGGCCTATTTTTGCTAAGTCTTCACTTATTATTGAGGTTATCACTTTAAGTAAAATCATTGTCTTCCCATGGTAATTATTACTTCCTTGTCTTAAGTGATTTGTACTACAAGTACTATTTTAATCTTTGTAAATAAATCATTTAAGAGATAAGTAGAAAGAAAAATAAACCTAGCTTTCTACCATCACGCCTTCCTTTATGAACTTTTAAACTATGCTAGCAAATAAAGGAAAGTTTAGCTTATAAATTCTAGAAATCATTGATTAGTCCTATTATATTTATCATAGCCTTGAGTCTTGGAATTAACTATAAGATTATCCGTTTCAGAAGCAATTTTTATACTATTAAAGAGTTATTACTTCAAAATAAAGGATGGTTTCCAAGGCTAATGGAAACTCAAATAATACGACCCAAGGATTTCATAGTTTACATCATTCACAATCTCTGGTCTTTATGCTAATATTCTTTTTACTTATTAAGGAACTTAAACACCTTGTATCATAAGGGGAAAGTTTATATTAGCTTTTGTGCCAAGGTTCTCTTTATAAATTATAACATATTATACTATATGCTACCCTCCAATGGGTTTAACATATTATAGTGAAGATTAATGAATACAATCATTTGCATGCAGCGTAGGTTAAAGGTCCTCGCTCAACGACTTTGGATAAACCTTGATCAACGAATGATTTGTAAAATCATTCCTCCATCGAAAGCGTTGGTTGACTATGTAACGAAACCCACTCTTCGTGATATATTTAACAACTGTCGTGGCAACACTCCAGCCATGCACTGTGTGGTTAAAAGCATTGTTTGTTAACCCTACCTTTCATTTTCTCCACCTTCCTCGGCGCTGGTCACTCTGTGACGGTGCTGTGCACCTCTGCGTGGCCTCTTCTCTGCACAGTATCCTCCATGTCGTTTCCTGGTTATGGTTTACTCCATACGTTGCATGTTGAGGTTCAGTCCTTTGTTCCTCCATTAAACTCTTCTTGGCCATACTGAACCGAACCCTCGCCAGTGCTATTGCCTCCCTCCGGGGTTTCGATTTTTGGTCCTACAGTCTTTGAACTCTGTGCAAGATTGAGAGATAATCTTCCTTTTACCTCCTTACAGGTATTACCTCCCTACGCTGTTGGCTGTGACATAAATACCAGCGGTCGTGCCTCCTCCACGAAACAGGTTAAGGCTTAAATCTTTGTTTATTGTTTGACTTTAAAACTTTAAATTTCTTTTAACAGGTTACGGAATTCTCATGTAGGGTTTATTCTTTGTGAATGCAGGTTTTACGACTCCAAGTGCACGGCCATTGGTAAGAAGACTGGGGCAAGCAGGCTGCAATCCTGGTAAGCCTAGTTACACCATGGTCGGTCCTCCTTATGGTTTTCAGTTGGAACCTTTGAGGGTTGGCTTAAGAAGCCTGAAACCCTTGCTACTTCATTTCGGTCTTAAGACTGCTGGTTAAAAGAATTAATAGGTGAACCCTTCACGTGATGTGAGGGCATTACGGCTTAGGCCGATGTTGTAATTATTAGTTTTTCTTCTGTGCTTAAAATACTGTAAAAGAAATACTGTATAAAGGCACTGGGCTGTAAGCCTGCCTGTAGATGAGGTTGTGACCTCGACTTATTGTCTTACTATATATTTTTGGAAACACTAGGCATTTTTCCCACTGTCTACAATATAATGTATTATATTGTCTTTCTTCTTCTGTATCTTTTGTTTGTAATTATTAATGTGTTATAATACTGAATAGGCTGTAAGCCTTACTGCGTAATCTTCTTTGTACTACTGTAGGTTAATACTACGGCCCTGGCTTTTGTTTACAGTCATTATACTTGTGTAGTTTGTAAAGATTAGGGTGTTTACCCTCGGTGAATATACACGTAAATATTACTGAAATCTTTTTCCTGCAATCTTACTTGCTTATGCTTATGGAAGTTTTGATTGCTTATTATGTTTAACTTTTATTCTTATAAATATAACTATGAGTATAAATTACTGCTAGTTTTACCATTAGTTAATTTACTTGTAAATAAAATAGATTTTGCAGGGTTTTAACCCTAAATTACAATGAAGGATAACAATACTGTTCTTATTTCTTTTAATATTAAAAGGTAAGTTAAGAAGGTGGCTGTAACATTAGGGTTACTGGTTAAGTTTATAATATGCAATTAAGCTCGACTGCAGAGTATCCTATACTTCTGTCTTTTCTTCCTGCACAGATAAATATTTGATTTGTATACTGAAAATAAGTGTTATTATCTAGTTTATAATTTAATCTTCTTAATAGTAAGAAATTGTAAATATTGCATTGTTTATACCCTGATAATAATATAGGGTTTTAAATTCTTCTTTGTGCAATTAAACTAAGTACTGTCAGTAACTTACACTATAACTCAAATGATTTACTTTCCTAATTAAAATGCTACCTATGTTAATAGTATTATTATTCTTATATTACATAAAAAATTACTGTTATATAGCTATTCAGCTCTCTGTGAATACTTTAGATTTTATATCAATATCCTTAGTTTATCTTCGCAAGTTTATTGAACATAGCACTTATTAATTAACTTTATTTTCTTTTGTAAATAAATTGTTTTTCTTAGTTATAATATTTATTTGTACACATGTACAGAATTTTAAATTAACTCTACCTAGGGTTTACTCTGTAAGTAAAGTATTATCATTTTGTCCATAATCTGAATTAAAGAAATAATAGCTCTGTTTATTATTTGAACTCAGTCGCTAATAAAAGAAGGAAATACATAGCCTCTAGTCCAGAATAGTTGACAGTAGTGTTTATATATTATATAACTAGTTCCTACTTTGCGTTAATTCTTAACAAATGAAGTTATCTAAAATACCAGGAAAAGAAATCTATAGTAAACTGTAGGAATTCTAGTCTAACCTTTACTATCTGTCCTTTATAGTAGCATTTACTGGAAACAAAGATACAGTACTAGGAAGTATATTTAAAAAAAAAAAAAAGACTATAAGAAAAATAACTTATAAATTTGTGAAACACTTGTAGTTACTGAAAGTAACTAAGTAAGAAGCTCGGTTCAGAAGGATGCTACTTCCCAATACCGAGATATTGTGCTGGAGTACGGTCTGGTGAACCCAGATGTGGAAAAACACAGTAATTCTTTAACTCAGCAATAGATTAACTACTAATAAACTGAGATACTCCCATTACTAAACTAACTAACTCTTCAGTCATGTAATATAAACATAACATGCATCCATTCATACTCATTAAGCATAAAGAGATAAGTGACAGAACCTGTTTAAACTGGGACAACAACAACAATGGGAGGCCGTTCCTCCCTACCAACTCCTGGAGAGCGCTCAGACAGCGACTCCTCAGGACCCCCGAGCTTGCTCTGGTCTCCTTGGCTGGAACTAGGTGCAGCAAAGTCAGATACCAGTCTTCAAACTCAGTATTAACTCAGAACTATCAGTCATTTCTCTTCAGCCAAATAGCTGTAATAAAAATCAAGTTACTGCAACAATCCTCTTAGAACAACTTCCTTACTGTATTTCCTTCTTCCTCAATGAATTTCCTGAATAACATTCACCTGAATGAATTCTCTCTGGAAATATATCTGAGCCGCCTGAGCTCTCTTCATTGAGTATTTTTAAAAGATTGCCTAGGTCTTTTTTGGGTTAATTCTCATTTAATGAGCCACCTTCTCTGATCCCACTTTCTTGGGGGATCATGACCCCAAATGTAGGGAAGTTGCCACCTGCAACTTAGGAAGTGTTTGAGGATGCTGCCACTTGTCTTTTTCCTTCCACCTAGTTCCATCCACCAGTTTGACCAGTAACCTCTTTTTAACAGCTCTCCCATGCTGTTGTCTCCACAATTTATTTATTAATAATAAAATATTCTGAATTACATTCCAATTCTGTTGACTCTACTGAGTCATCAATCCTATTTAGCATTAAATTTAACATAATGTCTCAGGAATAAAATTAAAACAATTTACATAATTTTACAAAATTGGGGTATGTGACACCCCTCCTCCTCCTCAGGATTATATACCTGACAGTACTTCTTTTTGTACTACCGTGTATTATATTTTGGTGGCTCAGAAGCCCCAATTTTGTATAATGACACTTATGTATTATGACATTACATTTTGGATGTTAATGAAAAACTTTTATGATGATCAATTATTTATTTACATGTGTGTAAAAATGTATGTTTGTGATATAATTATGGTCTATGAAACAAATGCCAATCTAACACATAGTTAGCATATGAGTCAACAACTTGATTAAAAATTCTTGAAACATGCATGTATGTTATATTCTCAAATTTCCATTCTAGCAATCTCACACGTAAGAATCTTCGTAATAATATTGGGTCCCTAATACGATACGAGCCATTAAGATGTGAAAATACTAACTTCGAATCAAGATGTACCTCAAGAGATAGAACACCATGTGAAATAGAACTACGCAATAACTCAATAATGGCACTATATTCAGCAACATTGTTCAAATAAGGCTGTAAACATATGCCTCCTAAAGACAATATTTGACCCGTAGGAGTATAAATCACCCAAGTAGCCGAAGTTGAGTTTTGAGTGTGATGGCTAGCACCACCAACAAATCCTATGTAAACGGAAGACTCCATCGACATCTGCCATAAGAAATGGAAGCTAATCAACAAACCCGATCACCATAAGAAACCTAACTATGCAACTCAAAAACTATACAATAATATACAACAATCAGCCCTAGCTGAAGATCATGCATAGTATTTTTTAAGATAGAGCCCATTTCTAGGCTCCGCCAAGGTTGTCCCTTCATAATATACTAGCTCATAGGCACCCTTCTCTAACACATGTTTGACCATGTAAGGACCATGCCACATGGGATTAAACTTCCTTGCCCCCAAGGGTTCTTTAGCTTGATCCCACAAAAGGACCAAATCACCTTCACTAAACCTCCTCGGATGGATAGAATTATCATATTAGACCTTGACGCAACGCTTATTTACTTCTAAAGCCACTAAGGCATCTCAGCGCTGCTCATCAAGCTGCTCTAAGTGGACCAAACGTTCCTCCAATGTGGATGTGTCTAGTAAAAGCTCTATAGCTAACTTCAACGAGGGGATTTTGCATTCAACCGACAAGACAGACTCCACCCCATGCACAAGTTGATATGGAAAGAAACTGGTGGCAGTCTTAACTATGGTTCTATAGGCCCACAAAGCAGGATATAACATGATATGCTAATTCGTCTTGCTATGTGCGATGGTTCATTGTAGAATGGACTTAAGTGATTTATTCACTGCTTCAACCTGTCCATTCACCTGAGGTTAATAAGAAGATGTATGCTCTTGCTTATACCCTAACTTTGAAGCCAACTCTTCCATCATTTTATTCTGAAAGTGCCTACCATGGTCAGTGACAAGCTCTTTCGGAATGCCAAACCGAGTAATAATTTGGTTGAAAATGAAATGCACGGCTATCTCACTGTTGGATTTAATCATGGGCATAGCCTCTGCCCATTTTGTGAAATAATCGACAGCCACTATAATGTGATGATGCCCCCCAGCCAAAGCTGGGTTGCAATCCATAAAGTCAAGCCCCCACTTTGTGAAGGGACCGGTGGTGATAATAGGATGTAATGGGGCAGGATGCGAACGCATATTGCGTGCAAACACCTGGCAAGGGTGGCACTTCTTGACCACATTAACACAATATTTGAAGATTGACGGCCAAAAATATCCTGCTCTCAAGAAGTTTTGGGCTGTAGAATGCCGAGATAAATGACCACCACATGTCCCTCCGTGGCAATCATTCAGCACAACCTGAGCCTCATCAAGGGTTAAACAATGATGCAAAATGGAATCTACCCCAGGGCGGTACAAAGTGTTATCCACTATAAGGTAGTTCTTAGCTACATGACATAATCATCGACGCTCATCGCGTGAAAGGTGAGTAGGGACCTTCAATGTTTGCAAATATACAATGATATCCCCGTACCACGGGTCCAAAGTTGAGATAAAGAAATATGCTCATCGACAAATGTATCCTCATAAACCTCCTTCTCCTCCAAACTTGGAAAAACGGATATGAGCTCCGTAAAGATCAATGATTTCTTCGATTTCGCCAAAATTAATTTGAGATCGAACTCTTGCAAAATAACAATCAATGTATTGTATTTTCCCCCAATCATCCTTCTAGTGAGGATGAACTAAAATGGATTGATATGAGCTACAACCAAGATTCAGCAAAGGAGAATGTAATGTCTCAATCTCTGAACCGCATGAACGGTGACTAAGGCAAGTTTCTCCACATGGGAATAATGGATTTCCGCATCAATAAGCTTTCAGCTCAAATAATTTATGACATGCTCATGGAGCTCCTCATCCTCCTGAACCAAAACCATACCAACCATATCCATGGACGCAGACACATAAATCAAGAAATCATGACTATAGTCAGGTGGACTAAGCACTGCGACCAATGCTAAGGCTTTCTTAAGAGCATCAAAGGACTCCTGGGCTTGCTCATCCCAGAAAAAGGGAGTGTCCTTCTTTAAAAGACGCATAAAGCCTTTAGTCAAATTGGCAAAATTAACCACGAATCTCCGCATGAAATTTTCCATGCCCTGCAAACACTGAAGATGTCTAATATTACGCAGGGGAGACAATTGAAGTATTGCCTTACCTTTAAGGGGTGGATTTGTCTAGTTTCTCGATTCTCGATTTCTGATAATCCTGATATTGAAAACAGGAGATACCACACTTTTTTGGACTAAATGTTTGTTTCTCGAATGTCGATTCCCAAAAACGAAAAAGGAAATTTTGTCAATTTTCGTTTATGCATACGATATATACGGTCTAGAGTCTTTTGGCTGTTTGAGTTGGGTTTTTTAAGATTTCAAGTTTTGCATAATAATGTCTATTTTTTTTATTAAGATCTTCTTGCAGAAATCCTATGTCCTATGTTTTCCAATAATGAACACGATATGTATTCCCCAAGATCCGATTTGCGACATTTCGAACCTCGAAAGTTTTGTATTTTCAAATAAATAAAGTCGAAGTTCCTATTTCCTATTTTCGACATTCAGGTATCAAAAGCCAGAAAACTTCGATATTGAGGATTTATTTTGATTGTTTGTATTATTTTTGCAGAACTTATTCCTCTCCTAAGTCCATCATTATTTTAAACTTGCTCTGCCTCTAAATTTGGCGAAGATTTGGCCTATAAAATTGGTTTCATTTGGAATTAGATATGGTCATAACACACAGAAATGTCATGGCCATGTGGGAAAAATTACATCTGGGATTTGACTCCTTTGGTGCTGGAGGTAGTGGAAGTGTCTCCATGGAATATTCGCAAAGAATTACAATTGATGTCATATAAATTATATTATGGTTGTTTTGATTTTTTTATTTTTTTTATTTTAGTTTTGGGATCACTATGGATATTAATTTCGACTAAAAGAATGATGACCCTACCATGGCTAGTGCACCTACAGTGGTTGTTGCATTTTCGACTACGATTAGCGAGCTTTCTAACGGAGCTCATGAATTTGATGCCTCTATGGGGAAAGCGGATGCTTCTATGGAGAAAGGGGATCCTTCTGTGGGAAAAGTGCCAGTCTTGGTTCTCAAGCCCAGTATACCATCTTCAGACGAGAAACTCTTTGGGCCTTATCCAATCGTTGAGGAAATGCAAGACACGCAGGACTCGACTGTCACTATCACTGGTGCTAACGCATGAGCTTGTTCCTGTTTCATTTTTGTCTATTTCGCTTCCTTTTGTTACCTCTAAGTTTATTTTGGCTTTTATTTTTCAAGGTCTCTTCATAAACATTCCTTTATAGTAATTTTGCATGTAGCCCCCCATATATTACATGGGTTATTGTGGCTCTTTTGAATATCTCTATAATTTTGTTTAAACTTTACTTATTTAGCACGCTTCATTTCTTGTATGGTTTTTATGCTCTTTACACTACAAGGTTTTTTTATTTGGAGGGATTTCGGTGGTTGGTTGTTAGATCATTGTTTTCACTTGAGCAGAATTCTCAATATTCTGTATTTTTTTGTATAGTTGACTTTAAAAAAAAAATTAATATGAAGTTTAAAGATCTAATATATCTAAATATATTATTTCTCTTAATAAATCTAAATTTTAAAGATGTAATATACGTGAATAGCTTGATTTGGGTATATGATATTTATTTAAAGATCCAATAACAATTATTTATGTTAAAAAATATGAAGTTTAAAAATAATTCGACATCAAGATCACTGAATGGATTTATTGTTAATTTATTTAAAAACATTATTTAATGAGAATTTTCTGCAAGCCGAAATTGGGAAATAAAAATGGGAATAAAAAATATTTGAACTAAAACCGTATCGAAATTGCGCATTTTGCATGTCGTTCTTCAGAAAGTGGGCAAAAACAAATTGCAAAGAAGAGTATTAAAGCTTGGCCTTTCGTATGAGGAAACCGGAAGTCAAAAACAACGATATGTTAAATTCGAACATGTAAATTTCAATTTCAAATTTACCCTTTGCAATTTTTTCAAAGCGAAAAGCAAACGTTGGCAAGCAAGAAATTAAGAATCCAGAATCCGACATTTCGGAATTGGGAACTACCTTTTTGAAGCACAATTATAGGAATACAGCTTTTTTCCTATTGACACCATATGTTCTGATTTCCGTTTCCGTGAATTCCTATTTTCGATTAATAATTTCATTATATTATAATATCATATTGGATTATTTCTTTTAAAAAGTTTACTGTTAAACTATCATTATATATAAATCTATGAAGAACAACATTTATATATCTAACGACATTGTTGGAAAAAAATGTTTAAGATGAATGAAAATGGAATTTTGCTCATTGATGTTAGACAAACGTGCTTTATACACAATGACAATGTTGGACAACATAAAAAAGAACAAAATGCGTCAATAATCAATATTTTCATAATACAAATAAGTAGTAAGCCCCAAATCATAATGGTACAAAGTGATGTGTTGGACATTCATCTGTGCTACAATTGTCACCCATTTCCATACGCTTTTCTAGCTAAATTTGCAATCGGTGTAAAGGTGTAACCATTTCCATATGTTTTTGTAGCTAAATTTGCAATCGTCGTAAAGGTGAAAAGATTCTAGGTCTGAATAATTCTTTAGCAAAATATTGGAGATTATATTCTCAAGTCTTGCATTTACGATGAAATTCAGTCTGAAACACTTGAACCTGATCTCCTAGTTATCATCATCATCATCCGAAAGGAGGCATGGGGGAAAGATTGTGAGTTGGGGAATATGGGTGTAGAGAAATCTCCATCTATGAGAAAGAACAGAGCATTTGATAGCCCATTCAATAGCAAGCTTAGAAAGGATATAGGATACTACCATATCTCAAAGTCTGTAGAATAAAACTGTTGCACTTTATTTCCTCTATAGCCCCATTGTCAGCAGTAGGACTCCCAACTTATCTTCCCATCTCTTCCCATCCCGGCCTTTGGAATCACCATATTGGAAATGTTTTCTTCGGCAACCATAAGAGGGGAAGTAATGACGCTCAGGAGTCTAGTTTTTGTGCATATAAAAGACCATAAATGAGGTCCAAATGATATTTGCCTCAATAGAAGGCTCTATTTATTGACTAAATCTTACAAATGTTATTATGAGTTTGGGATTTTCATGATGTAGTATAAATCTATAACTTGGGATTAATGTGATCTGTATATAATTCCCTTATATCTTAGAGTACGCGAAAGGTCACTTAAACGGTGATATGAAATCTCGAAACAGGAGGAGAATCCAAGATATGAAATATGTTGGATTTGAAATATTTTGTGTTTGGAGAGCATGATATTGATGATCATTTAATGATTAAGAAACATATTTCATATATTTAATGATTAAGCAACAAGGAAATATGTATACCATCATAAAAAGGCATCGATGAGGTGACAAATGTCAAGTTCACACACTATCAGATAACTTAAGGCTTATAACAAGTGAGAGTAACAGTCACTTCTGTGATTAATATCATGACGTTATAGCATAAACGACGTTATGATGAAGTTAAAATATTTCAGTACGTTTAAGTGACCTTTCACGTCATCCAAGAGATAAAGGAATTATATACAGATCACATTAATCATGGAAATTCATTATATATATATCTATACTACATCATGAAAATCCGGAACTCATAATAACATTTTGTATGATTTAGTCAATAAATAGAGCCTCCTACTTAGGCAAATATCACTTGGACCTCATTTATGGTTTTTTATATGCACAAAAACTTGACTCATGAGCATCATTATTTTCCCTCTTATGGTTTCCCACGAAAAAATTGTCAACATGGTGATACCAAAGTCCGGAATGGGAGGAGATGGGAAGATAAGTTGAGAGTCCTACTGCCGATGTAGGGCCTATAGTTTCTGGAGTGACATGGGATGGGTGAATGAGAATTTTTTCAATTCCAATCTAGAATAACAAGTTAGTGGAATGCAACCAATTGCAGATATAAGAAAAGATGCAAAAGGTATTCGCACCTAAACAAATAATTTAATGTTGCTACATTGTTGGAGCTTATGCAACATTTTGACTTGTAACTAGTGCTTTAGAGTTTGGAATATGAATGGACGAGCAATTTCACATTTTGTTATTTCATTTGTTGTTGAACATTGTCATTGTGTATAAACCACGTTTGTCTAACGTGAGTTTCCAAAATTATAATTTGTAATTCTTGAAGAGAAATTATGAATTTATAGTTCTAGGAAGGGCTAGAAGCCTTTTGAAGGGGCAAGAAAGGTTCAAATTTTAACATTGCATAGGAGGCAGGAGTTCATTTGCTTGCGATGGACACATTCAAATAATTGTATATTCATCTGAGACTTTATTTTCTATTGAAATTATCGCATATGCATCCAATATATTTTGATGTCTCACTTCCATTTTATTTTGCAAAAGTTGATGAATATATGGAGTAAGCTAGGAGGTTGTTCATTGGAGTTGTAGACATTACTGTGTAAATATATTAAGCATTATGTGAATTGTAGAGATGTCTCATGGAAAAAAACATTGGAAAAATATGCTTTGATTTTGAAAATTACAACATAAACATTTTGTAAACATGTTCCTGAAGAATCAAACATTTTGTAAATATTTTGTAAACATTTTTGTTTACAAGATTTGACATAGAAAGAACTCGAATGTTAATATTTCAAACAAAGTTTTGGAATTTCATGTTAGTGTTACGAAAATCTAGGACTACGATATATAATTGTCAGGATTATTAACAAAGAGAGCATTGTTTCACTCCCATGCTAAAACAATGTCAAAATGCCTGAAACTTGTACTCGGTATTTCATAAATTAATTATGAATTATGTTTCCGGTTTCCTATATTTGAAATATCGAGAATCGAAATCGAGAAGACAGCAAAATATTTAAACAAAAACGTGAATCCCAGTTTCTAACATCTGAAATAACGGAAATAAGAAATCGTGGACATGACAAATAACTTTGGATTCTCAATTGAACCGTTTTGACTTACCTTGTTTTATAAATCGGAAATCGGGTATTGTGTTTTGGAAATGGAAAATTTAAAATGTGAAATTTTTTGTTTTTTGTGTTTGTTTTAAGTTCATTTAAGGAAATAAGAGTTGATCTAAAATTAGTATACATTAATTATTTCGTGATATCTATAATTATTTCCTACTTAATAACTTTCACAATGAGTGTCTTTTCCTGAGACAGTTTAGTCTAAAATGCAACTATTTTAATATTTCTTGGATGTTTCTTGAAACAAAAGTATATGTTTTACTATTTTGAAAGATGGTAAGCTAAGAGGTTGTTCATTGGAGTTGTAGACAATATCAATGACAATTTCAAAATTCTTGAAACTTGTATTCCGTATTTGATAAATTAATTATCAATTTATCACACACACACACACACACACACACACACACACACACATATATATATAAGAAATACCAAATACCATAATAATATGTACCCATAAAAGGCATATGTTTCGGGTTTCCGATATTCAAAATATTGGGAATGCGAATCAGGAAGCAAGCAAATCATTTGAACAAAAACTTGAGTCTCCGGTGTCCGATGTCTGAAATATCAAAAATCGGAAATCACGAATAAGGAAAACACCCTTAACAAAAATTCGACTTTGCAGTTTCCGATATCGGTTTTCCGAAATTGGGTATTGTATTTAGGAAATTCGAAATTCGAAATTTGAAAAAAAAAATATTATTTATTTAAAGTTCATTTAAGGAAATAAGAGTTGATCTAAAAATTTTATATGTTAATTATTTATTGATATATAATAACTGTCGTACTTAATAAGTTTTACACTGAGTGTGACAGTTTCCTACGAAAGTGTGTCGTACTTAATAAGTTGTATATTCATCTAAATCTTTATTTCCTATTGAAGTTATGGCATATGTATCAAATATATTTTGATGTCTCACTTCCATTTTATTTTGCAAAAGTTGATGAATATACAGAGTAAGCTAGCAGGTTGTTCATTGGAGTTGTAGACATTACCGTGTAAAGATATTAAGCATTCTGTGAATTGTAGCGATGTCTCATGCAGATGTTTTTCTGAAAAATATGCTTTGATTTTGAAAATTACAACATAAACATTTTTTAAACATGTTACTGAAGAATCAAACATTTTGTAAACATTTTCGTTTAGAAGATTTGACATAGAAAGAACTTGAATGTTAAGATTTGAAACAAAGTTTTGGAATTCCATGTTACTGCTACGAAATTCTAGGACTACAATATATAACTGTCAAGATTATTAACAAAGAGAGCACCATTTCACTCCCTTGCTAAAACATTGTGAAAATGCCTGAAACTTGTACTCGTTATTTCATAAATTGATTATGAATTATGTTTCCGGTTTCCAATATTTGAAATATCGAGAATCAAAATCGAGAAGGAAGCAAAATATTTCAACAAAAACATGAATCTGAGTCTTCGACATCCGAAATATCAGAAATCGGAAATCGTGAACACAACAAATAACTATGGTTTCGCAACTGAACCTTTCTGACTTACGTTGTTATGGAAATCGGAAATTGGGTATCGTGGTTTCGAAATGGAAAATTTAAAATGAGAAATTTTTTTCTTTGTTTTTTGTTTTAATTTCATTTAAGGAAGTAGGAGTTGATATAAAAAATTTATACATTAATTATTTCGTGATAGCTATAATTATTTCCTACTTAATAACTTTCGCAATGAGTGTCTTAGTTCCCGAGACAGTTTAGTCTAAAATGCAACTATTTTAATATTTATTGGATGTTTCTTGAAACAAATGTATATCTTTTACTATTTTCAAATCTGGTAATCTAAGAGGTTGTTCACTGGATTTGTACACAATATCAATGACAATTTGAAAATGCTTGAAACTTATCAATCTATCGAACATATATGTGTGTGTGTGTGTGTGTGTGTGTGTGTGAAATACAAAATACCATAATAATATGTACCTACAAATGCAAATAGATAAATATATCAAATATGAATACGTAAGAAGGACATATGTTTCCGCTTTCCGATATCCGAAATATCGGGAATGAGAATCGGAAAGCAAGCAAACCATTTGAACAAAAACTTGAGTCTCCGGTTTCCGATATCCGAAATACCGGAAATAAAAAATCAGGAATAAGGTAAATACCCTTAACAAAAATTCGACTTTGCGGTTTTTGATATCGGATTTCAGAAATTGAGTATTGTGTTTCGATAATTGGAAATTGGAAATTGGAAAAAAAATGGTCTTTATTTAAAGTTCATTTAAGGAAATAAGAGTTGATCTAAAAATTTTATACGTTAATTATTTCTTGATATATAATAATTATCCTACTTAATAATTTTTACACTGCGTGTGTCAGTTTCCTAAGAAAATTTAGTCTAAAAGGAAATTATTTCTCCATTTTTTGGATGTTTCTTGAAACAAAGGTAGATTTTTTACATTAACAAGTGATAATAAAAAAAACAGTGCATTTATAGAGCAAATAATGAGAAGGTTCAACCACAATTTGCTTTTAAAGACTTTGAAGCAAGTTAGCTTTCCTCTTGTTTCCTACGTTGGCCAAATAGATTGTCTTGCATTTGAGAGTATTTGGAAAAAGAGAAAGGTGGAGAAATGTGAAGGCCTGAAAGAGATGTAACTCTTGGTATTGCATTGAATGTGAGTCCTTGTCTATCAGTGTTTCCAATATCTATTGTAACATTTTTTAGGGTCATACCTTAGGCTTTATGAATTGTTAAACCCCATGCCATATGAAGTGGTAGTTTCCTACAAGATCCCCTTGTTATAGGAGATATTGGAACATAAGTAGGATACAAAACATCCCATAAGGGTCCTTTGTAATAGAGGGATTCGACAACAAAAAACGATGGTAAGCTAGGAGGTTGTTCATTGGAGTTGTAGACAATGTCAATGAATTTTCCAAGTGAGTCGTTAACAAGTCCTGCTTGAACCCATAAATTAGCAGTTAACATGACTTGTTGACCAATAGCAAGAAGGACCTTTAATGGCAACTGCTCATCGTCAATGGATCCCTGGCCATGTTCGTTCCTTTGTTCTACAAAGCAATGTGCAATTGGCATATTAAGTTGTTTCAGCATGTGTTTATTGTGCAGTGCAACAGAGGTATTGGTGGAATATAAGTGGATAGATTGTTGAAAAGAACAGTTTTCCACATATGAAAGGCATGAGCTTGTTCTTGCCATTAGGAGTGCCCAGTCTTCAACAGTTGGTGTTCCATTTCGTAGGTTTAGCAAGAGTCGTCGAAAGCCAGTTTGAGAAGGGATATTTCCTTGTTTTCGAAAAATTGCTTCTAGCGTGATAAAAGTATCAAATGTACGCCAAAGAGTTGTTCGAATAGATGAGAATGCATACATGGGGATGTCCTTTATAGGAGGCAATTGTCCAAATTCACCAACAAGGATTATGGAACAACCACCAAATGGCATTGTACAATTTGAGGGGAAATCTTGACGTAAGCGTGCATCAATTTGAGTCAACATTTTTGGTCCAATAAATCTCATTTCATCTATGAGAATATAGAGAATATGGTGGAGTTCTTCTTGAATTTTTGAAAGGGATTAGCCTTCAAGGGGTTGCATTTCACCAATGGGTATTTGAAGAGTAGAATGTATTGTAGATGCATGAATATTAAAAGCAGCAACACCGGTTGGAGCAAGGAGAAGAAGTGCGGAGGCACTTTGTTCATATGCAATTTGTAGTGCAGATTTTAAGCAAGATATGAGGTAAGATTTCATGGTGCCTGTAGTACCTTGAATCACCATTTTGAGTGATGGAGCTGATGTCATGTTTCTAAAATGAGAAATGACAACATCAAAGGCCATGCATTATGTGGGAGATAAGGAATCAGGTCAATTGGACAACGATAGGATGTCTTCATGTAGCTGCGTGGATAAGCGATTGAGGTCAATGAATGATGTTGTTGTCTGATGCAATTAGGTGGTTATATTGTTATGTGTCCAATTGTGATTTTTTTCAAAATCATGATGTCCAAGCATTTCAAGGTCATCAATTTGGATGTTGTTTCCTAGTCGCATTTGAGAGAGAAGTTCCCATTAATCCATGTTATGGGACAATGGAAAGGTAATAGCATTAGAGTTTGAATCATTGAATAGAGGTGTACATGGTTCTTCTTTTGCATGTTCAACATGCCATACACTATATGTGCCTTTAATCTGATGTCAATGAGAAATAATTTCAGAAGTTGTTGTTCCAATATCCTGAGGGATGGAACGAAAAGCTTTGTATAGAAGAAGTTCGCTCCAACAAAAAGGTTCAAAAGATGAAGAATCAAAGGGAGGAATGGAAATGAATTGTGGATAGACTCTAACAATCTTGTGATGCAAGTTTTGTTTCCATGGATTGTTTTCCTATTAGGACAGAAAGATCAAGAACAAAAATCTTTAAGTAGGGTTAGATGTTCAAGAGCAACTGGTCTTTGCATGTATGCAAATATGAAGGGGGGAGTTGGAGGGATGTTATTAGTACCATTAAAAACACGACAGAAGACACTTTGACTCACATTCAGCAAAAAGAAGTGATGGCTACAAAGAACAAGTGGGATTTTTTGCGACATGTGACATGTCTCTTGTGCACTAATGTCTCGTTTTGCAACTGTTCGTGCAAGTAATTGTTTTATTAGTTGAAGAATGGGGCCTCCACTTGGTGCCGCATGTGCAAGGCGAGAGAGAATTGCATGGTAGCTTTCTGATTTTCACTCTACTTTTTATGCATACTTTGAAATGTATTTGAGGATAGCATGTCTAGAAAGAATAGGTTGGCAATCAACATTAGCCCTCCATATTGATAGCATGGTAGGGTTGTGAATATTGAGAAGGGAATAATTTCTTGCAGAATTGTATGTTTTACGTCCATTTGCATCAATGAATAGTGAAGAAGTAGCTTGCAGCTCATATGGAAAACCATAGCGACATTGAACAGATGTTCCTTTTTGTGAAGGCAAGTTGATTATGAGCATCTGTTGTGTCTTTGAACAAAATTTACAAGTTCTTCATAGTCAACTGAGTAGCTTGATGCAAATATGGATGGTTATGCAAGACTGCATGGATCATTTGCAGTAGAATGGTGTAACCTAGATGTTGAGAAGTGCATATCACGAGGATTCCAAGCTATAACATATGTGTCAAAAAAAAAATTGCAGCTTCAACTGCAAGAATATCTTCCCAATCTAAGGTGTCCATATTTGGTGCATCTGCCAACCAAATAAAACCATGAATGTGTGTGGATCCTCTATGCTTCCATTCATACCTACATGGGAGGAAAAGGAATATATTAGAAATGAAAAATATGAAGAGAAAAATAAGAAGGAAGAGATGGTAAAATACCTGCACCAAGAATCCGTTATATGAAAACCTTTTTCAATCACCTCTTGAAGGAATGTTTTGAATCTATCATTAGAGGAAATTTCAACTCAAAATGGGCCTCCCAAGGAAAATTAATAAAATAATAGTTAAAATAATAAAATAATGTTCATTAATTTTGGAGGTAGAAAAGAAAAAACACTATTTTTTTGTTCGTATTTTCAACATAACTCTCTGTGTTTTTACTCAAATTTCGATCAGGAGAGCTCGTTGGATGCATAATTAAATTACGCATCCAACGAGTACCTACTCAAAATACTTTTGACGGACCCTGCTAACCAAAAAAAAGAAATACCTAAAAAACGTGATGATGACATCATCATCACATTTTTTCAGGTATTTCTTGTTTTTGGCGTAGCGGGTCCCGTCAAAAAGTATGTCGAGTGGGAACTCATTAGATTCTTAATTTAATTCCACATCCAATGAGCTCTCCCTATCTAAATTTGAGTAAAAGCACAGGGAGCTATGTCAAAAATACGAACATAAAAAGTAGTTTTTTTTATGATACCTATCCCCAAATTTATATTAAAAAATTGTTTAAGAGGTGTGTTGAGGCCTGGAAAATCGCAGGCAACAACAGTAAGGGATTCTCCCCAGTCAACGTTCCCAACTAGCCCGTGACTGTTTGGTGTAGGGAATCTGTCCGGTTTGCTGTCCGGTCAAGTAACAAAAACAGAAGGTTTTATCGGTTGCGGCCCGGTCCACCGTGTATATTTTTGTATTTTTTGACTTAATGTATGAGATGCACGTGCCTAACTAAATGCAGGGTGATCAGCATGCAGGGAGCAGTCACAACGTGATGCACAGGTTCTTACCTCTCATCTTAGCGCTCACAAGCATCTAAATCATACAAACAGTAATAAAATAAAACTAACTAAACTATCTCTAGAGAGCTGGATTAATTCATGAGTAATGCAATACTGTTCAGGTGTTATGGCAAATCACATATAGTTGTTCTTATAACCAAACATATAAACAGAAGTAAAAGTGTACATGACAAGATAGCTCATCAACAATTAAAACATCCCATTACTCATAGTGGAAGAACACCATAAAAATACCAAAGAATCTTCAGACAAGAACATAGGTTCAAGAAATTAGAACACTCTTATAGCTAATGAGACACAGCTGAAAATGAAATAGTTCACATTCAACATTGCTTATCTAAATGCATTGATCCATTCCACATATCACTTTCTCCAACAGGTAAAATTGTCACTTTCTGGTTTGTAAAACAAAATAGTTCCTCTTACAAGCAAAAGGTTTACAAGTTTGCTAGGGAAAAAGCCCCTGTAACTTCTAACTTTCAAGTATTTAAACAAAATAGTAGATCGTTTCAGTTTCCCCCAAACGTGTGACTTTTCCATTCCTTCAAAATGCTTCATCTTCTCATCTTATTTTCTATATGCGTTCATGATCTTATTAGTAACGGATAGATCTTTTGGGTCTATGCCTTTGTCGCCATCCATTTTGTCTTTTCCTTATCTTGTCTTTCTCGCGATCCTGATGGCTATAGTTCAACCTTTCCTAAAACTACCTCGCTATGCCTTCGCGTCGTGGTAGTCTGAAGACATCCTTTGAGTCCACCTGCGATTCAATAGAGTGTATCATTCATCGGGACCGCATTATAAAACAAAGCAGCACATTATACCAACTGAAATGGCCATCCCAAAAGAAATGGCCAGGTGCACCACTTGTTCAACGCCGACACCACTACCTCGACCACCTCCAGGCTCGACAAACATCACCAACGGCGGAAAATGGGAAACTCATCGACGGCTCAAAATACCAACATCGGAAGGGTAGACCAATCCGCAGGTGGGAAGACTTTAAATCGGCAATCGAAGGATATTAACATCAGAGGCTAAACGGCTTTCCCAGCCGCAACAATGGAAGAGACATAGGTTACGGACAAGTGACCGAAAGGCGAGAAAATTCCCAATCGGAAATCGGAAGGGTAACCACATCGGAAGCCAAATGACTTTCCCAGCTGCAACGACGGAAAAAACTATGGGTCCACGACGAAAAGGGTCAACACGCATCGACAGTCGGAGCTCTTTATGCTTCGGACACTAAGCCGCTTTGGGAGCCGCAACGGTGGAAGGGAAAAGGACAAAAGAAGCCGATTTAACATAGTGTGACGCCCGATTTAACAAAAAAAATAAGTGTTTGGAAGCTTTTTTTTAAACAGAAAATCAGCAAAGGTTTAAAACCAATTTTACTTCCAAAACCGCGGACTCAAAGAACAAAAGATCTGATTTATCACTGGCTAGTAAACCAAACTCACATCTGCGATCAATCACAAAATTCAAACACAGGAAACCCTTGAAACCAACTAAAAATCAGTCTGCACAATGATTCGAAATTAAAACCCGACCAATAAGTTCCAGGATCCTACGATTTAAGAACAATGCTAAATCATGAGGAGGGGCCCAAAATTTTAAGAAATTTGGGGAGAACGGTTGCGGCTGCAACAACTGGCGATCACCTAGTGAACTTAGATCTCTGGGCGATTGTTCTTTGAGTGACAGACTGTTTAACAATAAATGCATCTATTGAATTCTTCCAGCTATCCAGATTTCTCAAATGACAGAAGTGTGTACCTTTAATCATTGATGATAGTCCAATTTGGGAGAGTGGCAACCAAGATTTTCAAGTCCAGATAACTCTGTTGAGGCCAGAGGATGAGTTTCATTATTACTTTTGTCTTCAGGTAGCAGATAGCTTGGACACCACAGGGTTGTAGCATATGGTAAACAGAAATATTAGTTTGTTCCTCATTCCCATGCCACTTTAGCACTTTTTGTGCTTCTGGACTTTTGTCCCTTTTTATATGAGTCCTCTTGCATGCCTTTCTTACTGAATTTTAATTCAGGATCCTCTATCCCATAGTGTCCTTTTGTGTGAGCGGTGTACTTCATGTTTCAGCTAACGGACGGAGAGGATATTCCGGCCATTTAGTACTTATGATTCAGTATCTGCTTTGATGTATGATGCTTTCATAGGAGTTTTTTTACTCTTATTTTCCTTTTGGCATTCGTTTCCTGGCATGGGATCATTTATATTTAATATACTATTCACCTTGTTCCTTTCCATGGGTCTTCTGTTGTCACTCCTTAGAACATGTTAAGTGTGACGTGGATGGAGCCTCAACATAGTATTCCAGACTCTTCGAATCCATTTTATTTCACAGGGGTTAAGCAGGACTTCAATGCACACAGAGCTTATTCGAGAAAACTACTAAACTGGAAGAAGTTCTTTTAGCAACACACAGTCTGAGACCCAAAAATGTTTATCATTCCCAAACATTTTGATGTTCTCCATGCAACCGCGGGTTCATTCCCTTTATTGGAATAAAAAAAAAAAAACTCAAACAAACTAAAAAAATGACTCAGAAGACAACCAAACAGATTAATTATATACAAGACAGAAGAACTCAAAGAAACTCAGGAAAAATAAGGCTTGAGAACTAAACCATTCACTGGTAAGTTCTCTTCCCACCCCTGTAGATATTGCAACTTATAAGTAGAAGGGCCAAGCTTTGCTGCAATCTGAAAAGGGCCTACCCACAACTGCTGGAATTTAGTGTGCTTTCCTTTTTCATCATGGGGGTGATCCCATTTGAGGACTAAGTCTCCTACTTCAAAGTATTTTGTTCCATCTTTATGTTTGTCGAACCATCTCTTTACTAACTCTTGTTGTTGCTTAAAGCATTCCCCGGCTTTAGATCTAGCCTCTTCTGCTTTCAGAAGATTGCATATCCTCATCTGCAAAACTTCATTCTCTGACCCTCTGGACTCTTGAGCTATTATGGAAGAGGGTAGCATGATGTTGGGGGGAAGAATGGCTTCTTTACCATACACAAGGGTATACGGTGACACTCCTATCGCAGACTTGGGGGTGACTCTATCGTCCCAAAGGGTGTTTGGTAGTGCTGAGTGCCAGCTCCTCTAGTTTTCTATCACAGTCTTCTTTAAAATCCTAATCAGATTTTTGTTAGTGGATTCAGCAAGGCCATTTCCTTGTGGATATTAATTAGCAGAATAATGCAATTTTATCCCTTTATCATGAGCAAAAGAAGTTAATTTAATTGATGAAAAGTACGTAACATTATCAAAAACTAACGAAACTAGAACTCCAAACCTGGTCATGATGTGGTCCTGCAGGAAACTGATGACCTCGTCTTGATTTATTTTGCGCAGCGGGACTGCTTCGACCCAGCGAGTGAAATAATCGATCGCGGTCAGAATGTACTTGTGTTGTAGGGAGGAATTTGGTTTTATTTCTCCAATGATATCCAACCCCCATTGCTCGAATGGCTCCGTGATCATCACAGGATTTAGGGGTGCTGCTGCTTTAGGTTGTCTCCCACTACACCTTTGGCAAATATCACACTTCCTGACATGTGTGTGTGCATCTTTAAAGAGCGTAGGCCAATAGTAACTGGCTCTAAGGATTTTGTGGGCTGTAGTATCCCCTGAATAATGTCCCCCAGCAGGTTCGTCATGCAATTCTGACATTACTTTCTTTGCATCTTCTTTCTCTAAGCATCTGAGAAGAACTCCGTCATAATTTTTTCTAAATAATATTCCCTCAACAATTTGATAGGAAGCTGATTTAAGACGCAGCGCTCTTCTTTGCTTAGAATTCCAATGTTCTGGCAGTATCCCTACCTACAGGTAATGCACAAGGTCTCTATACCAAAACTCGGGAGCTGTAAACAAAGGACATACCTCCATTACATGTAATTTGGCTTCATCTTCCCAGGCGTGTTCTTCATTTTTTTCATTTTCAGTCATCTGTTTGCACAACCCTTGTCCTTTAACTATAGACGCTAGCTTGAATTCAAGTTCGTAATCTTGAAGAGCCGTTACCCAGTTGCCTCTTCTTTCTCCTAACTCCTTCTGTACAAGAAGAGACCTTATAGCTGGGTAGGGGACGATCACCTTGGTTCTATTTTTTAAAATATAAGGCCTGAATTGCTTTACTGGTTTGAATACAGCATAAGCTTGTTTATCAATAGCTGGGTAATTCAATTCGGCCCCCTGTAGACCAGTGCTCATGAAAGATATTGGGAATTCATCCCCCCCGTCTTCCCTTTGCGTAAGCACAGCTGCTAGCAAATCATCGGATGCAAAGGTATACAGAATAAAGTCTTTATCCAAATATGGGATTTTCAGGGAGGGTGCGTGTGCAACAGTAGTTTTAATTTTGCTGAATGCATTCTTCTCAATCTCAGTCCATTTGAATTGTACATTTTGCTTCACCATCTGCTGCAGCGGCTTGACAATCTGAGCGAAATTAGGCACAAATCTTCTCACGAAGTTTATAGTTCCCATAAATGATTGCATCCCTTTTTTATTATGGGGTAATGGGATCTGTTCAATGGCCTTAATTCTTCCTGGATCTATAGAGATTCCTTTCTTTGAAACTATATGACCCAGCAACTTGCCCTCCGTGACAGCAAACACACACTTCTTAGGATTGAGTGAGATGCCATATTTTCGACAACATTCAAAAATTTGCCTTAAGTGAAACGCGTGCTCTTCTCTTCTCTTCGAGAATATTGTAATATCGTCAAGGTATACTACAGCACTTCGGCCAATCAATCTGCGGAAAGCTATGTCCATAGCCCTCTGAAACGTTGCTTCAGCATTTATAAGCCCAAAGGGAATTCTCCTATAGGCAAAGGTTCCCCATTTGGTCCTGAACGTGGTCTTCAATCTGTCTTCTTTGGCTACTAATACTTGATTGTAGCCAGAGAAACCGTCTAATAACGAAAACAGTTCAAAACCTGAGACCATTTGCAGCAATTACTCCATGGGTGGCACAGGATAGTTATCTTTGTTGGAGGTGCGGTTTAGATTTCTGAAATCCACGCATAATCTGATTTCTCCATATTTTTTTCTCACTGGTACCAAATTTGATACCCACTCCGAGTGTCTGACCTTAAAAATGATTCTAGCATCCAATAATTTCTACACTTCACTCTGAATCAGCGGTTCCAATTTTGGATGCATTTTCCTTAAACGTTGCTGATACGGCTTGATGTTGGCTTTGATGGGGACAACATGCTTAATGATGCTGGTGTCATATGTTTTCAGATCTTCGTATGTCCAGGAAAAAACATCTTTATATTGTCTAAACAGAGTGACGAACTTATCTCTTTCCGTTGGTGAACAACATTTGCCAAGGTTCACAAATTTAGGACTAGCCTCAGTCCCTAAATTTATCAGCTCGAACTGTAGAGATGAGCTGTGAGTCTTCACGTTGGCTGGTCTTCTGAACTTTTCATTTAAATCGAACATTCTTTCCAACGTTTTGAGTCCTTTAGGGATGAAATTGTCATATTTCATCTCAGCCTGATGTTCTTCATCATCTATAATCGCCCCTTTGAACACCTTGTCATTTGTTAAGCATTCTATTATCTACCGATCATCGTCGAACACTCACAGGTTGGTGATCATATCTGGTACTGAGGCACTGAAAAGCAATTCGATAGAGCATCGATTATTAGTGGGTATGAGCCTAGCGGCTGATGTGGCCAACAAGTCAGCTGCTGCATTTTTAAGTCTTGGAATTGAAATAATATTGAATGCATTAAAACATTTAAGCAGGTCCCATACCTCATTTTGGTAAGCTTTCAAGTAAGGGGAAACACAATGTATTTGATTCCGGATTTGTTTCACAATAATTTTAGAATCCCCAAAAACTTTTAGATTACTTACCTTTAAATCGATTGCCTTCCTTAAGCCCTGCACCAGTGCTTCATACTCAGCTGTATTATTCGTACATTCAAACTCTAATCTACATGAAAGAAAATGTTTATTCTTCTGGGGGTCGATTAGGACACAACCGGCCCCTGACCCTTCTAGCGTCTTAGAGCCATCAAAAAAAAAGTCCAAAAATCACTAACTACTGAATGCGAATATGTTCCTACTGCTAAGTCTACTATGTTACAGTCAATCTCATCAGCCTGTGAGAATCGAAGGAGATCAGGCTGAGTGTCAGATGTGCTGTTGGCTTCTTCTGCTTGGTAATTTCCTGGTTCCAATTTGATAAAATAATTTCCCAATACAGAATCCACTGGTTCATTCTTCTCCTCCAGTCGAGTGACATTGTATTTCATGTGAGGCTCTCTTAAGATATTGATTTGGTTCGGACTTCCTTTGTACGGCAGCCACAGATGTGACCAATCCGAGGAAAAATATCCATTTAGTTTGGCCAACCAATCTCTGCTTAGGACAAGACCGTACGCGTCTGGTATATCAGCCACGACGATATTAATGACCTGGCATACTTTATCATTTGATGCCAGACGGACTAGGACATCTTCCATCTCGCCCGTTACCTTTACATCTATCCTGTCCAACTGAACAACTCTCCAAGTAGATGGCTTGGGCTTCCCATTTATCCTTTTACAGACTGATATTGGCATGACATTGACCAATGCCCCTGAGTCTACCAAGTAATTATGTACGTTGTGATTAAAAATTTCAAACGTGAGGAGGAAGGGTGGATGTTTGCTCTTAGAGTTACCTCCAATGCTGGTTTCTTCGATTTCTTCTTCCTCTTCAGGCTGATTGTTAGTGGGCAGCCCCTCATCTGAAGCTTCAAGTGCTTTCAATAATCTTTCCTTTTGTTGTGGTACTTTACACATTTCAAACAGTGAAACGTTTGCCTTTATTTTCTTTATGTCCTCCACAATATCATAATCCATCTGTGGCTCAATGAGGTGTGGTTTATCAGCAGTCACCTTTTCTTCATTGGGCTTGGCCAACGTATCTTTTTGCCTAGGATCTTGGCTGGTAATAGTGAATTCTGGAATCTTATCGGCTGAGGACTTAATTTGAAATTTCTTCTTAACATTTTTCTACAGCCTTTTGATTTTTGGGAGTATGATACTGTCTTCTTTAACTGCCCCTTGGCTCCTTGTTGTAACGTTGGTTTCCATGATGTCCTTTCTATAATCCTTTTCCTCTTCAGCATCAAATAACGAAACAGAATTCCACAGAAACATGGTTTCCTCTTCTGGTTCCTTGGTTGAAGTAGTATTATCTTTTCTCTCTTCCTCTCCATCTTCTGTTAATCTAGAATCCAACAATGGATTTATGACCAATGTCATCGGGTTTATCCATTGAGGACAATTCTTTTCAGAATGTGGCTGTTGGTGGAAAGTGAAAAAATTGTCCATGCCTACCTTTGTTAAATTCATGGATGCAGTATTGTGAGGAGTAGGTTGGGACTGATTGTTATCCTCCCTTTTCTTATAATAAGGCTTATAGAACTTTTGTGCTTCCTTTTCCTTTTCCAAGTCTATGATTTTGTTGGAAAGCTTCTGCATCATTTTTGCCATATTTTCAAAATCTGGTGATTTCTCCTCCTTAGGCTTGGTAAACAATAAGGCTTTCCTTCCCGAGGCCTTTCTCTCCTGACTGTTCAGGATAATCTTCAATACTTTCTCTTTCAGCCTCCACTACTTCTGCCTCTTCATAGGTTTCCGCCAAAGTAGGCTTGGCCCACCTTTGGCAAACATGGCCAAATCAGGGCCTAAAGCTAAAGTATAATACTCAATCAGTACCTTGTCCGAAGGTTTATCAGCTTCAGGAAAATTTTTGAGATATGCTGCAAACCTTTGTGTGAAACTGTGCACCTTTTCCTTTATCTCTTTCTTCAAGGCGCATAGTCCTTTCATGAGGGCTGCATGAGTCTTTTGAATCGCATACTTACTTCTGAAAATTCTCTCGAAGGTATCCCAATCCGGGATAGAGTTAGCAGGCAACCCAAAATACCATGATGCTACAGCTCCTTTCAGGGTATGCGGAAATAGTCTGCAAACTACATCCTCATGCTCCCCAACCCTCAACCCTTCTATCGCCAAGTAAAAACTCTGCAGGTGATCATCTACTAGTATCTTCTCATTTGGGTCGAATTTGGGCAGCATCTTTTCAAAGGATTGAGGTAAATCATGTAGCAGAGGCGTTAGATTTAAAGGTGATCTGGCTCTCCAGGCAGGTGGTGGATTAGGTGGGTTGGGTGGTGGATTAGCATTTACTCCTGCCATGAGTCTGGGTGGAGAGTGAGGAGGGGAGAAAATAGGAGTGTGAGCAGGAGAACTATGAGGGGTATCTGGGCCTTCTTGACTCAAAGGTAGTACAACTTCCTGTAAGGTTGTTTCTACAAGTTCTTCCCAGTCTCCAACCATCACTGAGTCTTCTACTACAGGACGATCTTTCTTTTTATATTCTCTTCTGGGCAATTCAGGGATAATTGGCAATCCTCCAATCTTCTTTACATATGCCCTGGTGTGTCTTCTCAGGTCATTAACAACTTCGTTGCCAACAGAATATAGATGTTCTCTATTCCTTTCTTCCGGAATTGGATTATGAAGCCCACTGCTTTCAGAACTGTTACCGGTAGAATAATCTCGGGAAAACGGGTTTCCTCGGCCAACCATGCACTGGTGGCCCTCCTTCTAGCGCCAAAACTGTTGAGGCCTGGAAAATCGCAGGAAACAACAGTAAGGGATTCTCCCTAGTCAACGTTCCCAACTAGCCCGTGATTGTTTGGTGTAGGGAATCCATCCGGTTTGCGGTCCGGGTACCGTAGGTCAAGTAATCAAAAACAAAAGGTTTTACCAGTTGCGGCCTGGTCCACCGTGTATATTTTTGTATTTTTTGACTTAATGTATGAGATGCACGTGCCTAACTAAATGCAGGGTGATCAGTATGCAGGGAGCAGTCACAACGTGATGCGCAGGTTCCTACCTCTCGTCTTAGCGCTCACAAGCATCTAAATTATACAAACAGTAATAAAATAAAACTAACTAAACTATCTCTAGAGAGCTGGATTAATTCATGAGTAATGCAATATTATTCAGGTGTTATGGCAAATCACAGATAGTTGTTCTTATAACCAAACATATAAACAGAAGTAAAAGTATACATGACAAGATAGCTCATCAACAATTAAAACATCCCATTACTCATAGTGGAAGAACACCATAAAAATATCGAATAATCTTCAGACAAGAACATAGGTTCAAGAAATTAGAAAACTCTTACAGCTAATGAGACACAGCTGAAAATGAAATAGTTCACATTCAACATTGCTCATTTAAACGCATTGATCCATTCCAAATAGCACTTTCTCCAATAGGTAAAATTTTCACTTTCTGGTTTATAAAACAAAATAGTTCCTCTTACAAGCAAAATGTTTACAAGTTTGCCAGGGAAAAAGCCCCTGTAACTTCTAACTTTCAAGTATTTAAACAAAACAGTAGATCGTTTCGGTTTCCCCCAAACGTGTGACTTTTCCCTTCCTTCAAAACGCTTCATCTTCTCATCTTATTTTCTATACGCGTTCATGATCTGATTAGTAACGGATAGATATTTTGGGTCTATGCCTTTGTCGCCATCCATTTTGTCTTTTCCTTAGCTTGTCTTTCTCGCGATCCTGATGGCTATAGTTCAACCTTTCCTAAAACTGCCTCTCCATGCCTTCACGCCGCGGTAGTCTGAAGACGTCCTTTGAGTCCACCTACGATTCAATAGAGTGTATCATTCATCGGGACCTCGTTATAAAACAAAGCAACACATTATACCAACTGAAACGGCCAACCCAAAAGAAATGGCCAGGTGCACAACTTGTTCAACGTCGACACCACTACCTCGACCACCTCCAGGCTCGACAAACATCACCAACGGCGGCAAATGGGAAACTCATTGACGGCTCAAAATACCAACATCGGAAGGGTAGAGCAATCGGCGGGCGGGAAGACTTTAAATTGGCAATCAGAGGATATTAACATCGGAGGCTAAACGGCTTTCCCAGCCGCAACGGCGGAAGAGACATAGGTTACGGACAAGTGACCGAAAGGCAGGAAAATTCCCAATCGAAAATCGGAAGGGTAACCACATCGGAAGCCAAATGACTTTCCTAGTCGCAACGGCGGAAAAAACTACGGGTCAGTGACAAAAAGGGTCAACATGCATCGGCAGTCGGAGCTCTTTATGCTTCGGACGCTAAGCCACTTTGGGAGCTGCAACGGCAGAAGGGAAAAGGACAAAAGCATCCGATTTAACATAGTGTGACGCTCGATTTAACAGAAAAAATAAGTGTTTGGAAGCTTTTTTTAAAACAGAAAATCAGCAAAGGTTTAAAACCAATTTTACTTCCGAAACCGCGGACTCAAAGAAAAAAAGATCCGATTTATCACTGGATAGTAAACCAAACTCAAATCTGCGATCAATCACAAAATTCAAACACAGGCAACCCTTGAAACCAGCTAAAAATCAGTCTGCACAATCATTCGAAATTAAAACCCAACCAATAAGTTCCAGGATCCTACGATTTAAGAACAACGCTAAATCATGAGGAGGGGCCCAAAATTTTAAGAAATTTGGGGAGAACGGTTGCGGCTGCAACAAGGTGCTCCCTTTTTTAATTTTAAAGCATTTTAATTAGATAATACATGATGACATGGAGTTTGTTTTATTTTTGAAAGGCGAATTTTAAATTGAAATTTCCTCTAATATGTGCATGTATTGTGATGTAATATGTGGATTTGATATGATGTTGTGATCTTTGCATTGGTAGTCTTGAGCTAAACTGGTAGAATGTCCAGCAGGCATTAGAACATGCAAATCTGGCCATTTTGTATCAGATGCACTAAGGGTAAAGAAGAAAGTTGGTGTAACTTGTTGATTGATCATATTTGTCAGTTCAGCCCTACTTTTGTTCCAATATGAGCGCGTTCCACGTAACGAAGATCCAAGCCTTGTGACCTGCTCACTAATTTTCTAATTAAGCATGTCTTGCAATTGGTTAATAAGCTCAAGTATTGTCGGAGGTAGTGTATCTTCAAGATTAGTTTTGACAAAAATAGAGGTAGTAGCATTACTCCGATGATGCATAATTACATTGTATATGTAGTACCAGAACCAAGGATGTTGGACAAATATGTTGTCATGATAATGAATTAGGTGAAGTGCATATCCGTGCATATCAACCTCATGAATGCGTGGTTGTTTAAGCATTGTTGCACCTGTGGGGAACAAAGTTGTAAAAGACATGGAAAGAAATCCTTATGTGTTATACTCATTGATAGGGGAAATGCCTAAAAGGGGGAAATCAATGGAAGGTGATAGTGGGATATTTGGTGTATGTAACAACTGTCTAATTTCTTCAACCTCAGTTCTAGCATTAGTTTGTGTTGAAATAAACGAGGATTCTATTTCATAGGGTTCAAATGAATTTGGTGGTTGAACTGTAGAGGACAAGTTTTGCTAATGAGATAATGTATCATTGCTATTAACATGCGGAATCCAAGGTGAAATATCAGTTGAGACAAGAGGCAATGAAGATAATGCAACTAAGTTGACCTGTATATCCTTGTAGTATGGGTCATTAGCCATTTTGTATTCAAGGGAAGCAAGAACACGTGTTCGACTAACAAACAGTTTAGATGGATTGTTTGTAGAGTTGCATTTGCAAACAACAAGGATGTCAAGTTTTGATATTAAATGGGGTAGGTATTTGGAAATATTGAAAATGTCTTGGGGGAAGCAAATAGTATGCCTAGAATATTTATATTGACCACCATGAGCATGTGTAACTTGTAATACTGGGTTAGCACGACTAATGAGCATTTCTTCAACTTGTGTAAGTACTGCAAGCACAAGTGGTTAGATGCCTGGATCCATATTGTTTTCAAATGAAAAGTGATGGCCTTTTCATTCTAGAATACAGCGAGAATAAGTATATGCATCATGGATTTTTTTCGTTACAATACTAGGGTAACATTCTTTGCAAATTGAGTAGACATGCATATCACTCAATTGGTCCATTTTTTTATGAAATCGTTGATGTGCATCATCAAGGCAGGTGCTCGATGGATCTAACATAGATGGTCGAAGTGAAGGTATGTTGGAAGGTTCGGGAAGAGAAACTGGACAAGGCATATCCACAGGTAGTCGAGCAGCTCCGTAAAGAAGACGTTGTCTCTTTTTGTTTTTATCTCCATTATCTGCATATACAACTCTTCTTCATGCATTGGCTTGTTCATTGTCATGAGTTGGCATAATTCCTACAACAAAACCGTAAAATTTTTAAAGACTTAGAAGCTTTGATTGCTGGCAGCGACACATTTTCTATATGCATTAACTGCAAAGTATATCGGTATAAAGCAGAAGACAAAAAACAAATGTTAACTGATTGCATGTATGTAACTAAGAATGTTCCTGGAAAATAATATTGATGGAATAAATATATATTTTTAGGTCGTATGTTGATAATTGTAAGAAAGCAGCAATATAGAATAAAAAAATCTAGTATGAAAAAGGATATATGAAAAAAATATAATATTTGTTAAGAAATAAGAAAATAAAGTTGTTAACTCAATAAATAAATAGAATATCAAATCCTAATTCTATTCAAAAGTAATCATACAGGTTGCATAAACAATTTAGGTAAAAAAATTTAAGTGATAGGTTCTAGAGTGAAAGTATCAAATTGCAAAATAGAAGTTGTCGATAATGTATTTTCAAAGAATATGAGAACATATCAGGTCGAAAAAACATATATATTTATGTATCTGGTGAAGTTGCCGATGATGTATTTTCAACCATGACAATTACAACTTTTAGATGTGCAATTCCAAAGAACGTATTACTTCTAAATGAAACACAAAGAAATAATTGTTTGTTGCAGATGTTCTGGAGTATTTCAACAATTGATGTTGATTCAGTTGAGAGAAGACATGCGTCTTTTCCTGAGATGTCCAAGACATTCATTGCAAACAAAAAAGAATATGCATATGTATCAGGTTGAACAAAATTATATATTTATGTATCTAGTGAAGTTGTTGATGATGTATTTTCAACCATCACAATTACAACTTTTAGGCGTGCATTTCCGGAGAACATCTATGTTCTAACTGAAAGAGTAAGAAGTAATTGTTTGTTGCAGATACTCTGGACTATTTCAACAATTGATGCTAATTCAATTGAGAGAAGACACATGTCTTTTGCTGAGATGCCCATGAGTTGGTTTGCAGCATCATCAAAATAGATCACACCATGAATATATCCAGTTACATATTCCAAGTCAACCTTTAGGATGTATCGATAGTCACATTCAGGAAACTCCCCATCACATTTACCAGAATTCCAAATGTCTCCAACATTGTCGGCAATCTTTTTCATGCATTGTATACCATCAACAAAAAGAGGGCATGCAAGGAAATGAAATTCATCCATGCTAACATTTGTGATGGTTGCGACAAGAGAATACCAAACAGCTTTTTCAGATGCTTGAAGATTTTGTATCTCATTGATGGTAATGAATTTCCGACTAGTAGAATGAGAGGCACTGAATTTGCCGCTCAAAGAGGGTGATACTGAAAAAAATCCATTGTCATTAAACCATTTCTGGAGAACTGATGTTTGTTCAATATTTGGGTTTATAAATATAGTAGAGATGGAGATAGTGCCAACAGATTTTCCATTAAAATATGTAACACGACCACCCTTGATCACTACCGTTGGAGGAGTAGGTAAGCCACGAAGGCTGGAAAGCTTATCTCCTTGAAATTGGAAATTCTCTCCCCAAAGTGTTATGTCAATATTATAGCCTGACATGTCATGGAGTCCAATGGTTCACCTAACAGTTTCAACACCATCTCGTTTTCGTATCGTGGATGTAGGTGAAACTAAAATGACAAGTCTAACAAGGTCAACCATGGAATTTACTGGTATAGTTTGAATCTCCTTAATAGTTTTAAAGTTAAAGCAACATAAAGGTATTAAGGGATATTCATCTAAGCATGGTTGGATGGTTGAGGTGGAACCTAGAAAAATTTCATTATGGCTTTTCAAATGGTTGAAAATTGGGTTGGATACTTTAACTGTGCCATTTGATACCATGTACACTATTCCTATTTCTATTTGGCCATACAAAGAGAGTGCCAATTCATTGAATGTGTGTATATGTATTTCATCATGCGAAGCATTAACAAGGTCAAATCCAAACACTTTTCTAGACCCTCGTTGGTTTCCATATTCATGTATGTTTGTCTTGGCAGTAACTCAGCCTTGAATGTTCCAAAATTTGCTAGAAGAGAAGAGTGATGTGAATGGGATAGTTGATTCAGCGAAGCTAGGGTTTTCATTTATTGAGCTAGTGTTGCTAGAACAAAGCAACTACTTTCCGAAGGAGAAGAAAAAGGTAAGTGGTAAGGTGCATGATCTCCAATAATTGTTGCATCCACTATGACAACCTCCAGTGCAACCAATGCAATAGTCCTGTGAGATGAAGTATGTTAGACATGAACGAGAGAGAAAAACATCAGATGCATGAACAGTGTGAAACTGAACGAGAGAAAAATAAAGAGGAAATTAAATGTACGTTAGATTATGTACAATGTTGCATGAACATTGGGTAATTTTGATTATAGTTCTTTCTTTTAGTTGTCTATTTTCTACAAGATCACTATATATAACTGGAAGCAATAGTTCATGCTTGTGAAGGCTGTCCAAGATAGAGATTTGGAACCGAATAGATGATGAGTTGAGTGAGTTCACTTGGTTTAATACAGAGACCTGTACCAACGGGGAAAGGTTGAACATGTAGCAATAGTGAAATAGAATCTTCAGTTACCATAGTCTCCATAACATGGTGGTTATTTTTTCCTGTGAAATGAAACAAAGAATGAAAAAAAAATGGAATGTAACATAATCATTTGACCAGAATAAAATGGATATATAAAGCAAAATTATCTACATTAACATATTTCATTACTATGGTTTGTATCTGTTTGAACTATAAATGTATCGAAAGGAAGTACCTTATTTCCGACATTTCAGATTCCGAAAATCTTACGTGTGAAAATAAGGAACATGTTATGTCCCGATTTCCAATTTTACGATATATTTAGAAATCCTATGTGTACAAATACAAACATGTCCATGTTCCTATTGCCGATTCTTGACATTTCGGAATCCATAAATCTATCTCCTATGTTTTCCAATAAGGAACATGCTATCTTTCGATTTCTGATTTTGCAACTGTTATAGCGGATTTCACCACACTAGGTGAATCACACATTGTATGGCCTTCCCTTGTCCCGCTGCAGACTCATTAGCCCCTTTGGACCACTTTATATCTTTTTATCTTACCTTAATCATCCCCAAAAAACATTATAATATTGATATACGCGGTTTTTTCCCCGATAACCGCGTACATACGCGGATATTCCCTCGATAGTCGCGTACATCGGGATGTGTGCATAAATCCAAATCCTTTTGGACTGTTCCTTGACTTGGATCCAACTCATATGACTCCTGGCCTTCCATATGCCTTGAGATCGCACGGATTCGACCCTTCAGTATCCCTTTGAAGAGCTATATAAGGAACTCTTTGGTACATTGAAAGCATAAGAGAAATTTGAGAGCATCGAAATTATAGTCCATTGTTGCCAGAACTTTATGCTTGAGTCTGCATCCCTTTGTCCCTTGGAACACTGTTGTGTTCTTCCCAAGCTTGCCCATTGTTAGTAATCTTGCTATCGAAGTGATGGAGGATTGAGGTGGTGGAGGCCCAAGTGGGGGATTCAGTTTCTCCGGTTCGCAGACGTGCCGTCAGAGGTTGTCACTTGTAATCTCTGATTCTGATTAATAGAAATATCTTTTCCTGTCCAATAATGTGTATTTGAATGAATATTGTTTCCATTGGAATATGTCAAATGCTTTTACATTATTGATTATATATGCTAGAATAGATCTAACACCATGAAATATAGTATGCTTGTATTGTTTACTTGTTGTTGAGGACGTGCTATAACAATTCAAGCTGAAGATTGGAAAGCTCAACGGGGATCTACTTCAACCGTCTGGAATAAGGCACGAGGTTCGATCCTTTAGTGTTAGATTGTTTATTTCTATTGCATATTGGAGAAGATTTATTTCTGGAGTCTAGCTGTCTGTTGTGGTACCCCAAGCCATAGGAATTTCTCTCCGTAATAGCAACATATCCAGAAAGGAAGTACCGAAAGGAAGTACCTTATTTCCAACATATCGGATTCCAGAAATGTTACATGTGAAAATAACGAACATGTTTAGTCCCGATTTCTGATTTTGCAACACATCCAGAAATACTATGTGTTCAAATACGAACATGCCCATGTTCCTATTGTCGATTTGCGACATTTCGGAATCTGGAAATCTATCTCCTATTACTTTCCAATAAGGAACATGCTATATTTTTATTTTTGATTTTGCAACATATCTATAAATCCTGTGTTCAAATACAAATATGTCGATGTTCCTATTTTCAATTTTTGACATTTCGAATCCGAAAATCTATGTCCTATGTTTTCTAACAAGGAACACTATGTTCCGATTTTCAATTCCCCAAATTTAGGATTTGCGAATAGGGAACACAATATTTTTCGATTTTGCGACATTTCGGATTGCAGAAATCCTATATCTTATGTTTTCCAATAAAAAAACACCATATGTATTCCCCAAGATACGATTTGTGACATTTCGAATCTCAAAAGTTTTGTATTTTCAAATAAATAAATGTCGAAGTTCATATTTACAATTTTCGACGTTCGGGTATCAGAAATCGAAAAACCTTGATTTTCACGTTTTATTTTCACGTAAGTTATTCCTCCTCTAAGTCCATGCCTATTTTAAACTCGCTTTGTGTTATTTTTCATCGGTCTGCCTCTAAATTTGGCGAACATTTGGTCTCTAAACTTGGTTTCATTCTGTATATCGACCTGGTCAAATGGGTAGGTGACGATGTAAGCTTTAAACAACAAAGTTTTCACTAAATAGTACCTGGGAACGATAACGAAAGACATATCAACAAAGCTTTGTAGTGACCTTGCAGCTTTAGGCTAAGTTCCTTACCTAAAACACATATATCATAAAAACTAATACCTATAATTTTATTGGCATAGCATGAGTATTACATCATTATGAAGGTACATAACCAATACAGGTCACATCCCTTTTGCAACACAGTAGGAGTAAGAGACAATTAAAACACAGCAAAGGAGTAAGAGTCAATTAAAACATAGGAAGGGTGTTTCACCATCTTATAAGCAACATTTTCAATTAGGAAAAAAACTAATACCTAAGATTTTATTGAAATGCATGACATAACCAATACATGTCAAAATATTTTTGCAACAAAGGAAGAGTCACATTCAATTAAAATAGAGGAATGGTGTTTCACCATCTAAAAAGCAGACTAAATGAAGAACTAAGAAATACCTGCAAATTTAACAAGGCGCAAAATATTTTGATGGAAACTCGAAGTGTAAGTGAAACACAACAAAATCAATATAAGCAAAGCAAAGACAAGTAGTAAATGGCGGTTACCTGAAGGCCTGTTTATGTGTGGCAAGCAAAGGTGGTGTAGCAGCAAATGCGGTAAATCAAATATTGTAAGAAGATCATGCAGATCATCATAAGATGAGAAAAAATGAAGATATAGCCCCATGTTTATCTCAAATGAGAAACTTTATTGCATTAATGGAGCAACAATGCATTGATGAAGCATCAATGTGAATGAAGCGACATGGGCAAAGTGTGTTTCATCGACTGAACCAGCAGTGAAACAAAAGCACGACCAAATTGACCCCAAACTGAGAGCCTAAACGCAGAAAAGCGCTGCAGAAAATCTTAGCCTAAACCCAAATAAACTGTTGAACTGAAACTTGCAAAATATTTGCAAGGGCTATGCCGAATTGAGAGAAATGAACTGCAAAATTGTCCGAAAGCCTGTAAAAAAAATAATTTCCAGGACCGGTCGTTTAGGACAACATATAGAAGTGTAGTGAAAACACGCAAGCCACCTGTTGAAAAAACACAGTAAACGCCAACTAGAAGAAGGATCCACAACTGAAAATCAATCCATTGAGTCAATCAATCCATTCATGCACATCCACAGATAGAAGTGTAATTAAAACATGCAAGCCACCTGTCGAAAAAACAGGGTAAACATCAACTGAAAATCAATCCATTCATGCACATAACCTATCATATAACAAAGGGCACCTATGGTCTACGGGACAGAAGTTTTGAAATGAAGATTGCAGAATCAGGGACCCAACTGAAGTGCATTAAAGTGAAAACAACAATTGATCAGCATACTAATTTAGAGGCCACAATCTCCGACAAATTTAGAGGCAGAACCATCAAAAATAACTTAGAGGGAGCTTAAAATAGTGATTGACTTGGCGAAGTAAGAAGTTACACGGAAAGAATACGAATAGACAGAATAAAGCCTAATCATTTTCAGAACGTGTACTTAACCGATCAACTCCATGTCACCCTCTTCGGTCCTTGCCCGATCACGGATATAACAACCAAAAAATTTAATTGTCGTGTTGTACCAAAAGTCATCAATTACCAAGCGACACATGTCAGAATGTTAATGGCCAAGGAGACGAGGAATATTTTGAGACTTCTTCTTTCATTGTGAAAATGCCTGCGGCGTAATTATGTTTATTGCATTTTCATTCTCTTAAATAATACTTTATCTTCAAAGAATTATAAATAGGATTTTTTTTTGTTATGCATGTGTCATTTCCCCTCTTCTTTGCTGGGGACACGACTATGAGATGCTGCTATCATTTAAGTGGGTATCTAAGTCCCATGAACATAAATAATTAAAATGCATTGGAAATAAAACATACATAGAAGCATAATGCCTACAATCTACAACAGAAGCAAATAAACAAAAAATTGCTTTCAACATAAAAACATATGCTAATGTATAACAATTGCAAATACAACGGAAGCAAATACATTCATCAAATCATTCAACATGTTCATAGTAATTCATCAAAACGAATACAGTTGCAGAGGTTGAATACACAAGAAATACTTATCTTGAAAAGGAGTTGTCCTGCAACCATCTATGTCGCTACAACGTTCCACCCAATCATAGGGAAGTGTACCCATCAATCTCTCAGCAACATTGCCACCCCTAAGCTGGGCATGATTCCCACAAGGAATAAGAGAACAACAACAGGCTCACACATAGCCAAAGACATATCAAAATTTAGCCAAGCCAAAACTACATTTGGGTTTATTAGGCTACTAAGGAGGTGGAAATGTTGAATTTCTAAGCTAGTGAGCTCAACCATAGAGCTATGGACACCTACATAAGATCTAGCTTGTCTTTCCCAACACCTACACACCCAACACAAGGAAGCATCCCATTCTCTGCTACACATTCCCTCGAGCTATGCCTTCTCTTCTAGTGTTATTCAGGGTGTGGAAAGAAAGATAACCAGCCCCTCTTGGTCTATCTGTGAGGTTCCTTCCTTCACTAGGTATATCAAGCTAATTCTCACCCATTTCCACTCCAAACTAGTTCAGCTCAAAACAAAGGATGCACACATAGCAATACGATTCCAGGAAACGTTCAATGGCTTTAGTGAGGAAAAACAACCTCTACAAACCCTCAAATCGTGGATCTATTATCCCATCCGTTGGGCATTACCAAAAATAGATTTCCGGCTTTGAGACAATGAGGAAAATGGATGTAATATCCCAAATACTGATATTCTCTAATTCTATGCAAAATTTCTAAATAGTCAGGCATGAAAAATTACCCTAAATTATAGCTAAATTTAGGGTTAGGGATTGTAGGAAAGATTGTAACAATTACCACTGATAATTTGTGTGAAGATGCTCCTGAGAAAATACGCATGCAAGATAAGCCGAGCTAATGAAGTAATAATCCCTTTCTCCACTGTAGTGCCCCCAGCAGTCTGGATCAATTAAATATGATGTTTTTGGTTGAGGGGTAGTCTGTTGGAGCTGCAAATTTGCTGGAGTGTATATGTGCCCGTGTTGAAGAGAATGGCTGGAGCATGTAGAATATTTGACCTCTCCAGGTACCCTAGCGAATTGGTTCACCTGACTGGTGTTCACGCCCTCCCTCTTCTCTGTTATGCTGCTAGCTGCTTCAGGTGAGCAAATCAGGGGCTGATAATCACTCAAAGCAGTAGAGTGATCTTATCGGTGAGGATGTAGGTCACATGCAGAACAAATGTGGTGATCTAGGGTCCCGGTGAATGTCTTGGGGTTTTCCAGCTAAACCCCCCCCCCAGCTGTACGAATGAACCTACAAATAATCTTCTAGAATACATTGAAACACTGAATAATGATGAATACGATAGATGCAGTGACAAACCTGGATGGTTTATCCTGAAGGAGACTAGGGCAGATATTGCACTGCTGAACCCTCGTTAGTTGAAGACTTCGTACTCAACCCCAACTTCCATAGTTGCATGCTGTGTTGCTGCTCAAATATCCCAAATCAATCAATACTAAACATAGTTGTCTCTTTAGGCTCCATCATCCTTCTTAAATAGATCCTTATGCATTTTAGGGTTTGCATGTCACTTTTAGGGTTTTTTCTTTTACTTTTGCATGCATGTGATTCTAATTTGATGTTGACTTTTAAGCCTAAATAGAAAAGTATTCTTGTATCCTATTGCTGATTTTAGTACTGAATGTGTGTCCTGAGTTGTTCTAAGTACCAAATGTCCTCAGTCAATCCCCTCTTCTGGAATACCCGCTCGAACCTATGGGGATTAAGTAGGTTAGCGGGTGTTTTGTTGCCTAATCAGACGAGGACATTACAGTCCTCCCTGCTTGAGATTGCTTTTCCTCAAGAAACTGCAAACTAGGATGCTGCAAAACCTATTCTCCTTCCCATGTGGCATCCTCTGGAGGTAATTCTTTCCATTGGACCAAGTATTCTCTAATCACCTGGTTCTAGATTTTTCTTTCTCGACTATGTATGATCCATTCTAGAATCAATACCAATAGTCCCTCATCATCTAACGAAGGTAACTCTTTTTATGGAGCAATGTGTTGCCGAATGGTCTTTTTTAGGTTGGACACATGGAATACATTGTGAATTTTTCTCTATTGTGGAAGTTCTAGTTCATACGCTACCTCTCCCACCTTTCTGATTATTCTATAGGTTCCGTAGAAGTGAGGTGTTAACTTTTTCGCTCCTTTCTTCTTAAGCGAAGACTGTCTGTAGGGTTGGAGACGTAAGTATACCAAATCTCCTACTTCAAAGCTCTGCTCAACCCCGTGTCTATGTGCATACAGCTTCTGCCGATTCTGGGTTGTTTGTAAGTTCTCTTTTAGGATTTTAAGGATATCCTGATTGTCCTGTACCCAATACTTTTCCTTAGGATCCCTGCTGTCTCCAAATGCTAAATCTGCAAAGTCCAAGGCCTCATAGCCATATAATGCCTTAAAATGTGTCATCCTAATAGACATGTGGTAGGTTGTATTATAGCAGTATTCCCCTAAGTGTAGCCATTTAATCCAGGTTCGTTGCTTTCCTGCTACATAGTTCCTCGGATACCCTTCAATCCACTTGTTGACAATCTTGGTCTATCCATCACTCTCGGAATGATAACTAGTGCTGGTAGCAAGTTCGGTTCCCACTAACCTGAATAGATCCTGCCAAAAGGCACTGATGAATATACTATCCCGATCACTGACAATGGTCTTGGGTAACCCATGTAACCTGAAGACCTCTCTGAAAAATAACTCGGCTATCTGGGCTGCGGAGTAATCAGATGATATAGCAAAGAAATGGGAGAATTTTGTCAGTCGATCAACGATGACATATAAGCAACCTCTCCCTCGAACCTTGGGCAACCTTGTAATGAAGTCCATGGAGATTATTTTCCCACTTATGTTCTGGAATTGGTAGTGGCTGAAGAAACCCTGCTGGATGGATGTGCTCAATCTTGTTTTTCTAACAAATGTTGCATTCCCACACGTACTGCAGAACCTCTCTCGGATCTGCCTATAGGTTTTCAAGAAACCCTGATGTCCTGATAGTGGAGAGTCATGTGATGCATGTATGATTTTCTTTCTTAAAGCTGATTCTGGAACGAGGTATATCCTGCCTTTGTAATAGATGATGTCATCGATAATTCTGTACCTGTCATCCTGAACCTGGCCATCCATTAATAATTCGCAAGCGAATTTATTTTTTGAGTACTCTACTAAGAGAAGATCCCTCCAATCTGTAGATGTACTCATGAGAGATAATGAAGCGGGTTGTTTGGATAATGCGTCAGTTACTATATTGTTATTACCCTTCACATACTCTATCTCAAAATCCTAGTCTTGCACTTTGCTGACCCATTTCTGTTGGTGCTCGTTCAACTCCTTCTGCTCTAAGAAGTATTTGAGGCTGTTATGATATGTCTTGATTTTGAACTTGCTACCCACCAGGTACTGTATGAATTTAGTGAGATCTTGTAAGATGGCTAGCATCTACTTGTCATATATGGAGTAGTGGCACACATAGTTCTTCATTTTCCTGCTCTCATTACTACTCCTAGCCCTTCCCCTGAGGCATCATATTCTACTACAAATGGTTGTGAGAAGTCTGGTAATGCTAAAACCGGGCAAGAACTCATGATGGCTTTCATCTCCTCAAAAATTTTCTATGTTAATTCTATCCAGGTGAAGGCTCCCTTCGTTGTGATATCTGTGAGGGGTGCGGTGAATTGGTAGAACCCCTTAACATACCTTAGGTAATATGTGCAAAGGCCTAAGAAGCCTCTCAATTCTGTCATTGTTTTTGGCGTGGGCCATCCCTAATAGATCAGATTTTCTCCATATCAACCTATACCCCTTTTGCACTGATTATGTGCCCTAGATACATCATTTCCTTCATGCCAAATTCACACTTGGACATCTTCAGGTAAAGTGAGTGTTCTTCTAGATTGCTCAATACTTCGTCCAGATGTTTCAGATGTTCCTCCCATGTTTTGTTGTAAATCAAGATGTCATCAAAGAATACTAGAAAAAGCTTACGTAACTAAGCTCTAAAAGTATGGTTCATGCATGACTGAAAAGTGGCTGGAGCATTGGTAAGTCCAAAAGGCATGACCAGGAATTCATAGTGACCATAGTGACAACAAAAAGTTGTTTTAGAAATGTCTTGATCCCTTACTTGGATCTGATGGTACCTCGAGCAAAGATCAATATTTGAAAAGTATTTGGCGTCCCGCAGCTCGTCCATGAGTTCATCAATACTAGGGATGGGATACCTATTTTTAATGGTCTTTTTGTTGAGTGCTTTGTATTTGATGCACATTTGCAATGTGCCATCCTTCTTGTTGACTAAGACCACTGATGATGCAAAGGGGCTAGAGCTGGGCTGAATGTATCCAAGCTCTAGTAATTCCTTGATCGTCTTCTTGATCTCATCCTTATATTTATTGGGATGTCGATAAGGAGTGGTGATGACTTCCTTTGTCCTCTCCTTTAGCTCAATGATGTGATCAAATCCCCTGTCTGGCGGTCTACCTGCTGGAGGGTCACAAAATACCTTTTTTGTGTTTCTCTAATAAATCCTGAATATCACCTGGGTGTTGTGTGTTGTTCTCTGGAGGTTTCCTAAAGGTGACAAAACATTCTGTAACCCATTCTATGTCATCCTATTGGAGTACTACCTCCATTCTCTATGAAGAGATTGGTTTTGGGGGATAAGTGTTCATGCCCCTCAAAACTACCCATTTTCCATCTAGCCCCTGAAATTCCATTTCCATCTCGGTAGTTTGTAGTATATTTCCCTATTGAATAAAGCCATTGAACGTCTAATACCACATGTGTATCTTCCACATCTACTACATAAAATGAATCTGTCATCTAGTAGTTGCCTAATGTGACATTCAGTTTTGGAATCCAATAGTTGCACTCCATGCTGGAGTTTCTAGCTACAGCTATAGTAAATCCCTTAAACTTCATTGTTGGAATACCCCTCTTGGCTACCCAAGCGGAATCAATGAAATTGTGGGTTGCTCCCCCATCAACCAATACTCCCACTCTGTGGCCCTGTAATACTCCCCTAACCCTGAGAGTGTGGAATCTAGGTACTCCAGATAGTGTAGTAATAACTCCCTTTGGTGTATCACCCTGGAGTGGCTCCTCCTATGTTGCCCGCAATTATTATGTTGTTTCCTACTCGTAGTCCTCCCCTTGATTATCTAAATATACCTCTATGTAGTGGTCCTTGGCCTTTCTTGTGCACTTGTGTCTTGGAACCCATGGTTCATGACAAGTAAAACATAATTTCTTTTGTCTCAAGTCTTTCCTAGTGTCATCGTCTAACCATGTTTTCTTCGAGACTTCCTGCTGGAAAGGTTTCTTGTCCTTGTCCCTAACTGGAAAGCTAGTCTTGAGTGGGAACCTGTTCTTCAGAACTGAGTCTTGGAGATCTCTATCTCAGCTAATGTCATCATGTAGAGTGGGGGTTTGTAGGCTTTCACCCATCCTCGTAGTAGCTATGAGGATGCAGGCCACATGCGGAAGAAATGTGGTGATCCGGGGTCCCGATGAATGTCTTTGGGATTTCTAGATAAATCCCCCCCAGCTGTACGGATGAACCTGCAAATAATATTCTGGAATACACTGAAACACTGACTAATGATGAATACGATAGATGCGGTGACAAACCTGGATGGTTTATCCTGAAGGAGACTAGGCCAGATATTACACTATCAAACCCTCGTTAGTTGAAGACTTCATCCTCAACCCCAACTGTCATAGCTGCACGTTGTGCTATTACTCAAATATCCCAAATCAATCAATAATAAACATAGTTGTCTCTTTCGGCTCCCTCATCCTTCTTCAATAGATCCTTATGCACTTTTTAGGGTTTGCATGTCACTTTTAGGGTTTGTGCTTTTACTTTTGCATGCATGCGATTCTAATTTGATGTTGACTTTTAAGCCTAAAGAGAAAAGTATTCTTTTATCCTACTACTGACTTTAGTACTGAATGTGTGTCCCGAGTTGTTCTAAATACCAAATGTCCTAAGTCAATCCCCTCTTATGCAGTACCCGCTCGAACCTATGGGGATTAAGTAGGTTAGCAAGTGTTTTGTTTCCTAATCGGACAAGGACATTACAATGCAACAATTCGTGAGGAAGAGACCCCAGCCATTGAGCATCACAAAAATGACTACCCAGCCATGGGGAAAATTGAAGAAAACTGCCAAAACGTGAAGGAAAACACACAGGAGCTCCAAAACGCATGAGGAAGAGGAGGACATGCATGCATAATGGGTTGGGCAGACATTTGTGGGTTTTTACTTTCCCAAGAAGTCAAAACATATTTTTCAAAAACTGATGGCTTCTCAAATTCGAATTTGACTTCCATACTCTTCCCATCCCCATGCATTAACTAACTCAACTACTTATGGAAGAAATAAATGATTGGGCACAAAAGACAAAATGGGTAGTTGACAGTTTTATGGGTTCTCCCTTTGACATTTGGATTTACCCTATTGGCTAAAGGGTTTGAATTATTTCCCTCCCTATTCCTTAGGAAATCATGCCCCTGTCTCTTTAATGTTGCATTGACATAGCCGGTTGTGGGTATTTTAATTAAATTACATATTTACATTATGTCAAGAATATATTGTGCCATCGGCTAGTATGATAACCATCGGCATCGATTTTAATTGCTGACACGTAAAACACTAAATCGACAGTGGAGCCTTCACCTTTAGCTCCACACCATGATTAAATACAATATTTACATCATATACATTTTAATGCAAACGAGGTCAAAACAGGGGTGTTACAGCATGTTATCATGATGATGCAATTGTTTTGTTTGTTTAATGGTAGGGGCTTGATGTGGTTTATTTTTTTAATGCTAGCAAGGCTCCTTTCTAATATGTGCATCATAAATTGAAGTATTTGGACAAGTTTGTTGCAAATGAGCCTTTGATGCTTCTAGGACTGTGATTTCCAGGACTTCCTTGCAAGTGGTGTTGTAAAATTGCTTACCCCTTTCACTTGACTTGGATCTTATTAATCTTCTTCAGATGAGGAGGAATGTTCTTTTTAGATGGAATTGTCATTTTTATGCATTTTTTCTTGGAACTTTGATTTCATCATTCCTCCTAAGATAGGGTGGAACTTGTCTTATGGGTACTTCTTGTGTCATGTTTTTTTAGTAATATTTTCCTTTTGCGACACCTCATCATTATTTGGTAGTATACATGAAATTGTTGATAGGGATAATTGTGGTGCTTCATGGTGTCATTATCTAAATTGCATTAGAGGAAATTTGAGGTCTAAAATGGGGCTCTTAAGGAAAATAATAAAATAATAATTAAAATATTAAAATAATATTATAAATTTTGAAGGAAAAAACACAAAAACTACTTTTTCGTATTTTCAACTCATATCCCTACAGTTTTATGCAAATTTCAAGCGGGGTATTCTGTTGGATGCATAATTCAATTCTGCATCCAATGTGTAACCACACTACATACTTTTGACACACCCCGCCCCATGAAAAATGAGAAATACATTAAAAATGTGTTACTTTCATCAAAAGTATGCAGTGTGGGTACTTGTTGGACACATAATTCAAATTCTGCATCCAACGGGTGCTCCTGCTCAAAATTTGAGTAAAACCACATGGAGATAAGTTGAAAATATGAAAACAAAAAGTAGTTTTTTATGACAAATTTGTTAAGCCAACCATTATGGTTGACTCAGTTTCTTCAATTTCTATTGGTTCTTGAATTCCGTTGTATGAATGACTTGTTTTCTTATAAAGCCCATTTTAGACCTCAAATTTCCTTTAATGTATGTTACCATGATTTTCTTGTCTAGGGTAGAGAAGTTTGAAATTACTAGCAAATCGTTGTAGATAATTGGTTCGATCATTGATTCAACTCATCTTTCAATGGATTGTCTAGTCCCTTCTCTATGCTCTTTAATTATTTTCCTTATTTTATTCTTAACATCATTTCTTAAATTTAATAGGGTTTGTTGTCGAGACTTGAACTTTGATGTTATCTCATTAATACACTCTCTGAATGTTTATGTAATCTTATTAAGACTATCTCTAATTTTTTTTATCTCTCTACCATTGTTTTTGCATGACGATAAACGTGTGCTTCTTCATAATCACCAATTTAAAATTTTCCCTTTATTCTTCATAAAAAGCCAATTTTATTTTACTTTATAATCAAATTACCTTTTAAAATTGAAAATTAAGTAATTTTTTTATAATTTGATAAGCCAAGTATACAAATTAGAATGAGACTTATAAAAGGAGGTCGACTTAATAGTTCGAAAGTGCCAAGTCAAAAAATTAGAATAACGAATGAATATGGGTGTACGGGGGCGGCTTAACGGAGTTGTATGGAGGGTCGCAACTTGGACATAGTTTAATGAAATAAGTTATGCACTGAATGGAAAATAATTCAAAAGGTGGTTGTACTGATACAAGAGAGTATGTACGGGATATGATGGAATGTCAGTTTGCACCAACTGTACAACAACGTACAAAAATTGGCTGCGAAGTATATAATCGGAAGAGTGAAATAATGGCAACTATGTACAACCCTCAGGTATATTTATAAATGAAGACCTCATTCCAAAGGATTATGCCGAATTAAGAAAGGAGTTCCAAAAGGTAAAATAAGTTAGGAAGAAGGGGAAATGGGCATTAATTAGAAACATGAAAGTTGTTATTAGAGATATAAACCAACAGGATAGTAATAAATAACAATTTGACACACTATGGATCTTGTCATGGAACTGTCAAGGATTTCCATGGACCAAAGGCCCTAAGTTAAGTTGGATCCCGAGCAAAATTGATATTATATTATTGGTTGAAACTTGGGAAAATGAGAATTCGAAGGTCCCTGATATAGATAGATATGTCCTATTGTCAATATGGAATAAATTTTCATGTCGTAGAGGCATTGGGGGTATAACTTGTTACATTTGGAAGAACATATCCCCACATGTTAGGCTTTATAAGAAGGACCCTTACAACCAATTTATTTGGTTAGAGATCACACACATTAATGATGAAAAAACGTACATAGCCATTTGTTATTTTGCTCCTATTAATTCCAACTTCTATAAAAAACCAATTTAGATGAAAATTGTCCTTATGATCATTTAGAACATGATATTTCTTATTTAAGGAAGGAAGGAAATATCCTTTTTTATGGGTGAATTCAATGCTCGAACTTCCAGTACCCAATCTATTCTTTTAAGCAACTATTCCGGCCCTAATCCTCTTTGGTTAGACGAAGAACTTGAGCTAGATAACAAGTACAAAAGGAGTTTTGAAGATCTAGGTGAAAATTTACTCGGGTCTGAGTTGGTCAAATTTTGTAGTGCTGAAAATCTTATCATTTGCAATGGTCTCACAAAATGGCCAAACTATAGCTAGATGACTTGTATCCATGGGATTGGAAGTAGTGTGGTAGATTATGTGATATATAATATCCCTATATACAACAAATTATTAGATTTAAACATCTTCAATGACCATGAGCTCGACTCTGATCATAGAGCTTTAATTATAACTCTCAATATTTCCATGTATAGCGATCCCTAAGAGGAAAACAATCATTTCCAAAAGCACCTGATCTTCGATAAAAATAAAGCTGACATTTTTCTCCGTAATCTAAAAAATGGACCGGTTCCTTTATCTAGCATGGAAAATAAATAAAATCTCTACCATTATTTTTCTACAACCCTCTTGTCATCCATTAACAAGTTCTCTATTGAAGTCTTTACTAAAACGATCAATAGTATAACCAACCCTTGGTATGATCAAGAGTGTAAAGATGCGAGAAAATAAATTAATAAAACTACCACAAATTCAATAAAAATGGACAAGATAAATCACTACAAAACCTTAATTAAAAGAAAAAAAATACATTATTTAAGTAAAAGGCAGGAAAATCTCCTACACCTCTCCAAGGTGGATCATAAGAAATTCTGGAGGCAAATTCTAACTCGCAAAACACAAGAAGACAATAAAATTGCTTTAAAAGATTGGAATTCCTATCTTAAAACACTTTATGAATCCCCGGATACCAAATATAACATTCAAACCCTTCTTAGAACGAAATAAGTTTTCTCGTTAGAAGACATAGATTTCGGGGTTAAGCACTTAGCAAATGGAAAATCCAAAGACATTGAAGACTTCCAAGTGAAAATCTTAAAAAATGGAGGGCGTGTCCTCATCCCGCACATCCACAAACTCTTTAATCTAGCGATCAAGCAAGGGTTTCTTACACCTTGGACTCAAAGCCTCATTATTCCTATTTTCAAAAGTGGCGATAAAAATGACCCCTCTAACTATCATACTATTATGATTATCCCTCTCTTAGCTAAGTTATATGGTATTATCTTAGAAAAGAATATCAATGGATGACTAGAAATGGAATGTAAGCAAGGTAAAGTCCAAGCAGGTTTTAGAAGGAATCATTCAACCACAGACCGCCTCCTTACTCTTAGGATCATTGCAGAGGAATGTCGTAATAATAAGTCTGACCTATTTTATTGCTTTGTGGATTTTAGAAAATCTTTTAATACAGTTTCTAGAAATAACCTGTGGAATAGGCTAGAGGGGCTTAAGGTTCCTTTTGAGTTGAGAGTTGTCATGGTAATTTTATACGAAAAGGTCATTGCCAAGTCTAAGAATAATGAGGGGTGGACAACATATATAAATTGTAATATTGGAGTTAAACAAGGTTTCCCCCTCTCCCCTACCCTTTAATTTTGGCATTTACATTGATAAGCTAGAAAAGTGTTTAGAAGAAGAAGGTTGCGTCGGTACAATATTAGTTGGGATAGTTATCATCCTCCTACTTTATGTTGATGATATTGTTCTTATGACAAGGTGTCCGTATGATCTCGATAAGCAATTAAGATTCTTTAAAAAAAATTCTCTAACATGGATATGACTGTTAACACTAACAAGACAAAAATCATGATTATAAAATCTAAGAAAGACACCTATGCAAATTTTATTTATGATAATAGAAATATAGAGAAAGTGACTTCTTACAAGTATCTCGGAATTGATATTCATCACAATCTCAATTGGAACATATTAATATAGCCAAAGATGTTGAAATATATTATATTCCTTGGAATGTAATAATGTCTTTGTATTATGTCGGAAGTTGTCTACAATCTTATGTAAAATAGTAATACATTTAACCCATAGTTATATGGTGGTGTATTTACTTGTGTAGAGTATTTGTCCATGGTATTGTATTAAGAGATGTTATTTTGGAGAACTATATTATCCCACATGCAATATGTGAGAGTAATTCCTCCTCATCTCTTAGTATATAATAGGGTCAAGTGAGTCTCTACAATCATGTATTCTTGATGTAGTAGTGGTACTATTGTGACACTATTGTACATCATCTATATTCTTTGGGGTATTTGTGTTTTTCTCTCTTGTAAGATTAGAGAAGACATTCTGGAGATAATAGAAGACTACCTTCCCATGGATGTAACCCATTAGGGTGAACCACGTATATCCGTGTTCTCTTGTTCTTTTCTTTTCCTGTTCTTATCTTTTATGATATGTTGTTGGTTGCTTAGATAGGTTAACTAGTTTAGCTTGACTCTACTATTCTAACACAAGATTAGAATGAACTCTCATGAACTCCATAGTGAAACAAGGCGTTTGTCTATTCCTAAAACTCCATGGGCGAAAAGGGTTTTCCATCTGTGTGAGTCTATGAGCGTTAAGGATGAAAATAAATTTCTCTTAGAGTGCCTTGCTTACACCCACATTAGATCTGAGTTTTATAGTATTTGCTACAATACAAACCTTTATAACCTCCTAACTTGCCAAAACTATAGTGAGCTTGGAAAGCTTCTTGGCAAGATTTTTGAGCACATGAACAAGATTTTAAAGTAAACCAAGTATTTTCCTTCTTAAGGTCTGATAGACCAAAGTTGGTCTCAGTGGACATTAATCATCATCATCATCACAAAGAATTGTACGGTTGTGATGACTGTATCAGAATTGAAAGGAACTGCAATTTGGTGCTTGATTATGTTGTTGAGTATACGTTTTTTCCAAATTTGTTGGTCTTTATATGGATAATAGTTTGATGTGCATAATGTAGAGTTATGGGGAATTTAACCCTCAAATTGGTGGTTAGATTGGCTCTTTGGCTTTGCACATGGACTAAATGGGAGCGCCTTTAGAGAAAAGTTGTGATGACGTAATAGAGGCTAAATCCACCTTCTTGCACACATGATGAAGACAACGCTGGAGCTCATTGTACTTTGAATTTAAATAATTTTAAATTTTAAAATACATGTCGTAATATTACTGGATGTGAGGTACGAATCTTACACTAGTTAGAAATTTTCGTTTATTTGTGGCAGAGAGCCTTCAACGCGCTAAGGCTAAACCAACTTTCGAAGCCGAGCGTTCATCATTAAAGTTGAGTGCACTTGGTGTGCACTTGAAGCATACTCAGAGCGGGATTTTGCCTCTCAAGTGTGAAGCCTATCTAATACCAATGTAATAACAATTTTTGTTATTATTGAATTAATATAAATATCTTTACATTAAATGTATATAAATATTTAGTTGAATGAATGATGCTTACAATGTCTTTGTGATTGTATACATTTATAGGTATTGTTTGACCACAAAAGTAAACAAGTATATCCTCTAACTCTTCATTAAATAATAATCATATTTATTAAATAATAATTATAGTTTTATTATTGTTGTTGTTGTTGTATATCTACTACTATATAGTTAGATAACATCATATATTGATAACATTCGTTATTGTCAACATATAATATTAATAATTCAATTTATGACTATTTTAAATTGTTCACGAGCAATCTTTGATGCAATGTAAACATGACATCATAGGTTTGAGGAACAAATTGGCAATATCACCTCAAAGTCAGCACAAGGGTTTCTTGCATAGTCAGATATGGACTTGTTGTTGCGGCTTGAACAAGATAAATTGAACATCCTAAGGATCTCATATGAAAAAGCTCATCTAAAGAGTAGGATCACTTGGTTAGAGGTGGGGGACGAGAACACGAAGTTCTTCCATAAATTTGTCGAACATCGCAGGAACATAAACTCCATATGGGCTTTGAAAAATGATGGATGCTTTCTGGTTTCGAAAAAAGGGGAGATACCACAAGTGGTTCACTCTCATTTTGAGTCCTATTATAGAGAGGATGGTAGCATTTTTGTTAGGGATCAGATCAAGGTGAAAAAGGAGTTCCACGGACTTTTCTAGGAAGATGAGCGAGATGAGATCTTCCAACCTATTCCGTTGCTCGAGCTAAAAGGGGTCATTTTGTCCAATGCCAAATCGAAATCCCTGGCTCGGACAGTTGGACCATGGAACTTTTTATGGAATGTTTTGAGGTTATGGGTGCGGATTTGTTAAATACGGTTGAATAATCCAGAGAAAGAGGGGTGATCTCTGGAGCAATAAATTCCACTTTTGTTTCTTTGATTCCCAAAAAAATCCCCCATTAAGGATCTTGGGGATTTTCACCCCATGTCCCTCTCTAACTTTGTATACAAAATCATTTTGAAAATCATTGCAAACATTATTAAACCTATTCTTTCTAAAGGCCTCTTCACTAAACAATTTGGTTTTTTTGGACAAAAGACAAAAACTGGAAGCATCTTTTGTCATTTGGTTAACTCATTTGCAAAAAAAAATCACAATTATGCATTAATTAATGAAAAGTGGAATTAATAAATAACTATCTTTTGTCATTTTGTTATCTCTTTTATAAAACAAAATCACAATTGTGCATTACATTAATGAAAAGTGGAATTAATAAATAAGTATCTTTTGTCATTTTGTTAACTCTTTGATAAAATCACACTTTTGCATTATAATAAGTGGAATAAATAAATAAGTATATTTTGTTATTTTGTTAACTTTTTTTATTAAGAAATCACAATTTCACATTATATTAATGAAAAGTGGAATTAATAAATAACTATCTTTTGTCATTTTGTTAACTTTTTTATAATAAAATATACACAATTTTGCATTATATTAATGAAAAGTGGAATTAATAAATAAGTATCTTTTTATCATTTTATTAACTCTTTTATCAAGAATTAAATGGACTATTTTGGAGTAATTTAATATCTATTTCATATATTTTAGAGAAGAAAAATATATTGTTATGTTTCAATTTTATTTTATATTTAAATTGGACCTTTTTTTTATAAAACTGATTATTGTTTGTATTATGTATGGAAGGGGTTCTTTGTCTCATAAACAAGGGGTATTATATACTAATTTAGTGTTTGACTTAGTCACTACCTTAAAATTATATTATTATAATTGTTATTATTAAAAAGATATGAAGAGTTGGGGTCGAATTGTACTACCATTTGATACAAAAGTGGTAATATATCCAAAAATTATTCATATGCTTCTCTAAACTAATCGTACTAGAATTTAAACTATGGTTGGTGTACAACCTTACAAATGATTCCAATAGCAATATAAATTTACAAATATTGAAAATTAACATGCAAATCAAACTTTCCCACGAGTGTTGGGCCTCCCTTGTCTTACTGTTGAAGCCATATTAGAGAAATCTTGTACTTTCTTTGCTTTGGGTTTTTGTTGTACAATGTTTTCTTTCATAGCAACTAGCTTTGGTGATCCAAATGATGCCTCATGGGAGACAATGTTCCCAAGCTCTTTAAAACCAAGTCTTTGCTCAAGTTCTAGGTGAATAAATTTGGCTTGAAGCTCCTTGACCTTAGTATCCTCCTCCTCCAATTTTTCCTTCATGTTTTCATAGTGAACCTCCAACATAAGAATTTTTCTTTTGTGTCTTTCTCTTTGAGCTTTCATCAGAATCTGTTGTTTGTGTGTTGTCTTTATTTTCTTTGTATTTTTTAGTTCTCAATCCCCCCTGCCTCTTGTTTCCTCATAACCTCGACCATAGACTTTGCTCTATGCCCATGTGACTCTTCCAGTCTACTTTTGTGTATATGGTTCTACATTTACTTATACTTCAATAAAGTATAGTTAATTTCATGGAAACAAAGTTGGTAAACCTCGACATCCTCATCCTTTGATTATTCTTTTAATTATTCAAACAAATAAATGGGTTTGAACATTAATAATTTGAGTCATTATTTTATTTTATATTGAATGTGAAAAAACAGTATTAATATCTTATCAAATAGCATCATAGATAGACCTTCGATAATTATAATATTAATATTAAAATGTAATGTCATATCAATATTAAATGTTGATAAATAATTACAACACAACATTAAAAAGAATTTTCTTAATGTTTAATGATAAAAAAATGTTAAATCAATTTATTTTAATGAATAATGATAAAAAAATGATAAACCATTTTTTGCATAGAATTAAAAAAACAAAGTTAAATTATTTTTCAATTCAAACTTTCAAAAGCTATGAAATTGCTATTTAAAAAATCAAAATTAAATTAATTTTCAATTCAAACTTTGAAAAGATTAAAAAATTGCCATGTAAAGATTTAAACCACTTTTTATACCTGCCTCAGCAGGTATATTGTAATCAATTGCAAGTCAAACTCTTTTGACTTTTGTATTAGTTGCTCTCTTTTGATGCAAGTATAAAAAATTAAAATCTGTTTTGTAAAGTATAACTTAGGGATTTGTAAAATATTTTTTTAATTTTGTTAAAAAAAACTATTTTGTAAACAGCTGATTGGTGGATAGAAGATGATGTAAACTTTGGAATTTGGTATCTGGATTTGAGTTGACATGTGGCAACATGACATCATAATAATAAAATTAAAAAAATAAAAATTATATCCCATTGCCATCTATTTGGTTTTTTTCAGACCTCGGGCCATGAGACCTGGGCAAAGTCAGCCAGCTGCTGAATCTCAATCCTTTGGCAGCTTCACAATGACCACAGGGCACTTGGCATGGTGGACACAATAATCGCTCACACTTCCCAAAAAAGTTCTACAAAATTTAACCCAACGCCCGGCGCGGTCCATCGGTTACAGACTGAACGATATTACAGAAATCAGCAATCCAACAATGACGTATATACAATATACCTTTTAATGGTGCCGTAGCCATGGCTTCCGATGACGAGAAAATCTGCTTGAAGCTTCTCAACTTTTTCACATATAACATCTCTGGCATCTCTAGTCTCCAACTTCGTTTCAAAGCATATATGAACATTTATAACAATATTTAAAAACTTTAATTCTACAAAAAAGGTAAATCTCCAATGAATATGGAAACTGGTCTAGCAAGAATTGATACATTTTTCTCTCTGCAGATGGCTCTGGCCTTCTCCAATATGGTTTCTATGTTTTCTCTCTGTTGCTTCTCCAGGGAATCCATAATATCATACGAGAAGACGTAAGCTGTTAATGAAATCATAACACGTCATTGTCAAATAAAGAAACAGAAATCTATGAAAATAAGATCGTGATTCGCGACGTCGTTGTCAAATAAAGAAACAGACATCTATAAAAACAATATCGCTAAAAATAGTTGTTTACACGACCTGTGCCATCGACGGTTGCGTAAACCCTAGGGGGCGACTGAGTGTGCAACAGGATAACGTGATCTTCCTTGGAATCAAAAACAAACACTCCATAACTTGAACAAAAATGGCTTAATGCTAGAACAAGTTTCAGGAATTTAACGCGTCAAGAATAAAACAGACATAGTAAAGCCAGAAACCTTACTGAATACACTACAACCATGTAAGGAAATTGATGCCAAGCTCAGCATTCTCTCCAACTGAAAATGCACGAAAAAATCAGCTCACCCACCAGGTCTCGATTAATATATACCAGTGACGGGTAAAGGCAGTGACCACGGCATACTCCACTTGCTATCATCGGTGGTCCATGCGGTCTGCCATCTATTGTGAAGATCCACCAGTCGTCCATGGGGTCTGCCACCTATTGTGAAGATCCCCGATCAGCGATTTAGAACAAATAAATTATTATGTAACGGCTAAAGGCAGTGACCACCGCATACTCCATTGGCTATCGCTAGTCGTCCATGCGGTCTGCCACCTGTTGTCAAGATCGTTGATCAGCCTTGAATGCTTTTATAAAATGGAAGACTTGAATGATTTTATAAAATGGAAGTCCCAAGGAAATTAAAAATTGCCACGGGATTCGAAGCTCAATAAAAACGAGAAATGGCATGTGCTTGAGGTGTTGTACTACACCATCGTTCTTAGTGTTTCCAACAATCAAAATCCAAATATTGCAAGTGATGAGGAAGAAAACGAGTCACTTGATACAGTGGACATGTCAATATTTCCACAAACCTTTACTTGGCTATGGACATCTCTCTTGGCCTCTTTAAACTGTTGCCCCATTCACTTTCTCACGGAGTTGCAGCAGCGAGTGCTGAACCTACATGTTCTGACAGGATTTAAAAGACTTTTGTCACTTCGTGTCAAATATGAGGAGGAAGGATCGTGAGAGGGGAAAGAATCCTCCATTAGGATCATACCACCCACCCGAGATGAACTGGCCATTCCATCCATGGCGGATTTATGCTCTGCGGGAGTCAAATTCGTTCCTACCAATGGTGATCTCACCACAATACAATTTGATACGAAGACTGCCACGCTTTACCTTCCCAGAGTAAAGTTGGACAGCAACACAGAGGTAATCTTGCGAAATCTGGTGGCATTTGAAGCTTCGACGGCGCCCGGTGCGCTGGTTTTCACACGATACAACAATTTCATGAACAGGATGATTGACAGCGAAGAAGATGTGAGATCGTTGAGAGAAAGCGGAATTATATCCAACCATCTCCAAAACGACGAAGAGGTTGCAAGCCTCTGGAACAGCATGGGTAAGTGCATTGGCCTCTCAAAAGTTGAATTTCTTGAGAAAGTTATTGAGAATGTTAATGCATATTATAATGAAAAATGGAAGGTTGCTGTGGTCAAGTTCTTGAAAAAGCATATATACAACTCATGGAAATTCCTTTCTCTTGTAGCTATAGTTATTCTCTTGGTGGTCACTTGCTTGTAGGCCTTCTGCTCTGTGTATGATTGCAGGAAGTGGTTAAATCAGTGAAAAACCAGGGGTGGAGATAACCACTAGAATCTTATAATGGTAGAGAACTGCAAAGCAATCCAATCCGATACCAGACAGATACCACTTGCAACTGTTCTTTTTCAAGATTTTTGTTTGCTTGATGTAATTTTATTTTATTTGTTTTTCATGATTGAATCGAACAGCCAAGATTAGATTCGTGAAGATGACGTAAGAGAACTCTAGTTTTTACTTTCTATTCTTGTAACGTTTATAGTTTGATGGTAAATGTCAAAACTAGCCCAGAGCTGATGAGCCTTATCCTACCAAAAAATAAATTCATTATGAATCTATTTGTACTATTATTGTGTAGAAATTAAATCTCATTTTTTTTTAGTTATATCGTTATATATATGTGGATTGTATTTCGTCTCTTACATTCATGTAAGGATAAGTTAATATATGTGAATTTATATGTTCGTTGGTTGGATTTTTTTAATTTGAGATTTTCATTTTGAAAAGGTAAGAATAAGTTAATATGTGCGAATTTATATTTATGTTGATTGGCGTATTTTTTGAGAATTTGGGTGAATTATGGTTTATGTTTTTATACCTGCCTCAGCAGGTATATTGTAATCGATTGCAAGTCAAACTCTTTTGACTTTGTATTAGTTGCTCTCTTTTGAGGCAGGTATAAAAAATTAAAATCTGTTTTGCAAAGTATAACTTAGGGATTTGTAAAATATTTTTTTTTAATTTTGTTAAAAAACTATTTTGTAAACAGCTTATTGGTGGATAGAAGATGATGTAAACTTTGGAATTTGGTATCTGGATTTGAGTTGACATGTGGCAACATGACATCATAATAATAAAATTAAAAAAATAAAAATTATATCCCATTGCCATCTGTTATAGCAAGTGGTACCATCGGAGCCAGCTGTTCTGGGCTAGTTCCCACCCAACTCCATGCGACAATTGTCATATGGATGTTCATTACAGCAGTTGCATCAATCGCAATATGGATCTATCTGACTATACCCACATAGAAGTTGCGGAAGGTTCTCACTTGTTTGTTCCCATGCGTCGCCTTTGGCCAGATTGCAGAGATAGCCGATAGCGGTTCTACCTGTAACAAAACTAAATTATTTCTTCTTCATTTTGACGATTGCTATTTTTCACTTCCTTCATGTTTTTTTCTTATTGCAGCCTCGGCCTCCATTGTAGCCTACGTTAATTAATCGATGCAATTTGTTTAGACTGCAAATGTGTAAAACTTTAATTCATAAAAGGAAGAATTAAGTCTGAGCTAAGCTGACCTTGGCAGCGTTGCAGAGTGAGACATCCAGATCAGGGGGATTGGGGAGGGATGCAATGGATTTAATTTTCCATTCCAAATCCGAATCAATGCGAGATATGGCCTTCATCGATTCTTTTACAATATCGTGGCTCAGGTGAGTTCCCAGGCCTCCCTCCTCCCATGAATTGCTTGCTAACACCATTGTATCCGCCTCACCGTAACTCAATTCAGAGAACCGAGATTAAAGGATTTGATGTAATAATTACAGTCTACAATAGTTGCCTATTGACCGTGTATTCGAATGTCTATTTTCAAGGCTTCCTGTCTATGACACAATTTGAAATAAGTTAATACCTAGAGGGCCCAATCTTGAAATCAGAATACAATCGATATTGAAACCAGAATCCACATATACACACCCAAAAACATTATTATCTGTATTGAAAACAAAGCACCATCACTAACCAGCATAGGCATCAAGGCAGAATAAAAAAGTGAGGATTCCTCGTCGTCAATTTTAGCTGCAATTTCAAATGACATTTCCTGCTTCTCCTTGGCCAAACATGCAGATCTCTCCTTCTCGTCCTCCTCTTTCTCAGTCGTGGCACTTGGAGATTGCCAGGCGAGCATCATATCAAACGTTAAACAAGTAAACGACCTGTCACTCAATTGATTGATATATGGATTTGAAGATGAAAGCATTTTAAAACAACATAACTCAATGAAATTGCGAGCATAATCTCCCGTGGCAGAATTAGGCTTTTCCAACTCAAACTGCAGCCGCAAGTCTTCTACTATTGTGCAAAGAGCCCTATCACAGAAATCAATATTAAAATTAATGAGAAATCAATATTCAATCCCTTACGACAGGCTAAAGTAATTCATTCATTTGATGTAAACCTCAAAAATACTACGAAGAATTCACTTTTAAGAAACTATTGGCATAAGGCCTACAAATCAGCTTCAAGTATATGCAGCTATTGTTCTTACCGGGCACATCTTGTTGCTACACTATTCGCTTTAGTTGAAAGCCCCTTCATCTTTTCATGCGTTGTAATAGTGTTAATTCCTTGAACATAATGTTGCATGCTGTTATTATTTTCCTCTACATCTGCATGTTCTGTACACCAAATAAATTTATCCATGGTTATGCAATTGGGTTTACTAGAATAGACTGGAAAATGCAGATCTGAAAACAAAAACAAATCCAAACCTCAAGAGCGTTGGCCAGCCAGCCTCCTGGCTGTAACAGGCAATGGACAGAAGCCTTCCCAGTATTCAGCCAGATGTCATTTGCATGCACATCGACACATAAATCAAACGTGGCACAGCTCTTTTGGTGCTCAATGAAAGAAACGGAAAATGTTTTGATGACAAATTTTAATTTACAAACTTGAAGCTTTTGCAGCGAAAATGTCTGACCAGCCTATTGTCTTTTGTATTTCTCGTCGGTTTCGGGTAGCACATTCATTGTTTTATAGTTTTCAATTTTCTTACATACCTATTGTCTTTTGTATTTCTCGTTGGTTTTGGGTAGCACATTCATTGTTTTATAGTTTTCAATTTTCTTACATACCTTATATCTCTTACACTTTTTGGATTCTGGTTTCACCTTTTTATCTCCTGAATTATGGTTCTAGATTGTATCAACTGAATCCATTTTGTTACGTTCATTCTCAAGCCTTTTATCCTCAATGTTGCAGGTCATAAAAGCCATGAGAAGATGAGTTTAATTATCTGACAACAATATCTTCATCACCGTGTAGTGAAAACCTTGCAATATCTTCATCACCCTGCAGGGAAAACCTTGTAGACGGTAGCAACTCTATGCTTTGTTCTGGTACACTGATCCAGAAAGAATATAAGTTTAATTTTCAAATGCTTATTCTGCAGACGTAACTGTAAACAGGAAGCGCCATCATATGACACCGCAGAATTCTCTAATCTCAAAGAGAAGTAGGCCGGACATTGACATCTAGTAACGAGTGGTACTAGATCTCAATAGAGATCTGCAGGATCTGCTCCAACTCCTGCTCCATTTTTGGATAACTAGTGATGATATGGCCACGATCGTATGGCTTCTCTGGTTAACTTGTGGTTTAGGGACCCTTTTTATTTACTATTTTCGTCTGTCAAAGCAAATCTACATGCTGGATCTGTCCTGTTACAAAGCGCCTCAAGAATGGAGAGTTTCGTTCGATCATTTCATAGAACATGCTATGATTTCACAGAAATTGACAGCAAAAAGTGTGGAGTTTTAGAAAAGGATTCTTGAAAGAGCTGCTGTGAGCGAATTCGTTGTTGTTCCTCCGGCTCTGCATTGCTTGCCGCCGAAGTTGACACATGAGACTTCTCGTCAAGAAGCAGAGATCATCATGTTTGGCTGTGTTCAAGATCTGCTGGACAAAACTGGCATTGCTATTAATGAAATTGGTATTCTTGTTGTGAATTGCAGTGTTTTTAACCCTATTCCATCTCTTTCGTCGATGATTGTTAATAAATTTGGGTTTCGTAGCTATATCAAGACTTATAATGTCGGCGGAATGGGATGCAGCGCTAATGTAATTTTGCTGGATCTGGCGGCGAGTTTCCTTCGTGCTGCCAACAGAGGCACTTATGCAATTGTTCTAAGCACAGAGAATATTACAGAAAATTGGTATTTCGGAAACTATGAACCGATGTTGGTTTCCAATATTTTGTTCAGAATGGGCTGCGAGGCTGTGCTTCTGTCGAACAAAAGAAGCGATCGCCATCATGCTAAATATAGATTGCTTCATGTTGTTAGAACGCACAGAGTAGGCGTGAGCGACATGGCCTATCATGTTGCTTTTCAAGAAGAGGATCCGACTAGAACAGTCGAGGTGAATCTCAGCAAACACATTATGGAAATTGCTGTGGAGGCTCTGAAGGCAAACATGCGACAATTGGGTCCTCTGGTTCTTCCCTACTATGAACAGATTCTTTATCTTTCCAGCAAGTTCTTGGTCAGAAAGATCTTCGTGAAGGCTAAAGCGAAAGAATATGTGCCCGATTTTAAGCGAGCGTTTAATCATATGTGCATCCATTCCGATGGCAAAGCAGTGATTCGTGCAGTGGAGAAAGGACTGAATCTGCCTCCTGAGACCGTAGAACCATCGAAAATGACTCTGTACAGATTTGGAAATACTTCTTCTTCGTCCACATGGTATCAATTCCAGTATTTGGAGTCCAAAGGTCGTATGAAAAAAGAGCAGAAGATCTGGTCGATTTGTCTCGGCAGTGGCTTCAAATGCAACAGCGCAGCGTGGATTGTCAACAAAGACATTGCACCCCCTCATGACAACGGGTGGTCTAACTTCATCTTTGATTATCCCATGCAGATCCCTGAAATTCGACGCCTTCATGACAAATTACAAGTTAGTTGTGCAGCGGCGTCATATCCATACTTGTAACTTTTGTGGCAAGTTGTTGTAATGGCCAATGGCCATATCCATATTAGTAATATTGTTGTGAAGTAGCGATTGCTAGTTCAATAACACATATAAAGCAACGTTAATGTGATGTAATTATAGGTGCAATGGTATCTCAAAATTTGTTGATTAGTCTGAAATTCTACACAGCCATGAAGCAAACTTCTATTTTTAAGAAATGGTGGCAAGTTGATATTTTTCGAATTATTGGGGGAACGGTGTTACTGAATTGCACCAACAACACTTAAGTAATTGTTTTATTTTAATATGTAGAGCAGCTTTACCTTTATTTTGACAACAAAATCGATTGTTATCATTTATATTTATATATATGTATATAATGAAAATTTAAGACTTTATACTTAGATGATCCAAGAGAATATAGTTTAACCAATGGAGATTAGAAGGTTTAGGTATCAAATGGACATCGGATTTCATCTACTTTGTCTCTACTTCACATAGTAGAGTACAGGTTTGTCATTACTCCACATAGTAGAGCAGAGGTTTGGTGCTTATTGGTTTTCATGTTTTTTTTTTAATTTCGG
>LPNX010673155.1:36917-58715 GCA_001517045.1 Pseudotsuga menziesii | reverse complement strand
GGAATTGGCACTCTTCCACGCTCCTCCGGCACTCTTCCACGCTCGTTTTCGCGATACTGTTCGGTGAAAATGACTCTCGGGTGGGGGACTGTGTGTTTTAATTTTTTTTTTAAATTTACAAAACGTGCACGCGTTTTAGAACTACAAAATGCGTATGCGTTTTGCTGTTCTATAACGCGTGCGCGTTATTGTTACCTAGCCTACATGTCTGCTGACATGTCAGGCTCGGATTTACAATTCCAAGCGCTATGGAAGAGGAGCGCGTTCTTTTTCTATGTAACATGAGCGTGTTCCTAAAAAGTGAGGTTGCATCTAAAAGGTCCCTCAACTTCTTGCACACTCCCTACACCCAAATTTCACTGTGTAGGCCCTGCAACTTAAGTCTAAATTCTAGTGCTAACTGGTTGTGAAGTTTAGATGACTATTTTCGTCAAACACTTTGGTCCTGTTATTGTCCAACTTAGTTTGTTTTGGAAATATTATTGTTTAATAATGATGTATGTATGCTTCACATTTATTGTTTGACATATGGGTCTTAAATAATGCATAATCAGACTTCACAAACCTCAAGACCAAAAAGTTAAGCAAGAGGCTTGGCTTTGCCAGTTTTTCTTACACCTTGTCATGTTGTACATCAATTCTCTGAATTCCAGCTTTCTCTTTAACTCCAACAATTATTAAGATGAAAAACAAAAAAAAATAAGAATTGTTCCACATGAATCCATTAGAGGGATGTGTGTCTTTGTTTGCCATGTTAATGAGTTGTTCCAGTTTTAATTGTTGGAGAAAATTGGCAACAACAATTATGAACAGCTTGCATAATTAAATTCTCAAATTAGTAATTCAAACCAACAATAAATCCAATGTCAAATACCTGCAAGATAATTTTTTTTTGTTTTAAAATCATTAAAAAGAGATTGCAAACATTACATCCGTGGACGAGAAATTAACAACTAAAATTAAGAATTCCAATGATTAAATTTCTCAAAAATAGTTTGGGTTTATAAGATTGCATTGAGTAGTGTCAGTTACTAATTAATGTTATATGTATGGAACATGAATATATTTTTGAATCAGAATCTCATGGAGCATGTTGTAGAATGCGCCAATATCCTTGAAAGCAATGCCTTACAGGAGAGTAAAAGATTGAAATTGTACTATTTAGGTTTTAATTAGAGTTTGGCCACTCAGAATAACAAAGCCGAGGATATATTTATTGTACTTTTTGAGTGTTTTTGGTCTCATAACATAAGATGACATGAACTTGGATATCGACATTTAAACATCTCCCAATGCATTTGTCACGTGTAACCATAACCGAGCTACAAATAAAAGTGGAGTGTGTGTAAGCATAACCGGGCTACAGATACAAGTGGAGTGTGGAGTAATATAGTTAGGAGTTGTAGATTGAGTTTGGAGTTTGGTATCCAAAGCATGTTTTTACCAAGATCAGTTTTTCATTAACCAAAAGTGAAGCATAGTAAAATCCTCTGAAAATTTTCATCTGTAATTTTTGTTGTTGTTGGTGGTGGTCTATTGATATCTTAATTTATGTGTGAAGTGGCATTGTGTATCCAAACATGTCCTGCACCTGACATAGACGGTTATTTTGTTTCTCAAGAGTTACTACAAGTGTACCAGCTTGAAATGTGTTGTGCGTAAACATGTGGAAAGGGAATCTAATGATCCTAAAGCTGTTATAACAACTTACGAAGGAAAGTACAACCATGATCCACCTGTGGCAAGAAACAACAACCCAGATTCTATAGGCATTAGTTCCCAGGTTCTGAGTAGAAATGGTGCTAATAATGTAGCTCAAAACAAATAGATTCAAAATAGGTCGACTTCTTTTGCAAGAGTTTCATAGAGTGCAGTTGAAGAAGAGGTCATAATGCATGTTGGAGGAGTTGGAGGTGTACAGTTGATGAGAAATAATAGGAAAAGTCATGGTGAAGATATTGACAAGGAGAAATAACAGGAAAAGCCGTGGGGAAGATATTGAAAGGGAGGGTTCATGGAAGTGATATACTTTTTCCATTTCAAGAAGAGCCACAAGGCTTTGAGAGTGACACATTGAACATGAAATGACTTCATTGCTATAACCAGTTTTGTCAAACCATTTTCCATAGGTTGTGATATGTTTTATAATCAAGTCATTGGATTTCCTACTTACAATCTTTCAAATGTTGCGTAAATGTACTATGATGTTTTTTAATGCATCTAGAGAGATGCTTCCTCCACATGTTCCTTGCTACTGAATTCTCAATTTGAAATTAAAACAATGACCTTACCAATACTGATTTGAACCATAGGTAGATGTTATAAGATGGAGTAAATCCAAAGTGACATGTTGTAAAGATTATTTATCTTCACCAATACTAATTTGAACTATACTGATTTGAACTGTAGGCAGATGTTATAACATGGAGTAAATTCAAAGTGACATGTTGTAAAGATTACATAAATATTAGTGTTGCTTGGACATAATCTCTGGTATGGGTAGGAGCTTAAATTTTGAATTAACAAGAACTTAAAATTTGAATTTCCAAGCCTAGGACGTATCATGGCAATGGCCTACATTGGTTTTGAGTCACAGGTGGGATAGATATATCTATGTGCAAGATATATCTATGTTCAAATAAATCATGATATCACAGAATTTATAGGGGAGGAAGGAGGTCTAGATTTGCTTCCTTCAAGGATTGAAAGAAGTCTTTTCTATCTTTTATTTCTCATCGTGCAAGGACACTCATTACTTGACAATTCAACTACTAATCCTCTCATAGAACAAATGAGTTTTTTTTGGTTTACATTTCATTTATTTGGTATATTTTCAAATTCAATGCATTCATTTTCATTATCAAGAGAAACCATCATTGTTTACTTTTCATTTTATTTGGTATATTTTCAAATTAGATGCATCATTTTTCATTGTCAAATCATCATTGTTTACTTTTCATTTATAATTCTAGTGTTGGTTGATAAGTAGAGTATAACCATACAGTAAAAAGAAGTTGATATTTTTGATGATGTTGGGTTGAAAATTAAGTTAATATATATAATTTTATTAGATAATAAATACAAATATTTATGAATAATTAAAATAATTTTGTTTAATCCTACTTATCATTTATCAAATTAATTTCCAAAATTTTGATTTGTTGTTTATAATTAAAAAAATGATTACAAATATTGAAAGAATTTCTTTTACATAAAAGATAATATAATATTTTTATATACATAAAAGTATTTATGGTAATAACAAATGCATAAACTATTAATTGATATAACAAAAGTAAAAATATAAGCCACTCATTACTTAGTAATCTAATTGTTATTTTTTATTTTATTTTTAGTTGTATTTTTTTTAATATATTTGTGAGAAGGTGATTAAGGAGACAACTTTGGTTTAGTTGAATTGAAGGTATGAACAATTAGGATATTGATTAAAGGTTTGAAAAATTATTATATTGAACAATTTCTTTGAAATTGAGAGGAAAAACATTGAGAGATACTTCAATCTAATTTATTGATGGGATATTAAAGATTGTACTAATGAGAATGAGCTTTGAGAATAGTCACCCATGATCTTATCCTAGGCATTCAATAAATTTCATGGATGCAAGAATGTGAAGGTTTTTTTGGTCCACACAATTTTATATATGAAATTTTATACAATAAAATATAAAAAAGTCATCAAAGGAAGAAGGTGTTTGCAAAAAGAAAAATGAAGTTTAGAAACCTAGAAGCTTAAATGATTGTAATGAGAATCTTAAATCTTATTCTTTCAACTTTCATGAGACTCTTTTAGGGCATCCTTAAAGAATGAAAAAAATACTTCTTCTAATCAAGCATGCTATAGAGTTGCTCTAGTTTTTTTCAACTCTATTTTAAACTTGTTCTTGCAATTCTTACTTAGTATCAACCATTCAAGATCAAGACAAATGTTTTAGATCACTTTTCCGCAAATAGTTATTGCTTGCAGCTATCAATAAAGCAATGACAACGTCAGAGACATTGCCACTTCGTGGCTCTTGTTTTTAAAATGAGTAGACTATTTAATAAAATCTAGACACATAATGAAACTATAGTGATCTGAAACTTCTTATATCTACCTTTGTGATTCAATGCAAAAATACACATCTAAAGATATTTGCATTCAATATAATGTATCTCCCCCATTCACACACAACATACATAAAGATTTTCCTGGCGCTTCATAAAGTCAAAGAAACAGATTTAAAGTGTAATGTATGTTCCTTCAAAAACATAAAAAAATATAATGAATTGTATAATCTTTAACTCAAAAATAACTTAAAAAAAAATATAATGATAATCTTCAACTCAAAAATAACTTAAATTTCCAACGATCAGTCAAAACAGGCCATAGTCATAATAAACATTGAAAAATTTAGGAAAACGTGTTTCTAATGGAACCTTAGAACCAAATGGGTTATATTGCCAACGATCAGTCAAAACAGGCCATAGTCATAATAAGCATTGAAAATATTAGGAGAACCTTAAAACCGGATGACAACTCATGAGGTTCCCTTGGCACCATATCTTCTAATTCAACAACAACACTGTAGCAACCTCTTCTTCCTTAGGTTTCTCAAGAGGGGGAATGAATTTTGGGATGATAAGGGCTTGCTGGTATTATATGTTGGCTGCAAGAAACATTGAGTTTCATAAATCTCCCAACTAGTTATCTTTTCAAGGGAAGATGGAGGTCTAACATCCCAACCAATATTGTGGAGAGGTGAACCATGAGGAATCTTTGGTATATTTGGATGTGGATGTAAGGATTTCTTCATGTACATGGAATGAGATTAATGCAGTGAAGAGGTAAGGGAGGAGGAGGTCCAAGGTACATGTGGCCTATTCTAGATAGCTGATTAAACTCTTCTAAATCAACATCATAATGCATGGAAAATTAAATATTTTTTTTCCTACCCTCCTACCAAATGTATTGACCTCTACAGCCTCTTCCCCTTATAGATCTTCTTGATCCTAGATTGAAAAAACTCATTTATGATAAACAAAGTAAGCATTTCATGAGTGTAACACCCCGGTTTTTACCCCATGGTATTAAATTGCATACGATGTAAATATTGTGTTAAATCGTGGTGTGGAGCTCAAGGAAAAGGCCCCACCATGGATTTAGTGTTTTATGTTTCGGCAATTAAAATCGATGCCGATGGTTTATTTGCTAGCCAGGCACAAAATATTTTGAGACATCATGTAAAAATGCAAATTAATAAAAATACCACAACTAGCTATGCGCTGCAAGGTTAAAGAGATGGGGGAAAGATTTCACAAGGAATAGAGAGGGGGGAATATTCAAACCCGTGAGCCAATGGGGAAAAGCCAAATGTCAAAGGGAAAACCCATAAGTTGTCAACTACCCATTTTGTCATTTTGTGCCTAGTCATCTAGAAGTGGTTAAGAAGTTATTACCTTTGGATGGGAAATGTATGGAGGTGAAATTCGAATTTGGAAAGCCAACCATTTTTGGAAAATGTGTTTTTGACTTGTGGGGCAAGTAAATGCTTAGAAATGCATGCTTGAGACATTATTCACCCATATCTTTCATTCCTCACCCACTCTCATGGAGGTTGGGCTTTCTCACGCAGCTGAAGCTTGCTGACCTTTCTTCCCTCACGATTTTCTTACTGCTTTCTTCATTTTCTCCATGCTCAAAATTTGTTTTCTATGTTTCCGGCGAATGGGAAGAAGAGGACCACGATTCTTGGAGTTCAAAGATGTCATTTTTTCCCTCGTGAGCAAGCTAAGAGCTTCCCTCACATTTTTATGCATTTTCATCACTTTCTCCTAGCTAGGAAATCTATTTTGTTATTGATGTGCGAATGTCCATAAGAGATTTACGATCTGTGGATTTGGGGAGGTCGTTTTTGCTTCTGTAGTTCCATAGACATTTTTCTAAATTTAGATCCATGAATTGGGGGTTCGATGAGGTCGTTTTTACCTCTGTGAAGCCCAAGGACGTTCCTGAAATCGTATTTTCTCATGCAGTGTTTTTCCCCTCAACCATTTCGTTTTGGATTCCCATGGACGATTTGTGAAATCATGTTTTCTATCGGATGGCGGGTTTCCCTTTCACCAAATCGTTTGTTGGTTGCAAAACGTTTTCTTTCATACCCAGCATGTGCATTTTGTTGTTGTGTGCATTTTTGTGTTGGCTTCACAGAGTAAGTCCAAGAAACCCATCTGTTAGATGGTTGGTTGTGTTTGGGGGTGATTGTTGGCTTGACTGTGGATGTATGGTATTGTTGTGTGTAATCCTGTTGTTCCCTAGTTCCTTGTGGAATCATGCTCAGCTCAGGTGTGGCAGTGATGTTGACAAATTGATGAGCACACTGGCCTATGGTTGGGTGGAACGTTGCAACCACATAGCTAGTTGCGGGAAAACTTCTTCTCAAGATAAATATTCTTTATGTATTTAATTTTCGTAGCTTTATTTGTTTTATGAATTACTATGAACATGTTGAATGCTTGCATGAAATAAATGATTTGCTTCCATTGTATATTTCATGTATTATGCATCTGTGTATGTATTTTTATGTTCAATACATTTTTTTTAAAGGTTTATCATTGCAACATTTTACTGTGTTATGTCATTTCTTTTTATCAGAATTAGTTGTATGTGTAACTAAAATTTTAAGATGGTTTTTATCTTTACAATAATTACTCTATATTGTTCAGAATAACATTGTTCCTAAATTAGTCCTTAAAGAATGAGAGAAAGTATTACTTTTCTTACAAAGTATACCAAGAAGGCAAAATTACAGTAAGGCCTATATTTTTTTTTATTCTATTAAACTTTCTTGACTGTTCTGATTGAGTTTTTAATTTATATATTTATATGTTAGAAATATGGATAAGGAGATTAATAATGTGTTATGTTAACACAGTTACTTTGCTAGGTAGTAAGATTCATTTATATATTCTTTTTAGTATTCAAAAGTAAAAATAACAAAAGTATATAACTGGAAAGGATTCTAGAGTTAAGGGATCTTTAATATCATTCCTAAATTACACTAACAGTAAAATATTTCAACATATCTTAATTGATATAATCATTCATCTAAACACCTACTATACTAGAGTACTTCGTCTTAAGACGAGTGGAAAAATACAGGCAAGTAATTTATCAATTAATTAAATCTAACCCTAGAACATTATTGAACTAGACTTAACTAGTAACTTCTTGAAATAAAACAAGTTTACTCTATCTAATTTGTAGAAACAACTTATCCAATCAGAATAGTAAATCTACATTAACTTTATTCATTCCAGTACTATTACTTGCGTAAGGTAAAATGAAGTAACATTTTAGAACTTGACAACTTGTAGAGGAGACAACATCCTAAGGAGCCCATTCCACCCAACCAATTCCTAAAGATAGCTTAGCTTCCGGTCTTAGGACCCCCGAGCCTGTCCACTAGTCCACTTGGTTGAAAGCACTAGGTGAGAGGATGGGATATAAAACCCCTGCAACTCTACAAAAGTATTCAACAGTAATACTTCTACCTTCTGCAGTAAAGAAATCAGCAAATCCATTGCACTAGTTCTGAAATCAGCTTTCACACTCAAAACCACTTCTGTTTTTACCCCTCCATTGAATATCTTGTGTAAACTTTTCACTCCAAAAAATTCACAAGTAAAAGATTGAACCCCACCAGCTGAATTCGATGGGTAGTTATAAGTATGCCTAGGTCTTTTGGTCAGTTTTTCACTTAATGAGCCACGTGCTCTTGTTCCACTTTCTTGGGGAACATGACCACAAAATGGGGAAGTTGCCTCCTGCAACAACTAGAAGTGGTTTGAGGATGCTGCTAAGTGTCAATATGCTCTCACCCTAGTCTATTTCACCTAGTGGCTAGTAGACACTCATTTAAAAGCCTGCTTAAGCTGTTGTCTCATCTTTCATTTAATAATTAATAAAATATTCAGCATAATTAGTTACAATCATCCTTGACGCCACTTGGTCAATAATCACAAACTTTGCATAAAAATAAAATGTAATGTCTTCTTAACAGAAAATGTTTTTGCAATTTGGGATATGTGACATGCACACCCCCTTGAGTATAACATCATCCTCGATGTTAGTTTATTCATCATCCTCAGAGCTGCCCTGGAACAGAATTGGATATGTTTCCCGCATATGACTCGCCAATTCCCAGGTTGCTTCTTCTGGACTAAGGTGCTTTGATTGCACCTTCACCTGCCCAATGGTGTGATTCCGAAGCAAGATCTCCCTCTTGTTGAGGATACAATCCAGTTCCACCAGAAAATATCATTTGGGTTCCACCTGGACATTATTCCAATTTATAACATGAGTAGCATCATGTACATATCTTTTTAAAACAAAGATATGAAAAATATTATGAACTTTTAGATTTGGTGGTAAAGCCAGTTGGTATGCCACCTATCCAATTCTGGACAATATTTTGAAAGGTATGCAGTACCTGGGTGCCAACTTAGCACAACTTCCTAACTTTAAAGAAGTTTTTTTAGGTTTTCCCTTTATGAAAACATGTTTCCCACTTGGAACTCTTTCTGAGTTTGTTTAAGATCTGCTTGACACTTCTGTCTATCTTGTGGCACCTTCAAATTACCTTGTACCTGCTTCACAATTAACCCCATCTCCTTTAATAGCTCAGGTCCTAGTACTAACCTGTCAACTCGATTACTCCATGAGATGGGAGTATTGCATTTTCTGCCATACATAATTTCAAATGGGCTATATTTTGTTGAAGCTTGGTAGTGGTCGTTATAAGCAAACTCAATCAAGTGTAAGTAGTCCTCCGGCCACTTACTTGGCTTCTCTCTAACATACATCCTTAACATATATTCCAAAATTTGATTTACCCTTTCAGTTTGTCCATCCGTATGCAGATGAAAAGATTTACTGAAATTTAAAGTAGTATTCAAACCTTTAAATAGAGATTTCCAGAAATTTCCCGTAAACCTAGGGTCTCTGTCAGAAATTATAACTTTCGGTATCCCATGTAAACGAAATATTTGTTTCATAAATATTTCAGCAATATCAGCAGCCTTATGGGTGGTCTTTACTGATATAAAATGAGCTACTTTACTGAGTTTGTCAACGACTACCATTATCGAATCATTTTGATTCTGATTTCTAGGAAAACCTGTAATAAAATCAAGACTAATTATTTCCCATTTCCAGCTACGGATTGGTAACGACTGTAATAAACCGGCTGGATGATGGTGTTCGGTCTTAACCCGTTGACATTCAAAACACCTAGCAATATATTATGCTAACTCATTCTTCATATTTGTCCAAAAGTACTCTTTCCGCAACATGGTTATGGTCCTTTGACATGGGGACTTCACTTAGTGAACCTCTCAGATAGCACATGCGATCGTGGGATACTACAAAATACCCTTAATTTCCAAAGATATTGACCCAAATAATTTTGTTGAGACCCCCTCCCAATACTTAAAACCTCCTCACCACCCATTTTTATACCTCAATCCTTATAAACCACCCTACCCACCCCCACCTTAAATCCCTCATCCCCCCAATACCTGCAATATATTGGTTCAATTTTTGATAATTTTAAAACCCACAATATGAACTAACGTGATAGGATATTGGTTAACAAGTGAAGCCCCCATGTCCTTTGATAGCCATGATGTACCGAGTAGGGAGTCTTATGTATTTTATTTAAAATCAGTAGCTTAATTTTAGGTACATTAGGTATATACAAACTTTTTTTAGAAAGTATTAACCCTTTTTCATTTAGATTGTAACCTGTATTTAAACTTTCAGTTACATTTTCCACCACTTCAGCTTGTAATTTCTGATAATTTTCATCCAATTTTAATCCTTCTTCGAGCTGGTTTTCTAAATCTGTTTTATAAGTACTGATTGTTGCCACAAAATTCAATCTTGCATTCCTACTCAAAGATTTAACTACTTTAGTTTCTTTTCCCTTGATATGTTGGATCTCGAAGTCATACTCGCTAAGGAAAGCTAGCCACCTAGCTTTCCTTGCGTTTAAATTTGGTTGATCCAACAGATACTTTAAACCTTTATTATCCATCATTAACATAAATTTTCTTCTGATCAAGTGATGGCACCACATATTTAAAGTATGTATCACGACAACCAACTCTAAATCGTAAGTAGCATAATTTTTCTCGTGAAATTTAAGTTTCCTAGACACATATGCTATTACATGTCCTTCTTGAGTTAAGACCCCACCAAGGCCATCATTGCATGCATCAGTGCATACACCAAAGTCTTTGTTGGGATCATCAATTCTTAAAATTGGTGCAGTAGTTAATAATTCTTTTAACTTTTTAAAACTTTCTTCACATTTTTTATTCCATTCAAACTTCTTCCCTTTCTTTTGGAAAGAAGTTATGGGATTTGCGATCCTTGAGAATCCCTCAATGAATCTTCGAGAGTAACCGGTGATCCCCATGAATGATCGCACGTCAGTGACATCCTTTGGGACCGACCATTTTTCAATTGCTTGTATCTTATCTGGATCAACCGAGATCCCATATTTAGTTATTATGTGACCCAAGTATTGTATTTTATCTTTAAAGAAGTCGCACTTACTAAACTTAGCATAAATTTGATCCTCCCTTAACACTTGTAAAACAATTTTTAAGTGTTCCTCGTGCTCTTCTTTAGTATTAGAATAAATTAAAATATCATCAATACATATAACTACAAATTTATCGAGATATTTATGTAATTAATACATTATTCATTAAACACATGAAGACAACCAGGGCATTAGTGAGCCCAAATGGCATGACAACAAACTCATAGTGACTGTATCTGGTCCTAAAATTTGTTTTAAAAATATCTTCATCTTTGATCCGGACTTGATGATAACCGGATATTAAATCAATTTTTGAGAATATTGTTGCTCCACGCAGCTGATCAAACAAATCATCTATATGGGGCAATGGGTATCTATTCTTAATAGTCATCTTATTAAGCTAACAGTAATCAATGCATAAGCGTAGAGTACCATCCTTCTTTTTAACGAAAATGACTGGTGCTCCCTAAGGAGACACATTAGGTCTTATATACTTTTTATCAATCAACTCCTTTAATTGTGATTTTAATTCATTAAGCTTCAATATATTCATCCGATACGGATCTTTGGAGTTAGGCACTGCACTAGGTACCAACTCAATGGTGAAATCCAGTTCCCTTTTCGGCAGAAGTCCCGGAATTTCCTCCGGGAATACATCCAAGTACCCCATCAGGATTGGAATATCTTCTAATTTTAATTTATATTCGTCATTAATATGTTCTTCTTCAGTTAGAGTTACAACAAAATATTTACATCCTTTTCGAACAGCCCTCTTTAGTTGCAAGGAAGAAATCTGTCTGATTGATGTTTTCTTAGGAATTGCTATTACTGTTAATGTTTCTCCTTCATTATTTACACAAGTAAAAGTTTTATCAAAATAGTTCAATACTACTCTATGCTATTATAACCAATCCATTCCAATTAACACGTCATAAGAGCCTAACAAAATTACATTTAGCTTCACAAAAGTTTCAAACTGAATCATAAATAAAGTATAGTCTTTCACAAAATTAATTACTTTTCTTTTTTCTCCTGTAGCTAGTTGAACCAACCATGACTTCGTAAACTTCTCTACTAGAGTAATTTACATTTCTCTACTAAAATGGGAGAAACATAACTTAGGCTAGCCTTTGGGTCAATTAAGATAGAAATTTGTTTTTGGTTCAGCGTACCTTCTACTTCCACCATGGAAGTTTGATAATCAACCTACCTGTTTTCCAGCGCCGCATTGATCTTGGGCATCCCTCTTGCTAAGTCACCAACCGTCATTTCTTCCTACACCATATGAATGTTGTTGGCAGTCTTCTTTATGTTTGGACAGACTGATGCATAGTGTGGTCCCTAGCATTCCCAACATTTTACTGGTTCTTTATGTTCATTGTTTTTAACGTAATTACTATGATTGTTCACAAATTCTTTATTTCTAGGGCCATTAGGGTTTTGTTGAGAGTTGTTTTTATTCCCTTGACAATTTTTATTAGAAACATTACGTGCATTATGATTCCCAAAATTTCGATTAGGTGTGAAACCCTTATTTTTATGTTCAAAATTATTAGACCTCTTGGCTTTCCAATTTGACATGTTTTCCCTTTTTTGGTTCTGCTCATAGCAAAAATTTTCTTTTTGCATAGCTTCTTCAAGAGTTTCAGGGCTATCGTATTCAATTCTGTCTTTAATGTGAAAAGGTAAACAACTTAGAAACCATTGCTGCTTGGGTTTCTCATCTACAATGTAAGGTACATAACGTAGTAAACTTAAAAATTTACTATTTTAATCCTTCATACTCATAGTTCCCAACTTTAGATCATAAAACTATTTAGCTCACTCTTCATAATACTGCTCCAATAGAAACTTATTTTTAAAGTATTTTTTAAAGGTACTCCAGTTAATATTCTTTTACTTTATACCTTTTACTCGTTTTATGTCCCGCCACCATATGTCTTCTTTTCCAATTAAGTTATATATGGCCATTCTAGCTTTTAACTAATTGGAGTAATTATAAATTTGGGAGTACTTCTTCATTCTTGATAGCCATGCTTCGGCTTCCTCCCCTTTCTCTGTTTCGTCATTGAAAGTTGGGGGCTTAATCTTTTTAAATTCTCAAGAAATTTCCTCATAGGGCTTATATTTCTTTTTTCTAGAATGATAATTATCCTCACTGCTATCGCTGGAATACTGGTGATTCTTCCTGTGTGAGTCACCATAAATTTCAGAGGATGACCTACTTTCAATTTTAGAATGTTTTCACTTTTTACTTTTATGTTGGTAGGATGTATTATCAGATCCTATATGTGTATCCTTCCCTTCACTCTGAAATTTTTCTAACAATATTTGGTTCAACTCCTCTTGAGCTCTTAGAATTCTTTCATTCTCTTTTTTAACCGTTTCCATTTTGGTTTTTAATTCCTTAACGATTTATAGAAGTTCTAATGAATTATTAGTGATTTCTTCCTTAACGGGTTCTTTTCTAGAATTACTTTGTTCACTTAATGGGGATCATTCATCTGCATACTCTTCAAGTCCTTCCATTCTTGCAATTCTAGTTCAAAAATTAAAAAAAAATAAAAAAAAATTATGTACAACAACATTTAAAAATAAAAAATCAGTACGCATGAATTATTTTTACTGTTTGTTTATGTGATTCGAGCCACTTCAGGCCTAGTGTTTGAACGTGTGCTCTGATACCATATGTAACACTCCAAACTTTCATAAAAATTTAAATTTTTCCTTGCCACAAATGAATGTTTAGAACATTGCCTAAGAGGTTAATTTAACTGCTAACAATTAACAATTTTGAATATTTGAAACTAGATACTACAAAAATCATTTACTGACACATAACACATTCGTTACTAACAACATCCAAAAGAAAATAGGTTGGTCTATAAAGTTAAAAAATCCGAGATGGAAAGTATTGAATTTAACTGTTTAAAATTCTAGTAATTAAGATTCTAAAAGTTGTTTTCTTGTTTATTGAAGGGGCTTTTGGTTTTTTCCCGAGGCTTACTTAGCTTTACCAAGCTAATGCACACAAATGATGCATTTCTAGGTCTTTACAGGTAATCTCTTCACTTCCAGTTACGAGGTATAAAAACCTAAATTATCTGAAGACTATACTCAAGGAATAAGTTAGGTAAGAAGGTCTAAAAGGTTTCTTGTGGTCTAATTCACTGAAAAGTAAAAACTCATAGTTTTCATCATTAATATTGATTATCTTGATAGCAGAAGAATTTACTAGAAAACTCTGCTATAAAATTATTTTTGTTTTTAAGCTACATCCTATGTGTGATAGAAAATAAAATTTTCATGCTAATGTTTATTGAAGATATTGTAAAACTACTTCCTTTCTAAAATACTTCATGTCCAAGAATTATTATCCTTGCTAGGTCTATAACTTCCTATGTTTTGAATTTGCCATTATTAAAAATATTTAAATAGACATATCTTAATAAAACTTTAACAATTTTAGTTTGAGTTTAAACTTATAATTACTACACAACATTTTTGGGTTAGCATGAATCATTTGAAGTTCTAGTTAGGACATAAAAAGTATTCTAAACATAAATATATGAACTCAAATGCTTAATTAAGGCATATCCTAACTGTGTTCTAAAAGTATACCTGAAATTATTACACATATTTTCTAACTCTTAAACCATAACATAGTATTGACATAAGTTTAAACTGCAGGGTTTGATCATGCCAAAGAACTATATCGAGACCCAAAGAATTTCTCATAAGGTGGAATCCACGTGGCAACAAAACAATGGAGAACGGTAAAGAGTAAAACCCTAGCATACTTAAGTCAATTTAGTCCGAAACCCGCATTGTTATTCATTCCTATTTTGCTGAAATGAGGAGGGGATACAGGCCGGCAGACCTTTGGCCTTTTTGGCGTGCATAACTGTTAGCTCCATCCTTGAACTCTTCGTGGCTTGAGCAGGATTTTCCAAACATAGTTTATAACGTCATTTAATTGTTTCAAACTTTTGTCTAGTTATTGTTCCAGGTTGTCGTTGGGTTGTTTTTAAAACAAAATTTGGTTGGGTTCCTTGCCAAAACCACTCCTTCCTTGCTGGTTGTACATTATCAGGTCTACAGCATGGCATTCATCCTTACTTGGCAAGAACTGGTAAAATTCAAAGCAAAACTTTCAATTAAATAATTTCAATTGTTTGTTTCATTAATTCAATTTGGAAGAAAATGTATTTACTGACAACTGGTGCATAAAAATAATGTTTGCAGGCTTTATACTTTGGCAAACTCTGCTAACAGCAAAAGCTTGAAACTCAAGCGTAGGAGGGTATGAGTTTGAGTGGCTTGGTAAGCCTCGGCCTCATCCCAAATCTACCTTTTGAAGTTGTTTTTTGGTGAAGAAACATTTGGTTTCTTACGACGTTTACCTACTTGCCCAAATTTTCATTTACTGTATAGTTGATGGTTGTTCTAATTATGTATTAGGTTTTACCCTTAGATTTGTTGTAAGGAAAAAAGGAAGTCGTAGGGCCAAAATTGGCAACGCTATAAAAGAAAACCTGCTAACATGGGGGTCGGTTTAAAAGCAATAACAATGGTAAAAAAAAATTTACTGTTTATTTTATGAGGTTGAAATGCCATACCCTAAAGGTTTTGATGAGCTACGGCTTAAACTTTCAGATGTAAGATATTTAAAACCTCGGCTTGATAGTATGGCCATGAAGGATCCCTCATAATGCGAAAAGAGTTTAAGCATATTCGGCTCCAAGGATAAATTCATAAGATATTTAATATTTCTTTTTTAATAAAGTTTTTACTAAAATAGTTTACCGCTCCAGTATAGTCCTCTGTTTACTATTTGGGTTATTCTTTTGTAATTTGAAAGTATTGAGTAAGGTTTTTGTAGTAATTAATAGTGTTCTAAAACAATTTATTGTTATAAGCAATAATTTCTTCCTAGGGTTGTAAAGAAGACAAAGTGATGTGAAATAAAGAAAATGCTCTTAGCCAAGACTGGGTAGCTTCAGTTGGCACATATTATTTATTTAAGTTTATTTGAATAAACTGTACAACATTATTTAGTTTCTTGGATACCTAAAGGTGATATAATATTATAGATTAGACATTTTATTTCTTAATCATTTTTTTAAAGGTTTATCATTGCAACATTTTACTGTGTTAGGTCATTTCTTTTTATATCAGTTGTATGTGTAACTAAAATTTTAAGATGGTTTGTATATTTACAATAATTACTGTATATTGTTCAAAATAACCTTGTTCCTACATTAGTCCTTAAAGAATGAGATAAAGGATTAGTTTTCTTACAAAGTATACTAAGAAGGCAAAATTACAGTAAGGCCTATATTTTTTTTTTATTCTATTAAACTTTTTTGATTGTTCTAAAGTAGTTTTTAATGTATATATTTATATGTTATAAATATGGAGAAGAAGATTAATAATGTGTTATGTTAGCACATTTACTTGGATTTGTAGTAATATTTATTTATATATTCTTTATAGCATTCAAAAGTATATAAATTGAAAGGATTCTAGAGTTAAGGGATCTTTAATATCATTCATGAATTACACTAACAGTAAAAGATTTCAACATATCTTAATTGATATAATCATTAATCTAAACACCTGTTGTACTAGAGTACTTCGTCTTAAGACGAGTGGAAAAATATAGGCAGATAATTTATCAATTAATTAAATCTAACCCTAGAACATTTATTCAACTAGACTTAACTAGTTACTAATAACTTCTTGAAATAAAACAGGTTTAAACAACTTATCCAATCATAATAGTAAATCTACATTAACTTTATTCATTCCAATACTATTACTTGTGTAAGGTAAAATGAAGTAACATTTTAGAACTTGACAACTTGTAGAGGAGACAACAGCCTAAGGAGCCTGTTCCACCTAACCAATTCTTGAAGATAGCTTAGCTACCAGTCTTAGGACGCCCGAGCATGTCCACTGGTCCACCTGGTTGAAAGCACTAGGTGAGAGGATGGGATATAAAACCCCTGCAACTCTACAATAGTATTCAAGAGTAATACTTCTTCCTTCTATAGTAAAGAACTCAACAAATCAGCTACACTAGTTTTGAAATCAGCTTTCACACTCAAAACCACTTCTGCTTTTACCCCTCCATCAAATCTCTTGTGCAAACGTTTCACTCCAGAAAATTCACAAGTAAAAGATTGAACCCCACATGTTGAATTCGATGGCTAGTTATAAGCATGCCTAGGTCTTTTGGTCAGTTTTTCACTTAATGAGCCACCTGCTCTTGTTCTAGTTTCTTGGGGAATGTGACCACACAAATAGGGATGTTTCCTCCTAAAACAGCTAGATGTGGTTTGAGGATGCTGCCAAGTGTCAATCTGCTCTCACCCTAGTCTATTTCACCTAGTGGCCAGTAGACACTCATTTAACAGCCTCCTTAGGTTGTTGTCTCATCTTTCATTTAATAATTAATAAAATATTCAGCATAATTAATTACAATCATCCTTCACCCCACTTGGTCAATAATCACAAAATTTACAATAAAAATAAAATGTAATGTCTTCTTGACATAAAATGTTTTGCAATTTTGGGTATGTGACACAAATTGTCGATGGGGTTCCTAAAAACAACAATAGTGTTATTACAAATAGAACCTATTGATTGGTTCCAATGTGTCATGACCCCATTCAAATAATACTACTTACAAATAATGTTTCACCAACCTACTAGTTCCCTAAGTTAAGATGGAGACATAAATTTTGTAATAAAGGGGTTATGGGACCCAAAAGGACTTTAGTTTACCATATTCACATTTAAATGGGTCACAAAAATAATAAATGCTAAGAAAATAAGGTGGCATTGGTTCATGAAGACACTTGGAAGCTTGTGGAGCCTTTGGGTGACTAGATTCCCCACACACTTGGAATGATCTTCATCCAAATTATAACACATGGGTAATGTAACATTATTGGAGGGTGGTGTGGTTTCAAATAACATATAATGAGCCAAGGAATTCGAATTAGTAAAGCAGACTAACTCCCATGGAAGAGGAAGAGATTATAAGACAATGTGTTCTACTTTGAAGGAGATTCCTTACTCTTTATGACAACAAATGATGAAATATTCTATGAAAAGTATGAAAATTCAGACCTGATTGTAGACATATGACAAATCTAACATGACAGAGATAAAAATAGCCACCAAGTGGTCGAATCTGGGAGTTAGAGGAAGCCATTCGAATTGGGAAACGAATTGGACCATGAAGAGGAAGACAAGTGTCATAGGAGTTATTAAACCCGTAAAATGAGTTGGAGGAATACCATGGAGGGAAATTCGACCTTACGAGGCCTCACAAAGTTAATAAAAGGATTTCATGAGGAAGGAGAATAGCTTTGGATCATTTGTTAACTGGCCTTTGGAATTTTGGAGAGCTTTTGCTTGTCCATTACACAGTGAGTGTTCACTCTCCCTAATTGTGAAACAATTTAAAGGGAGTTGGATTCCTTTCCAAGTTGGTTGATGGAGAGGCCATTAAGAACCCTCATTGGAGTTTAATGAAGGATTTTTATTTATAGGTTGAAGTTCGATACAGTTCGAATTCTCATCTATCTCCCTTGGAGTGGTGCTTGCGCTTTGCTGAGTATATTTGATGCCCGGGATTTGATATATGATGTATAAATCTGTAATCTCATGTCCATATCATATGTAAGTATAAATATCATAAATGCATGTATGGAAGGCTTGCAATCCCATGCTCTTGAATAACTAGTTTTCTTGGATTTGGCTTCAATTTTGAAGTAGTTTTATACCATATTTGTATGAGGGAAATTATATGAGTTTGATTATGTTGTTACAACAATATATGATTTATTACTCTATAATTTCATTTCCCTATTCTCTTTGGCTTGAAATCCAAGAAATCCATATGTGAAATGCTTGCGATTCCATGCTATTAAATCACTAGTTTTCTTGTATTTGACTCCCATACTGAATGAGTTGTATACCAGGATTGTATAAGGGTATTTCTATGACGTTTAATACTTTTGGGGTAGAAATTTTTATTCTTTATATTTTCTCTATATGTCACATATTTATTTGAACCCTTAACCCTACCTTTCATATGTCAAAATCGAGCTAGTTATGCAATTTCCCCATAAGCAATTTCCCTGAAAGTGGTCATGCGATTGTTGCACTTTATAATCAGTTTACAGAGATATTAAACATGATTAATTACAGCCCTTGATTTCTTATATTCATCCTCATACTCTTTTATCAATGTTTGGAGGTTCATACTTCACCTGGAGAGCCAAAAGTTTCATCAAACCTGGGGGGTTTTAACATCGATTTCCTAGTGTTTTTGTCCTTCTTTCCCTATGTCCAAAATAAAGTTTAAGAATCAATTGGAAAGTGTATGAGCATTAATATTATTCATTAGGATTCCCTAATAACCCTCAATCTCTTCCACACATAATTTGAAGTAATTTTGGTGGACAATTTGGGTCAACTTGGGTTTCACTAGTCTAAAGCTAGAAATTGGACAAAGTTGTGGAAACTTGAGTAACATGTCAAAATGAATTTCTGATTCTACCATTCAGTGTATTAATTATGTTATTATGTTTTAAATCATATAGTACCACTCCATAATAATTTTAGAAAGTTTCGGTGGTGTTTGGAATAAAACCAAGAAGGACTAGTTGACCACATTTTCCTAGTAAATTTGCATTGTTTCTCCTTAATCCCAAACAAGGTTGTAGAAGTATAAAGTTATATATAAAGTGTCCACAAACCACCTTGGTATGTTTTAATACTCACCATAAAATTTCCTTTAAAATTCAGAACCATTTGGTGAAATTTAGAACCCTTTAGAGTCATGATTAGTTAAGCTCAAATTTGCTCAAATTGTAATTTTCTCCAAAATTCCAAGAAGGGAAAATACACAATGAAGCCATAAATAAAGACATTTGATTAGTTAGGAATGTGGTTTAGTAGATAGATTCTATTTAACATAGTATTTAACTATGCATGTGTAGTGTCCCTTCCGTATATGCACTTGACCAAGTCTTAGCTCATCAAATCCCTATGGGCTGAGGAAAGAATTATTAATTAACTAGGTTAAACTTTGTGTAGACCTTAGTTTGTAATAAGTCATAAGTTAATTTTATTTCTTTATTTTCTATGAATAAATTAATTTTTGATATTTTGAATATGAGATGGCTAGGCGCACTAGGACAAAGGTATAAGGTCTAACATTAAGGAAAATAAAATATGGAAGGAGAGCATGCGCCAGGAAAATCAGTGCAAAGCAAGCAAGTAGAGAAAAGAGGGAAAGTATGGATTTTGGGCATAAAGGAAGGAAACTACGAAAAATCAATAAAGTAGGGTAAGATAAGAATAAAATTAAACAGTGCTAGAAAAGAAGGAAAAGCATGAAAAAGACAATGTAAAAGAAGTAAGGCAAGAAAAGAAGGAAAATTCATAAACAGAGAAAAATAAAAATACAATAAATTTCCAATCCAACTCATGAGGGAACATTGATCAATGATATATGCTCATGAAGCCTTTTCTTCTATATAATCTTATCATAATTCTCTAAGATTCTTTGACTTGGGAGATGTGCCCCTAGTCACAGCTAGGAGTTGTGCCCCTGTTCTCTTCTAGTCATATTCAAGGATTTACAGAATTCAACCATTAATGGTGTTTTATTTAATTTTTTGAATTTAAATCCATTCAAATTCAAGTTCCTTTGTAGAGAATGGAAAGTCCTTCATTCAAACTCCATAGCATTTCGTGAGTTTTGTGCTGAAAGAGGCCATGTATAACCTCTCTATGAAAGACATTTTAGCTTCCCATTGATGAATATGATGTAATATAAGACTTTTTAATTTATGTCTACAATCCCATCAAGAAAAGTATTATTTTCATGTGTATTTCCTATACTTAGTCTATATCTTGATGAAAATTTGCTAGTTTTTAGTTTAACTTTGATTTGTAAGTTTTTGAGTGGCAAACTAAGATTCGGAATGATTCTTTCATATTTTACATTTTCCATGGTTTGCCACCTAATACCCTTATTTGCTTAATACTAAAATCTTGTTCATCTCGAATAAATTGTACCTGTGAATATAACGTCCCAGCAATAAAATATGTGTAACTTGCAAGACCATATCATGGCTTGAATTGGTCGAAACAAATAACAATAAAATATTTGTAACTTGCTGAACCAAATCATGGCTTGAATTGATAAAAATTAACTGTTTTAAATTACGTCCAAGACACAAAAATGGGTAACTTGAATCGGTAACAAATAACTGTTGCTTGACATAGAAGCATCAACTAATATAACTGCGATGGAGTAGGGAGCAATCGTTGTTGACGCATGCATCCTCGTCATATCGTCATTGTCCATTTCTATTATATTAGGGTTGCTTCGTTTTCATGTGGTGAAAACTATATTTAAGTTTTTTCTTACACGAACGATTCCTTAGGATCAGTTCATTAATGCACGATCGATTGGGTTCATTGGCGAGCGAGCACAGTGAAGGTACATTGGTATTGTAATTAACAAATTAAGATATCCCAAGATCTTGTAATTAAGAAATTTTAAGAAGATTCAAGGTTTTTTAATTAAGAAATTAAGAAGATCCAAGATTTTTCTTATGTGAAGGGCGCTTTCCCTGAACTCTCTATGCGGCGCCTTGATCGCCTTGATCAGCCATGTGGGAGTGCGTGTTTGACATAAACATTGGCTTTATTAAATAAGTTACATCAGCCTGTCATGCACTCTGTATTATTTTTTTTATTAATTATGATGCCACGTTCTTGGTTGTATTTAATAGTGGGAGATTGCAATTATAGAGCGTCTTGGGTTGGCGGGTTCTCTTAATTCCTGGAAAAATTGAATTGATTCACAGTAAGTATGCATTTCAAACTTCGAAACCATGTTTTGAAGTATATGAAATATATATATATATATATATAATCTGTACTCCTCCTCCATGTAGCGATGCAGAAAATGGAAAATACTTCACAGGAAGTTTTAATGAGACTGAATTATATGTTGTTACAGGACCGAAGATGAAGATGAAGATGCAGGCGATGAATATGCATGCAGGTTTTAATTTACTGCTAATTTGCGTTTTAATTGTGATCCACTCCTTTCTAGCAAACGCTGCGAATGTGACTGAACAGGAATTGCAAGACATTG